>CM022951.1:17294451-17566498 GCA_012931725.1 Litsea cubeba
AGTAAGGTTTTTTTTATCATTTCAAATAAGTAGTATATGAAAAATTAAAAACTCCAAAATAATATAGAATGTTTTCATATATAGTACTTTCAATCAAGTCCTCTCCATTAGTAGTTTCTCTCCAATCTCAAGGCAATTAAAATGCTATCCTACCTAATTTCATCATGAATGAAAATCTCTCTTAAATGGGATTATAACATACAAAAGTACATAATTTGAATCATATTGTTTTCTTATAGTTTAATGATCACATTAACATATTTATGGTGGACGTGATTCTTGTTAAAAATAAAACATTTCTTGAATGATTATCCAAGACATTGGTTTTTTTAAGTGGGTTTGGATTTCAAAGATGAGCCATGGCTCTAATATTTCTATGACTAATCATTTATTTCTATACGCGTTCCATCACATGATGTATGTAAATAGAATATAAATGTAGTACTTGTTAGGGCCATAGTAGCTGTATCCATATACAGTTAATGGTTTGCCCCCATCAACATCCTATTATGGTTTTTCTGTGGAGTGTTGCTTTTATAAACAACTATTCTTATTATTTAACTAGAGATATTTAGATTAAATAAAGGACAGTCAACTTGCTATAACTTACCCGATGGCTCTTAACAACATTGTTATTGCCACCAATTTTTCCGAGTCACAACAGTAAATTGTAAATTGTAATGTATTGGTGGTTTATAGAGACTCCATTATTGATCAGTACCTAAAAGTTGCCTAGGCTTTTGGGTTGTATTAAGTGAGTTTAGTCTTCTTTAGATTTAAAACAGTAAATTAAAATATGATAAATCAAATAATTGCCTTACAATTTGAGAGAAACTACTAGAGAGGACTTAGATTGAAAAAATATTTTGAAAATTTCAATTATTGCATACTTTTTTTTTTTTTTTGAAAAAGAGCTAAACGTGAATATTGTTTTCGAAATTGTCCCTTAATTCAAAATATCAGTAACATTAAAATTCCAGCTTCCATTCAAGATGCCTTTTGTCCCCTTGCAGCCATATCCATACTGTGTCCATTGTCAGCTATCTTAACACTGAAGGGTTCAGGTTCTGCCACGTTACTCTATTCCAATGACAGAAGTTATATTTTCTAGCAAGTATCTTAATTTCCAAAGGGCAGAGACAAAATGCAGAGAAAGGTCACAATCTGGCTATATAACACAAGACTGGTGTTGCAATTCCCACGTTCTACGAGCAAGAAGATGCACTTTCTTGCTATAGACTAGCTATAGAGATCAGTTCTTTTACTCTTGTGGGCTTACAGTCATACATGTGGCTAGAAAGAGCCTCAAAAATAACTTCAATGTCTGAAGGAAGGGCATAGACCAACAAAAGCCTAGAATTTACACTCCAACATCATCACAACAACCATTGTTCTCTATATAAGATTCCCCACAAGATAGATGAAGTTTGATACAGCAAGTGGACAAGTTCACTTGTTTTCTGGTAGTTGATACAAATAACACATTGCCATATCATATTTAATGTACATTTTTTTATAACGGAGGGCTATATCATATTTAATGTATATATACTTTTTTATAACTGAGGGTATTTCAGTCTTTTGGGCCGGACTAATCCCCTTACGGATCCGATCTCGGAAAAGCCGAACTATTAATATAGGCTTGAAATGAAGTGGATGTACTACTTGCATTTAACAATGCCTTGATAAAAGCTACAAATATAACTAATTAATGTTTAAAGAATGCGAACTTGATGGGACTCGACAACGAATAAGCTTGAAAAAATAGGAGTTTAATTTTATCTAGTTATTTATTGGTATATGGAAAAATCTTGTTATGTTGAATGCGATTGTAATAAGTAAACAAAGATGGAGCAAACCTTACGACATATTTTAAATTTTTGTTTTCCAGTTCTCATCAACTACATATTTTAAATTTTTGTTTCCAATTCTCAACTTGTGCGGAAGTGCGGTGTTCATACTTGTCCATTTGAACCATTTGATTAAATAAGTCTAACCTCATTCTGACTTTCTCTAAGGCACTGCACAATGCAGTTTTTAGGAACACTTAAACCATAGGGATTAACAGTCATGGACTATCTAATGAGTTGTTAGACAAGTGTGGAGCCTACCTTTCTTTAATCGAACCAATTCACATAACAAGCCTGATCTTTTATAAAAACTGGCCAGAACCTCTACTCTAGTTTACATGACTGGTTATGATCGATTCATTGTTTTGAAAATTTGATCCAATGCTAATATAAGTTGGGGTTGTGGGGTGGATCAAGGAAAGGTGATCCTAATATACATGTCCAACAAGTGCTTAGGACGGCTGTCAAAGACAAGTTCATGAGTTATATGGATTTTAAAAAACAATACTACCAATGCTAATTAAGAAAGTTTAAGATGAGTAATGATGTGAAATTATTCCATTTGGGCCCATTTTCTCGTATTTAGTTGAATTCCTAAGAAATGTATTTCTTGTAGTGCTTACAATTGAAGAAACAATGCTGAAAATCGATAAATTTCCATCAAATCACTACTAGAAAAAAAGGCTTTTAGCGGCCGCCATTAGCCGTCGCTAAAAGTCAAATTACGGTCGCTAATACTCTTTAGCGACCGCCTCGCGACCGCCAAATTTCGGCCGCGGAAACCTCGTCGCAAAAAACATTAGCGACCGCGCGACTGCTTTTAGCGGCCGCTATACGCCGTCGCTAAAGGTCAAACAGACGGTCGCTAATGTTAATTTCTTATTTTGTAAATACTGATAATAACTATTAGCGACCGCCTGGCGGTCGCAAATGGTGAAATAGCGGTCGCTAATACTGTTTTGATTATATTTTTAAAATTTTTTCCTCATTTTTTGATTTTTTGCGGCCGCCCATTAGGCTTTTAGCGACCGCCATTAGCGGTCGCTAATACTACATTTGCGACCGCCATGGTCGGTCGCTAATGCCAAAATTTTTTTTAAAATACATTTTTTTATATTTTTCAATTTTTATCCTGCTTTTTGTACCTGTATTATGTTTGTACCTGTATTTGTACCTGAACAGTTTATATATCTACAACTATAACATTCAATTAAAATACAAATAACAAAACAAAATCTTATATTAAAAACATTTATAACATTACAAATGTTTAAACAAATTATAATCGTTACAAATAAACTTTAAAAAAAAAAGAAAAACAATATATTTGCTGGGCAGGGTGCCGTGATCGATCCGATGCTCTGAAACCTGAAGACAAAAAAGGAAAACAAATAGTAAAAGTTAATTATAAAAATTATGAATATATAGTAAATATAAATAAAATCAAGTATTAAGAGCAAAATTTTGAAAGTTAAACCTACGTTTCAACTATATAAGCAATTCGAAAGTTGGAATCTAGAGCCGTCAGTTCCGGCAATTCAGGAATGATTATGGGCTCGTGCCCGTCCAGATTCACGGCCACCGGAGCCTGTTTTCTCAGTTTGGGCGCTCAGAGGCTAATTTTCTAAGTTCTAAGTTAAACCTACGATTTTACTATACAAGCAATTCGGGAGTCGAAATCTCGAGCGGTCAGTTCCGGCAAGTCCGGAATGACCATGGGCTCGTGCCCGTCCAGTTTCATAGACACCGGAGCCCATTGTCTCGGTTTGGGCCCTCCGAATCTGATTTTCTAAGTTTTAAGTTAACGTTTTAAGTTAAACCAACATTTCAACTATACGAGTAATCTGGGAGTCAGAATCTCGAGCTGTCAGTTCCTACGGGTCACTCTACCCTCGAGCGAAGTGCTCGTGCCGGTTTCGAAATTTTCCGTGAGCCGTATCCCGTTCCGGACCCCGGCGGGCCGTTTTCGAGCCTAAGTGTTGGAAAATCCGATGTTTTCGCTCGTAATTCTCTAACCGGGAGTCCTATTTGCGAGCCGTCAGTTCCTACGGGTCACTCTACCCTCGAGCGAAGTGCTCGTGCCGGTTTCAAAATTTTCCGGGGGCCGTTTCCCATTCCGGACCCCCGGCGGGCCGTTTTCGAGCCTAAGTGTTGGAAAATCCGATGTTTTCGCTCGTAATTCTCTAACCGGGAGTCCTATTTGCGAGCCGTCAGTTCCTACAGGTCACTCTACCCTCGAGCGAAGTGCTCGTGCCGGTTTCGAAATTTTCCGGGGGCCGTATCCCGTTCCGGACCCCCGGCGGGCCGTTTTCGAGCCTAAGTGTTGGAAAATCCGATGTTTTCGCTCGTAATTCTCTAACCGGGAGTCCTATTTGCGAGCCGTCAGTTCCTACAGGTCACTCTACCCTCGAGCGAAGTGCTCTTGCCGGTTTTCAAAATGTTCCGGGGGCCGTTTCCCGTTTCGGACCCCCGGCGGGCCGTTTTCGAGCCTAAGTGTTGGAAAATCCGATGTTTTCGCTCGTAATTCTCTAACCGGGAGTCCTATTTGCGAGCCGTCAGTTCCTACAGGTCACTCTACCCTCGAGTGAAGTGCTCGTGCCGGTTTCGAAATTTTCCGGGGGCCGTATCCCGTTCCGGACCCCCGGCGGGCCGTTTTCGAGCCTAAGTGTTGGAAAATCCGATGTTTTCGCTCGTAATTCTCTAACCGGGAGTCCTATTTGCGAGCCGTCAGTTCCTACAGGTCACTCTACCCTCGAGCGAAGTGCTCTTGCCGGTTTTGAAATATTCCGGGGGCCGTTTCCCGTTCCGGACCCCCGGCGGGCCGTTTTCGAGCCTAATTGTTTTCACAAAGATAGTAGATAAAGTTAAAGGCAAATGGATTGTCTAACCTGCAAATAATGGCGTTTCCAATGAGCAACCTTGAATGAGTCCAGCCTTACGCAACTTATCCACTTGCACAACCTTGGATGACACAATTGACAACTAATCAAATACAGATGAATAATACTAGTGGTCAGATTAAAAAAAAAACATTTAAAAAACTAAGTACAATGAAACAGTACGAAAACATTGCAACCAGAATAGCTCAACAGTGCATGATGAATCTTAGGCTCAAATGCATCATAGGCATAGAGATGAAAGAACACAAATGGACTTTGAACATCTTTCTAACCTGAAATCCTCCCTTGTTTTCTCACATTTACAATGTATTTCAAAATCAAGTTGGACAATTGTGGGCACATGTAGAGAAGAGCTTAGCATTCTTTTTCCTGAAAAACAAATATTAAACAGCCAAAATAAATTATTGCCGCATTCTATGTTAAAATGAAACTGTAAACAAATCAAGGATTCAAATGAAGCCAACACCTCTTCTCCTTAATATTCTACATAAAACCTGCTAGTAGGATACAAAAAGCATTTACAAGCCTATTACTTAATCATTAATCACTATTCAATATCCAACAAAAAAAATACAAAAAATGAACAAATTACAATAAACAAATAAAATAAATAAAATAAAAGAATAAGTATTTAAAATTACCTTCATCCAGGAAAGAGTCTCAAACAGGTCCATATCCTGCCACAACCCCTGCACGCTGCCAACTTATTCTTCCTCCACTTTACCATTACCATTGCAAATTAAAAATTAATGCTAACATTCTACTACTCAACAACATTCAAATGCCAATGAAAAATTAAATATTCAAATGATAAAAATTCATGCTAACATTCTACTATTCACCAACATTCAAATGCTAATGAAAAATTAAATATTCAAATATTCTCACCTACAACATTGTTTAAAGAAACAAATATTCAAAAAGACATTGTTATGACATTCCAACACCTACAACATTGTTTAAAAAAACTACATGCATAAGTTTTTCTCTGGACCATATTCCCGAGTGCCATCAAATGACACTTTGTCCCTCCTGAACCTATGCAATGGAGGTAGAAAACGTCTATGACCCGTGTATGCCCATTTTCTGCCGTGCTTCAACCAAGTTGACCTCTTCTCCTTATTGCAGCAAGGACATGCAAACTCTCCTTTTGTGCTCCAACCTGACAAGTTAGCGTACGCAGGGAAGTCGTTGTGATTGTCCACAATAATGCGGCACGGAGTTTAAACATTTCATTGCTTTCGGCATCAAATGTCATCAGACCATCAGCCCATAATTCATTCAATTCATCGATCAAAGGTTGCATATATACATCAATCTTGTCCCCTGGACCTCTTGGTCCATCAATAAGTGTGGATAGGATCAGAAAAGGTTGTTTCATACACATCCACGGCGGGAGATTATAAGGTAACAAAACAACTGGCCACGTACTATGATTTGCCCCAGTCATGGATCTGAATGGACTAAAACCATCCGCAGCCAAACCAAGCCGAACATTGCGACAATCGCAGGCAAAGTCTGGATTCATCCGATCAAAGTCTTTCCACGCCGGAGAATCTGCTGGATGGGTTAACTTACCATCGTCCCTGCTATTCTCGGCATGCCATCTCATCAGTTTGAAATATTTGATGACAAAAAAAACCTCTTCAGCCTTGGCTTAAGTGGGAAATATCTCGCTTGCTTTGCTGCCACGAGTTTGCCACGATTTGTAACAGTTGTAGAATCATTCTGACGATTGTAACCAACCCGTCATCCTTCCATCTCGAAGTCTGACACACAATGCACGTATCAAGATGGGCATTCTCTTTCCTAAACAACATACAATTGTTTGGACATGCATCCAGAGTCTCATATGTGAAGCCTAAATTTTCAGTTAACTTGCGAGCCTGATAGTAAGACTCGGCAAGTTTTGCACCAGATGGGAGCACTCGATGCAACAACTGGACGAGCATATCGAAGGACTTGTCAGACCACTGATTCAATGCCTTCAAATGTAACAACTCAACAATAAAGGACAATTTACTAAAATCCTTGCCTCCAGGATACAATTCTGTCTGTGCATCGTCTAGAATTTCAAAATATCTCTGCGCTTCTTCATCGGCACCGGAGCGAGGATTACTCCCTCTCGCCCCCTCAGTCTCATAGCTTGTGTATTCGGGTGCCAAACCGCACGCAATATCATTTAGCATCGCGATCATCGGATCAGTCTCTGCCATATCATCCACCTGAATCTCATCTCTTTCCTCTATGCGACAGGAAACATACTCTTCTCCATGTCTTATCCAATTCTTGTATTCCTTCAAGAATCCGTTCAGAAACAGATGCTCTCGTACAAACTCTCTTTGTAATAATACCGATTCGCACATTTTCTACATGGACAACTGATGAACTCATTGTCAAACCCATTGGTAAATTCCATGAACTGGTTAATCCCCTCCATATATTCCCTTGACATCCTATTCGGTAAATCAATCAATCTCTTGTCCATCTCGGTAACTATTTCTGTGGAAATCTAAAATGAGCAAGCACAATTAGCTCTAGGTATCGTGCATCATGCAGGTCACTTATTCATAAACTGCAAACAACTTACTAAAGGGTGGATGGTCCTATCCCATTCGAGAATGCACGATCCAACTTGCACTCAATAACTCGAATGCTTCGTCCCCTAGTCAGACGAAATTTCGGCAGCAAGTCCGCGTGGTTCTCCGAGTACACGACACAGATACAACACCAGTTGTACCTATGTATGTACCCAGAGAACAATGGGACATCAACCGAAACTCTATCTAACATCGGACTTGCATGAGCTATTGAGTATAAAATGGATAATTGCATTCCCAAACTGTCCGAACTGGACAATTCAAGATTCGCATACGACAAAGTTCGAATGTAAATCACAAGAACAACGAATCCAGTCAAAGACCAAATCCGTCGCGTCAAGGATTACCGAACAGATGTCGTACACAACTCTCGAACGGGTCTACGTTTCAATAATGCATGCAAATGAATAAAATTTTCCAATTTCATTGATACCATCATAAAAGAAGAATAAGAAAGAAGCATGGTGTAGACCACAAATATATGTAAACTAATAACATATTTGTCAAAGAAAAAAGACAGTATGTGAAATTCTCTTTTGAAAGAAAATAGGTAAAACAACCAACCATTTCTTTCACACAAGACACACAAACTATATTACCATTGCAACAAAAGAAAAAATAAAATAAAATTCAATGATTTGGGCCCTAGCTAAGAAATAAGAAAGAGCTATGGACCCTAGCTCTATAGTGCATCAGGGCATTTTCGATCCTCCATTAACCAGGCGGGCACACCACTGAAGCAAGGGATAATGAGAGAATTATCTTTATTTGAAGAGGAACAATTCAATGATTTAGCCAGTATTGCCTAAAATGAACACTGACCGGGATTGACATGCCATTTTAAGAGAATTTTCTAGGCTACAGATGGCAGCCCAAAAATCCCTCTTGAGAAAGGGAAAAGTTTTTATCAACGCTCAAGAGGATATTATAAATAAAATGTTCAAATAATGGAAGAACAAGAAAGAGTCCCAACACATTTTAAAGAGAGAAATCCAACAAACTCTGTTTGCAGAGATTATTAAATTAGTGCCAACACATGGACAGTTGTAAAAACAAAAAAAGGAAAACAGATCCCAGTCTACGGTATGATGTCCGGGATTGTAAGCTGTATATGAACATGTTAGGATTGCCAGTGAGTAGCAGCATAGGCCACCACCCCCAAACACTCTGATATGCTAGTTTTACAGCAAGCAACAGCAATGAATATAATGGATTTTCAGTTACAAAAAACAGGGGGGGGTGGGGGGCAAGAGAAAAATGACTACAGATATACAGAGCTGAATCTGCCCTTCACATAAAAACAAAGCTGATGGCGATAAGCACACACTAAACACCAGTAAATGGCACTGCAGAAGACTCTGAAATAAAATGTGCAAGAGAGAGCAACTGATGGTGTCACTGCCATTTACTCCATATTTTGCCCAAGTAGGCATTGAATTGCAACTTATTATTTCTCAGATCTCAGGATGGGAAGAATATGGCATTTAATCAGTTCACAGAATGGGAAGAACATGGCATTCAATCACAGCCACAATCAACATCAAACAGTTTTTTTTCTCATTATCTTGAAATGTAAACAAAAATCAAGGGAAAATAGCAGTAAAAAAAAATTACCTGTTTAGAAATGGAGGCAGCACAGCACAGATTCACGGGCAAAGTGCAGTCCGAGAGGGAGAGGGAGAGGAGGGAGGGACGGAGGAAGGGAGAGAGAGAGAGATAGATAAAGAGAGAGGGAGAGGGAGAGGGAGGAAGGGGAGAGAGAGAGAGAGAGAAACAGAGAGAGAGGGAGAGAGGCAGAGCGATAGGGAGTGAGGGAGAGAGAGAGAAATAGAGAGAGGAGGGATGGGGAGAGAGAGACAGTGGGCGGCTCCGGAACAGGGACCCAGAGAGGGATTATCGGTGGTGGCTCCGGCGCGCGGGACAGGGAGGGAAAGAGGGAGAGCGACAGGGAGAGGGACTGAGGGAAATAGAGAGAAATAGAGAGAGGGAGGGAGGGAGGGAGAGGGAGAAGGAGGGAGGGACGGAGGAAGGGAGAGAGAGAGATAGATAAAGAGAGGGGGAGAGGGAGAGGGAGGAAGGGAGAGAGAGAGAGAGAGAAACAGAGAGAGAGGGGAGAGGCAGAGCGATAGGGAGTGAGGGAGACAGAGAGAAATAGAGAGAGGGAGGGATGGGAGAGGTGACCGTGGGGCTCCGGAACAGGGACCCACAGGAGAGATTTCGGCGGTGGCTCCGGCGCACGGGACAGGGAGGGAGAGGGGAGAGATGCAGAGCGACAGGGAGAGGGACTGAGGGAATAGAGAGATAAATAGAGAGAGGGAGGGAGGGAGGCGACTCCGGCGCAGGCGGGCTCCGGCGCAGGCGGCTCCGGCGAAATCGCGGCGTGAGGGCAGATCGCGGGAGCAGCAGAGAGCAGAGCGCGGGAGGGGAAAAGGAGGAAAAAAAGTGGGAAGGGAAAAGGGGGATGGCGCGGGGTTTATTAGTAAGGTCTTTAGCGACCGCCATAAGCGGTCGCTAATGGCCCTTCTGGCGGTCGCTAATAGTGCCATTTGCGACCGCCACAAGCGGCCGCCCGCTTTCTCAGCCGCGAATGCTCCTTTTTCTAGTAGTGAATAATCATGTCCTAAATGGAAAATGAATACCAATACCCACCACCCAAATAAGTTGAGTCCTAGTCTCATCCTATACATCAACCCCTTATATCCTTCAACTCTCAATACCTCTTTAAAAATCTTGTGTTTTAACCTATTTTACCAAAATTCTTAAGAATTCAATTTCATGCATTGATACAGAATCTTAATTAATTAAGAGATGGTCAAAGAAAAAGGTGGCCTTGTCTGTCTACTGCTCTTTAATGGAGCCAACATAAGCCCAACATAAAAAGTAAGAATCAGGAGAAACTCTTACAAAGGAATTTTGGTTGTCGGTAGGCTTTCCATGATCACCTAAAAGGAATGGTTCCCTAAACAGAATAAGCTGAAAGTGCGAGGAGGTCTGATAAAGGCAATAGAAAGAAACATGCTTTTCTACCACGTGAAAAACAAAGGAATTACACCTAAAACCAAGACAAACCAACAATAGTAAAGTGGGTTAACACCTAAAAATAAGACCAACCAACAATGGTAAAGTGAGTTAGCACCTAAAAACAAGACCAAAAACAATGGTAAAATGAGATCACACCTAAAAATAAGACCAACAAACAATGGTAAGTGAGTTGTTATAAGAAGAGTGGAGGCACATTGGAAAGAAACCAACGGCATTACACCTGACCACCCTTTTGAAAGCCAGAGTTTAACAATAAATGTAATTTTAATTGGGAAGAAATTTGGATGCTGGTATGCTTGCTTAATCGTGCATGAAATAGTCTATCCACCGGAAATAAACTCAACATGCAAGAAGCTCTCGAAAAACTTAAAAAGGAACATCTATTTATCTATATTATAAGACAGAAATCATGGATGGAAAGTCCTGCCATGTGTCAACAATATAAAATTTTTATATTTTGACACTTGACAATAATATTTTGACACATAGTAGTACTTTCCTTAAACATTTAATATCCTCTTATTACATTTAAGAACATTTAATACCCAGGTGTTTCTTCTTTTCCCAACTAAAATATAGATAGATGAATTCTCTTTATTAAAATTATTATAATTATAATTTTTAGTTAAGTTTTAATAATATTTTTAGATCAGGGCTTAGCACGGTTGCTAGTACTTTCTAACCCAAAACACACAAAACCCCCGACCCATACACCCACCTGGCCAACCAGATTTTTAATCTTCTGACCACCCTCCCAAACAAAAAAAAAATGTGAATTGTGCAAATCTTATTAATATTAGTCATGCGGTTAATGTCATGTAGGATTAGCCACTCACCCTAAAAAAGGAGCTCGGACATGTGGTAGATGCAAAATACCCATTGGACATAACATCAGAGACTTTGAAAATAAACAAACCAAATCCAAATGGTAATATATTGATGGCTCGTAATCAAAGGAGGACATTTGACAAAGCTAGACGGAGTGAGCTCTTCTTGCACGTTGTGGGACTAATGGCTCAACATATTAAACACATGAAGATGAATGGGTTAACTAAAATTTGCAGCCATTTCATCTGCATAGTCGACATGGGATCCTCTTATATTTGACTTAAAGAGAATTTCTGAGAGGAGTGAAACAAATAGTAGAGCACGCCTATTGAAAACCCGAGCCTCTTCTAATGAATGACCACACTGTGTATGGGACCTCGCCAAACTTCCCATAGGAGTTGGCTCCACCATAAGCTTGACCATGTCATCCATTTGAAAAGCATAAATTAGAGCCCTTCTCTTGTTTTTTTTGTAATTATAACTGTAGTCTTTGGTGGGTTGGAAATGGGAACCTGAACAGGTCAGTTTCAGGCAGAACTGTGAGGTAATGGATTGGGTCTACTAGATTTAACAATGATCTCATGTGGTAGACTCAAATTTGAAATCAACAAAATTTAAGGACTTGATCTTTACAAGAATTGCAAGAATTCATGTCCGGGGAATTTTGACTTCTCCAAAAGTTGTTCCCTTGAGGTGGAATTCTAAATCCCTCCTTTTGATGGAGCATTTGAAATTTCGAAAAACAAATGCTTAGAGAGTGGAATTTCAGGAATTTCAGAAGGTCATTTGAGACCTTTGAGGCCGGTGGCTGGAATTTGAGATTCTTATAAAAGAAACATAGCATTTGAAATGCTAGGGGACAAGATGTTACACAAATTCTTGCCAAGAATTCTAGTAACGAAATAGGCCCAAATTCAACTCGTTATTGGGATCCAAGATAAGAAATGGGGCTAATCCGAGCCCGTCCATTTAAGACCCAAGCCCAATTAATACCCAAGTCTATTAAATACTTGTGTTAACTCAAAGGAATCTTTTTTTTTTTTTTGGTAGCATTCAAATAAATTACCTAAAAAGTGTATTATGTACCTTTCTATAAATATTTACATATAAATGTATCCATAAATGTATAAATATATATCCGGCCACCCTCTCCTGAGTACCACCTTTTTTGGGCCCACCTAAGGCCATGCCAATAATGAATAACGTAATTAACACAATGTTATGCAATAATTGAACTCATATGTATTAATTACATTATTCATTATATGATCAATTTTACAATGGAGTCATATCCAATTGAAGTAAAATTTAAAGAAATCTCATAAATGTGAGGGCAATCATTTTGAAGGGTTCATATTTTCAATATGTGGGTTTCGCGGTGGAGTTAGGTTTTCTACTCCTTCAAATCAGGACTTCTCAAGCAAGGGACTCAAAGGATTTGGACTTTGCCCACCTTGAGCAATACTTGTTGCACATGTCACACATTAGTTGCTAATTTTTGTGTGTGCATATGTGTAGGTATGTGTGCATGTATGTGTGTATATAGGCTAGCTCTCCTAAGCGAAAGCTTAGGATAAGGTAAGCTGAAGTAAGCTCAATTGCGTGGTGGGGCCTACTTGGGGACCCACATGGCAGGGATGGGGATTGGGGGGGATTTCAAGGATTCCCTGAGACCCTCCTTCCTGCAAAAAATCAACCCCAACTGTGGTTTCTATCATCTCCATCTGGGCATCAAAAGTTTAATGGTCAACGGTCCATTCGGATCGATACATAGTCGATCCAACGATCTAGTAAATTTGGATCTGACCAAAAGTTGGTGTGCATGTGCAATTTAAGGGGGTCATGTGTTTGGTCCATTTGGATGGACCAAAGATGGGCCCCAGAAGCGTTAGCTTACGGAATCTTATCCTAAGCTTAAGCTTAGGAGAGCCTTGCCCATATATATATGAAAAATATTCTTGCTTACCAGGCGAGGACAACATAGTATGGCTCACCTTATGACCCATCCCAATAGTTAGCATACACGAGAGCCCCCCAATGGTCACTAGACCCCTGGGTTTGCACCCACGAATATTGAACTAGATAGTTGGATTGAGGGACAATTTTTCTTAATATTAAGCCGATACACTTGTGGTCTATGGGGGTCAAGGGGTTAGAGGCATGAGACTGGCCTAATTTCTTATATCTTAATGAAAGGCCTAGAAATCTCAATGACTTTGTATTTAAAAAAGAAAATAGATCGGTCGATCCAACGATCCAGTCCATTCAAATGGGTGCAAAACCTCGGGATTAATTGTTATTCAGAGGGGGGGGGGGGGGGGGGGGGATAAGTGTGTAGTCCATTCGGATGGACCAACAGTGGGCCCCATGATGAGGTGAGCACCCGATCCCTAGTGTTCAACTGCACATGGCCCACTTGGAGCCAAATCTTAGGATGGAGTTGGGGGATCAGAAAATCTACTTGGGGCCTACCCTTATACAAAATATGTGGCCCACCCAATCATCCTAAACCCTTGATTAATAGCACATAAGGTTTCACCATTAAAAAAAATGGATTGTCAATCCATTGGTGCAGTTCATTCGGATGGTGTAAAAAAGGAGTTTGATGACCAACGGGGGAGGGGACGGGGTCTCTATAAGGAGTCCAATTGGATATGTGATTAAGTGGGCCCCAATAGGAGATGTCCACCGTAGCACCCCAAAAAGGGTGTGCATGTGAAATTCCCTCTATATACTAAGGGCTTGTTTCTTTCCAAGCATTTCTGACAGGAATTCAGGCTGTTTGTGAATTCCTGAATTCCAGTCAGAAATTCTATGTTCATTTACTAGAATTCGCAGCATTTGAGGCAAGCAGCATTTTGGAATTCCAAAAAAGTGGAATTCCCAAATGCTAGCCCTTGCTCCAACATTTACAAATTCTAGCATTCCGGGAGGCTTCCTTAGAACTCCGGCTCTCTCTGACGGTGGAAGGTCATCTTCTTCGCTGCACCTCTAAAAAAATCAGATCTGGTTATTTCTTTTCACTCCTTTTATATATCTGGTTCCATGAAACCCAAAACCCCCAAATCCGCACCTTTCTTTTGATCCAATCTCAATTTCATTTTCGTCTGACATCTTTCAAAACCCTACCATCCTCCTCAATGCTTGTACAAGAAATTCATCTCCTCTTACATCGAGACCGAATAAACCCCAGAATTCATGCATCCAACCTCTTTGGACAAAACTGTGATACAGCATTCAATTCAAGAGGATTTGTAGGGGCATCATTGTGATCTCGATTTCCTTTGAGGCAAGCGGCTCCGAGCTATGATGACGATGGAGATGTTAGATAAGGAAGATGAGAATGGGATGCAGAGATTCGAGTACTCATAAAATTGAAAATTTGTGGAATTCAAGTTGCATGAAATTCTCAGGCAAGAATTCTAGGTATAAAAGAAACGGAGAATTTAGGAATGCTAGAATTTGTAGCATTTCAAAATTCCAGCTTCTCAAATTCTACAAATTCCAACAGACATAAATTTCAAGAGTTCTTACAAAGAAACAGGCCCTAAATATTGATAATTAAGTAGGTTTTCATTAATTTTCAAGAGCAATGATTATTTAAAAACACAAAAGTTATAAAAACTTTACATTTTTATTTTGCACAATTACAACAAAGTGACTATCACTCAAGCACTTGCAACACATTAATTATACACAAGGAAAATCATGCCAAGTAGATGAAAAAATACAAAAGCCGAGAGACATGAGAGCCCAATGTTAGGGTCCTTGGGATCTTATACACTGTCAACTAAGTCAAGAATCAAAACCTGAGCATGGATACAGAAGCATACTACGGCGGAGCACGAATGCAGAAACACATAGTCTCCGGCGGCCGGCCTCCCTTTCAATGAAAAACCTCCACGTGGACCGACCACATTGAGATTACCAATAATATCACGCCACGTGATACCAAGAATTTGACCCCCCACGCTGCAGTTGCCATTACTTGCCATATGGCCTATCTATAGGCTGATGGGTAGGTATTTTATTTCAATTCAAAGATTTGATCAGAATGAGACAATTAAAATATAGCTTTGGAAGAAATGAAGAAATGAAGCCATGATAAGTGTGGTATCATTTTTTTAGGAGAATTTTCTGAATAACTTACCAGAATGTTAACAAAAATAGTAAGCTTGTGAGGAGATAAATGATAAGGACCCTTGATGATTAGTTTATTTCTAGTGTGTTTTATTAAAGCAATTCAAGTTCAACCCTCCTCCACTTGCTAGTGGTCTCCTTCTTAGATTTTTTTTTTCTTTAAATTGTTTGTAATCATGCATGGTTTGTAAATAATGCAGGGAATTGTATCACCACACAAATATGTGGCTTGTTGGATACATATCAATATACAAAAGGCTGCCTTCTCTTCATCCTTTATCTTAAGTTCTTGTTTAATTAAGTACCTAATGGTTGTTTTGACACATCAAAGGGGGTGCACAAGATTTTTCTCCTAGTCTTTGGACTTTCTTCATCTTCTTTAATTAAAAAAAGACTCTGTATGTGGTTAAGAAGGTGCTGACTGCAGCTAATTAATTAACTTGGGTGGTCCCAACTTTTCATTTTCTACTTTTATCCAATTTACTTATATTGGATTCTTCCCAATTTACTTATATTTCTGAAGTCTTCGGTTGTTGCTCAGCTAGTTAGGACATGAATATGCATGTGAAAACGTGTGGATTCAAGTATCCACATATCGAGATAGAAAAAAAAATGAAAAAGAAAAAGAAAAAAAAAAGGAAATTGGCCCTATAGAAGATAAATCCAATATAAATCTAGAGATCATTTCTCTCTTTTAGTATCTTGGATGCTAATTAAGGGCTTGTTTGTCTATATTAGATATAATATGTATGAATTGAATATATAGGATTTCAAGGTGGAATGTGCTACATGAAAGACTTAATTTAAAGAGGTGACTGGTGATGGATATGAGGTAGGGAGGGAATGAAATAAGGTGGATATATAGACGAGGCCTTGACTTCCTAGTATTGAATTACTGGGATAATGGTTGGGTATTCACTTTTTATCTTTCTTGATTTAATTTTCATTAAAGCGGAGGTTATTTAATAGACGTTTTGGGATATTCACCTTTGGTCTTTAGTTATAACCACTCTTGGCATGAATTATCTCAATTCCTATGTATTCAATTCTATTATATTCTAATGCAAACAAACAAGCCCTAAATAACTTTTTTTGTGATCTTCATGATTCTCTAATTTGTAGGTGTAGAGAGATTTCGTGTAGAGATATTTCTCTGTGGTTTTGAGAATTCTTTTATTTCATAGTAGTGAGATTTTCTTAAGTTCATGATACGAGCTGTTATTAAAAAGGTACTCCATTAACTGGGTGATATAATTTAAGAATTTCAGTAAAAAAGTAAGCAACAATTAGTTCAACTGTAAAGAAGAAATTAGGTCTGTGGTGATGTGTTTTTTTATTGGCTTATGATTATCTTCACTTGGATGGTTCTTATTGGATAGAATTCATGAATTGAATATAATTCGTTTTATTTTTGTGTATTTTATTCTATTCCGGAAGGGAATTCCTTGTGAAGCCGTGCAAAGTTATCTTCATTTGGCTTGTTAATTATTATTGAATACATTTGTGTTGGTCAAAAACGAATTTATTATTGCATGTGGTTGAAACCCAGAAGACCCAATAATTTTCAAGCCGCGGATATTACTTTACTGAGATCATGATTGTAGTAACCACTCACATTGACCATAAGACTATGGTTTTGATCATGGCTGCAGACTTTGTTATAGTCAGTGCAAAATCAGAAAATTATCATCATTATCATCACCATGATAGTTTTATCTCATTCAGCCAGACTTGGCTAGAAGAACCGTACTCCTAATTTTTATTTTTATTTTGCTATCGGAACGTTCCCAACTTTTTGGGCTGGACTAATCCCTCCGGGCCCATAAAGAAGTCGGATAAACTCCCTTATAGTACCAGTGTGGTAGTGTAGTTTCAAACCTACAACGTCCGAGTGCAAACGGTGGTCCTGGGCCAACTGAGCTAAACATGATGCTCTATAATCATTCTTAACAATTACAGAGTCACCTTTTTGTGGAGAAAAAATCACTTGAAGATTAGAAAATGAAAAACTTCGAGATTAGGCCTTCAAGATAGTTTAGATGTTTATGGCAAAAAAAAAAAAAAAGTTGGTTTAAACATAGAATTGATGTATATTAAATATATGTTTATAGGAAATGTATTGTGTTAATATTATCTTTTACAACAATGCACTTGCAAGTACCTATAACATATATAGTAGAGACTTAAATTTGATGGACATGTGGCACTTATCAGCGCGTAGAGCCCCTGTGGGCCTCGCTCAAATGGCCAAAAGAGTCTCAACAGATCGATTGACATCATCAAGCCATTACTTATGTTATATCCCTTAGACCTCTCAATGAATATTAGATTAGAATAGTTTTCTCCCAATATTTAAATATAGCATCTGGTTTTTGCCCATCGGTGGGTCCTCTGTTCCGGTCCTTTGGAGCTCACTTGAGCCATGCCAATCATGAGAGAGGTCGTGGATGGAGAGATTTAATTATGACTTATGTGTGTGCAAAATTTCATTCGGGTGGATCACCCTTAGGCCCTTAAATTATGACCCTCAAGTTTTGTGGTTTTAAAAGGCAACGTTTCTTAGGGTTTCAATCCAACAGAGGAACAGTTGGATGAGTGTCATAGTTGGGCTTGTGTCAATTTATTGAGGTAGTGAATATAAACATGAGTTGTGGAGGCTCAAGCATTTGGAAGTGCCCTTAGACCTAAATGATGATAATAATGGTGTGCGCTTAATTTTATCGCTGTGACAACCATCTGCATACAGTATTATGGATTGGTGTCCACTCACTTGTGGGATCCATCTAGGGTCATTCCAGTCCATGGAAAGTAGGGATAAGTAGCAAAACATCACTCCATTACATCATCCTAACCCCTTGACCATGGCTTTCAAATTTAATGATTTTGGAAGGCATCCTCTTTTGAGATTTCAATCTAAGGTGAGTATGTTATAAATATATATATATATATATAAAAGGTGAGTAAAGGTTACATGAATTCTAAATTTGGGCTGGTAGCTGTTCATTTAGTTCTAAATTTCAGTCACGCATCCAAATCATGGTTTGAATCAAGATCTCCTTCACTCAAATCTCTCGAATTACAGTATCACTAGTCAAAATTAAAATATAAAGCATGCTTTTCCTTTTGTTCCCCTTTGGTTAAGATGATTTATATGGAAACATAAACTAACTCATGGGTCCATAGTTTTAACTTGTACCACAAAATTAATAACAATTTTGCAACAAATCGTGCTAATATAGATCTCGTCCCCATGGATTTACATGTGTCATGCCCTTTACAGGACATACACCACAAAAATAATGCATTCTAATGGTTATTTCATTCCAAAACAGTACATAAATTCCAAGTATTGGTATGGCAACACCCTTATGTTCCTTCCTATCAACTATACCAACAAGCCATATCAGCGGACAACTATAAAGATGTGAATTAGGCATCAAAACTATAATCTTTATCAACTTTTGGTAGGTAAACTAGTATCTAGTATCTACTAGCATACCATAGTAACCATACACTCCAAAAGAGCTTTGTTACTCTTGAGCCAGAAAAAAACACTACCAAAACCACAGATCCGTGATGTGTCTCGCTTCTATTCTGGTTTCTGAAGAATCTTAAAAGGTATGCTCCAGCTATGCAAGGCTTCTCAGTCAATACATATATACACGTGTTGAGTGTTTGTGAGAAAATCCTTTCCTAACATATGATGAAATCAACGACAATCTCCACTTTGTCGCTCGGCCGAATCTTTTTCTCTGCACAAGACCCATCGCACTAACTTTCTATTAATGTCGGCTTGATATTTATGGGCGGAAGCGCGTATGGTGCTTTATGTGTGCACTTGTGCACTCTCAAAAGCAAGCCACACTGCTGACCAAGTGCATGGCCACTCTCATCTTCAAAAGACAGATGATTTGTTAAAAGAAAAACTAAGGAGAAAGAAGATTGCAGTCTCTAATACCTGTTTGTTTGCAAGGGATATATACGAATTTAGTTCTTTATATTTAAGTGCATAAAATGAAGAACTAAAAGATCAATTTATAAAACTAGCTAATGGAAATTAAATCAAAATGAGATGAGAGATGAATGATAAACAATCAGTTTTAAAATAACCATTGAGCAAACTTGACTTTATTAGAAATTAAATAAAGGAGAAATGAAAAACAAAAACTCAAGACCATTATCTTAATAATTCAAAAACAGAACAGTCAAAATTTCATATCATTGTTACCATAGGCAAAATAAATAAAAAATAAAAAAATTCAAGGTCTCATATAAATTCCTCTCTCTTTAGGTGGAATGTAAATTTTGAAAGACACCTTGCATCTCAAGCAAGCTTTTATAAAAATTTACTTTGGCCCCTTAAAGAATGGTTCACTTGGGTCTACACCAGTACTCCCCTCTGTAATACTTATTTGCCTATAAAAAGGAATTGGCCACATGTCAGTATTCATCTGGACTTTAAATCATGTGATATATTTTCTTGTGAATTTGCCGTCATCTTAATTTGACATTAATTAACAAACTTTAGCTGAAGAATTGAATTATATAGAGATGCATCATGCCCATATCGTCTCTTTCATATTTGTGAAAGCATTCATTCAAGTGGCCCACAAAACTTGAGGTGCTCTCTGAATGAAACATGAGGCTTCTGAGCTATATGTGGATGATCTAGAAAGTGATGGGCTTGCATATTTAAAAGGCCAGCTTTCTTATCTTCCTCCTCTTTTGTCACAAGCGTTTTCGGAAATGGCTCCAAAAAGTGGGCAAGGCCAAGGGCCGCCCAAGTCCCTCCGACTGATGCATACGTCTCTCTTGTCGAGTATATTAAAAGCAATGAAACCAGAAAAAATCTTTTTTGACTCAAACACGTGGCGCATTCCCAGCCAAGTGTTCTCACCCACACCCTATTATTATAAGTATAGGCTTGCAATCCATGAAAACAACTTCTGTAAAATGAGATTGTTTCGAATCCGTAGAGTTTGACGGCAATGGGCCTCCTTTCACTCCATGGACCCACATAGTCTCTTCATCGGATGATCCTGACCAATTTTTCCACACTTATTACATGACCAAATTTGAAAGAATGCCTATTAGACAATCCTCGCCGTTGGATTTCGGGACTCCAGGTGATTACCCTTACCTTGGTCCGTTTGGTAATTTGACTAATAAAGTCAAGTAAAGTTAAGTCATCTTAAATATCACATCAAAATCAATTTTTCTCAAAACTCCCTCCAACTTTTCCAACAAAAAGTGAAAAAATGACCACATTTATTAATTAAAAAATAAAAAAAAACTCAATTTCTCATACCAAAAGTCAACAATATTCCATCCCAAACAACTAAAAATAAAATACCATTTAACCCACACTATTTTATTCATACTTTTTATTTCACTTCACTCCACTTGACTTTAATAGTAAAATGCCAAACGGGCCCGTCATCGGTTCCTCTCTTCGACCCCTAATTTTTATTAACCCAATCCATATTTTAATTAAATTAGATATAATAATATTTTATTTTTACATGAATAATATTATTATTGAATTCATCATATATAAATAAAAATTAATTAGATTTACAAATTTTAAAGCGATGAAATTGATGATCATCCATCCATGTGGGTCCCATTCATGGTCGTACCAAGCCAGTAAATCTCCACTCGATGAACCAACGTCAAGCCAAAGGGTAGCTTAGTTGGCCTAAGACCACACTCTGCACCCGAAGATTGTAAGTTCGAAATTGCACTACTACACTGGGGCTATAGGGGAGTTTACCCGGCTTCCCTCTGCGCCCGAAGGGATTAGTCCAATCCAAAGGGTTGGAATCCTCCGATAGCATAAAATAAATAAAGGGAAAATTTCGGTACGGTCACCAACAGTACTGGAAATCTCTCCCTTGTAACCAAAGACGAAGTTTTTACCAACACGTTCCCCGTACAGCCCGTACCAGCGCACAGACCATTTTTCGTTTTTTTCTTTGCGATATCACAACAAATATTGCGATATCGCAACTTAATTTGCGATATCGCAACTTTAGTTGCGATACCGCAATTTCCTTAGTTGCGATATCGCAATTTAAATTACGATATCACAACTTAAAAACCCCTTTTCATCTCCCTGGTCGACTATTCCTCTCTTTTACTGCGGGAAAAAACCCCCTTTTCATCTCCATGGTCGACTATTCCCCATTTTCACCGCAGTAACTCTCTCCCTCAGCAAATTTGACCCTCCTCCTCCCTCGCCAACCTATTTGCAAATACGCAAGGTCACCAACGTCGACGAAGCATCATCGGATTGCTACTAGTTCTTACAGGTTTTGGCCACTATCGCTTCACAAGCAGTTTCTTAAAATGCAATGCATGCAACCTAATTATTCCTGCTGAGATATTTATGTGTGCATTGATTTTGAATCGATAACCCTCTTCTGTTTGCAAAGGCTTCTGTAAACTATAATTTAAACATATATTGCTCTTTAGTTTGTATAGTTTAATTTGTGCAATAGTTCATCAGTTCGACTACAATATTTTTATATACAAACAACCATTGTGCCATGGCCCTTAATTGATTCAAATATTATAGACTAAATACTGATTCTATTAACACAGTCTTCTCTTATTTAAAGGAATTCATGGACTCATCAAATCCCTATTTCCATGCATGTTTTAATTATTTTCCATTAATTGGATGCTTGGTTGATCCTACCCAAACTCTAAAACAAAATGCAAAACTGAAAGAAAGCAAACTGGAATCTGTTAGGGTTAACACCCTTCTTTCCTATTTGTTCTCATCGATGAAATTTTCATAGATCATAATAGAACGCCCAATGGAAAATTAAAATTTTAAAATAGTCCGTTAGATTGACTAAACAATGTATTTTGGGCTGTCTTGGTTCCCAAACAATTCATAACATTTACACATGGGTTAGAATCCCATGAGTTTGATCATAGGCATTCATATACTCTAGCGACCATTATAATTGGGCCTTTATCAACAAATGATGTTGTCCATTGAATGAATGGACAAGACAACAAGTCCATGTAGATCTACACTATTATTAATAATATTTTGTAATTCCTTTTTCACTTTGTGCTTTTGTATGTGTATATATATTGATTGTTTGATTTATTCCTTATTCAGTGTCAAATTATTGTTAGATTAATATGTTATTGCTTATTCACTTTGTTGGTAAATATATCAGAGAACAGGATTGGAATAGAAAGAAGAACAACATCATTGGTAGGATGAGAGACAAAAATAAGGATTCAACAAAATAAGTTTTTGTGATATCCAGCGATCCCATTCACATAATTATAAATTTTAATTAATTCATTGAATATATTTGTTTCTATAGATCAAATCAGGAAGAGGGATCCAAAAAAGTGCCTGAAGGCATAAGGGCCAAAAATATACCACAATCCAAGCTTCTTTGAAACCATATATGTTTTAAAGCATGGCATCCGATCAAAGCTTCCCAATAAAGATAGTGATGGAAATAAATACACCATGCCTTAGTTTGGGACTTCCATATGCATCATTTAATTATCATTTCACCATTTACCACATGCTCATCATAATGACAAGGATCGTAAACAGATTATGATCCGCATCAGGAATTAGTAGGGATGGGTGTTTTATGTATATATATACTTTTGCTAAATGTAAAGAATTAGAACTAATGAGACGTAATCTAGGTGTAGAATTGATTAAGATAATGCATTTATTTAATTTTTTGAGACGGATAATGAATTGTTATTTGGTTGTTAATGTTATATAAATGTGTAGCTTCATGGTATCCTAAATGTCAATGCTTAGGATTTCAACTCTTTTAATTTTCCATGTATACATAGAGTAATTTTTAATTTTATATTTAACAACCTTCCACCATAAGTAATTCCAAAACATCATCTTATTTACGGAAAAGAAATACTTATTTCGATATTTATTTTCACACCTTAAATCCTCATGGAGTATATGGATGTTTGTGAGTAACTTCATTTCAAAAGTAAATCTTATTATTCGAAATCTATGTTCTTCTTGGTAGGATGAGAATATTGAGATATGTATAATATGCCATTTAATGGTATATTAGACGTAAGCAATCTACTTCCGGTCTACGATGGTGGTGAGCAGAAGGTAATATGGGTTGATGTCAATATTACTTTCAATCAACTACTCAGAAAGATAAACGAAGAAACTGGTTGGGAGCTTCATAATGAGCTTATAAATATGCAATATCAGTATCATAATGGCCGAAGCTTCACGTTCATAACCATAAGAGGTGATGATGATCTCCATCGGATGTTCAGATTATTCCAAAATGGAAGTCAAGCTATATTTATGTATTTGCATACAAACAATGAAGTAGGTGCAAGTCGACAACCATCAAGGTGCAAGTCGACAACCATCACACCTAAGGTCTACAGACGCTCGGCCTAGCAGCCAGCGTGAGAATAGACCGTCATTCACTTTGAACAGGTGCCACCACATACCTTCATAACAAATGTAGTAACTGCTGATTTGTTTAATATCTTCTTTTAATCATGTTACAAAGTTGTTTTATGACATGATGATTCACGCAGGGGGAATTCGATGACATATACAAATACTACAAATTTTTCCAACGGTGAAAAGGATACAGGTGGAGCTTCAACAAGAGAGGATGTTTACAGGTTCGGTTCGCTGCACATCTGATTTGATAATACTATTAAATTCATATATGACTGATTGTTTGCCATACAGGTGTGAACGTGTCATTTTCTCCTATTCGAAGCCAGTTTGATCTGAACACGCCTGCTGTACCTTATGATAACCCATTTGCGGAGGCCATGCTTGAAGATCTAATAGCTCCCACTAATCTTGCAGAAGATGAAAATGGAAAATTCTCTAATATAAGGGAAGAATTTGTCATGGATTGGATGGAAACAGATGCAGTAACCAAAACTCCTGGATTCGATGGAGGGTGCAATGTAGTGGAGAAACGCGCTGAAAATGATGAAGATGAATTTGATATTGATGTTGACACTAGAGAATATGAATTGCAAACTGCCATAAGACCTAGAAGAAACATCGCATGCATAAGAAGGATTGGGTTATGCATCAAAGGTTGTGGGAGTAGAAGATGTATCGACACCTTTAGTTCCTGATGATTACCATATTGGCGTGGATCACCAAGAGTCATCTTTCCGTGAAATGTGGAATGGAAGACGGTTTTCAGACTCGTGAATTATTTAGGACCGCATTGAGAAAATTTGCAATGTACAGCAATTTTGAGCTTCATTGGTGAAGAGGTCTTCGACATAATTAATTGCAAGGTGTGGTGATCATCAATGTCCTTGGCGCATCCATGTAACTATCCTGCAGTCCGGCCCTGAGTTTATGTGCGAACTTATTCTGAAAAACATACTTGTTCGAAGCCAATGATGGGGCTCGCACATTCTCAGGCCACATCGGCCTTGATTGCTGAATGGATAAAAGAACGGTTGCGTCTCCATCCAAGTTACACTCCAAAAGAAATTGTGACAGACTTTCAATTAGAGTTTGGCGTCCAAATCAGCTACAGGAAAGCTTGGCTAGCAAAAGAGATAGCATTGCTTGACATACGTGGTTCTTATGAAGATTCATACAAAATCTTGCCTAGTTATTACATTGAACTGGAAAGGACAAATCCAGGCAGCGTGTCTCACCTGATCAGGGAAGATGATGATTCATTCCAGCGGTTATTTTGGGCTTTTGGCTCAAGCATCCGCTCTTTTAGGAGTTCATTACGCCCATTGATAGCTGTTGATGGTGCCCACCTTCGTGGAAAATACCCTAGAGTTTTGTTTGTTGCCGTGACATATGATGGAGACCGTAAGTTATTTCCCATAGCTTTTGCCATAGCTGAGATAGAGGATAGAGATACCTGGGAATGGTTCCTTGCAGAGTTGGATGTGAACTTAGGGCCCTTTCCTAAATTGACTATTGTGTCTGACAGACAAAAGGCCTCCTACGAGCCGTTCAAGAACGATTTCCTCACGCTAGTCATAACTACTGCATGCGTCATATATCAGCAAACTTTAAAGAGAGGAACAAGGATGAGGCTCTGATGGTGAAATTTTTGGAATGCTACAAGAGCGTATAGGCGAGTTGATTATGAGAGATACATGGCTGAAATAAAGGATCTGGATGAAGGTGCATCCAAGTGGATTGAAGACATTGGGCCGCATCACTGGGCAAATGCATTTGTAGAAGGGAGACGGTATGACATGATCACAACCAATGTTGCGGAATGCACGAACATTTTATTGAAAGAGGCTAGGGAGTATCCAATCACAAAGCAAGTTGAGGCCGTACGGTGCAAATTAATGGAATTTTTATGAGGTACGGCATCGCAGTTCAATAGCCTTGCGTACAAGGCTAACTCCGTATGCCGAGGGAATCCTGCGTAAAGAATGTGAAGACGCCCGTCGGTTGGGAGTCCGACCCGCAAGTCAATTCGAATACCAGGTTCACTCTACCCAGTACATTGATGTGGCTCATCTTGATTTGCGATCGTGTTCCAGTCGGAAGTGGGATGTCTTAGGTATTCCATGTTCACATGCAGTTGCAGCAATTCAAATGAGAGGCATTGATCCATATGATTACTGTGAGCATTGGTTCTCGAGCGATGTTTATCGGTCAAACATATAACGATATCGTCCATTGCGATTAGAGACATCAGCCAATGGGAAGTTCAGAGCAATCTACGTGTCTTACCTCCACATGCACGACGACAAGCTGGCCGACCTAAAAAGAATAGAACTCGTATAGAGGATAGATAAAAGCGGCAAGTCACGTGTTCCAATTGTCGCCAGATTGGGCATAATCGAAAGAGATGTCGTTGCCCACCTGCCCGACAGTAGTTATGTGCATCAATAGGCTCAAAACATTTTGTATGATGACCTGTCTAGTCCTGTCTATATGTGAATACTTCATATAAATGGATGAGACATTTTGTACATATTGAAGCTGTTGCTTGACGAGTCTCGAAGACTATGTATAGTCTTATAATGGATGTGCATGTACTTTTTCAGAATGGGCATTCAGTCTTACATGTGTAGATTTTCAATGTACTTTTGCTGATAAGAATTGGAACATGGAATTTGTCCAGTCACGATGTGTACTTAAGCTAAGATTGTATCAAAATGTGTATCTGGTCAGACTTTTAAGCTTTTTTTATTTAATTTTTTTATTATGAGATGCTTTCTCTACCATTTTAGAAACCTTCCTCCTCCTGATCACAACCTTCACAATGTAAAGGTTAAGCTGGCCAAGAAGTATTCATAATGTATATTTTAATACATTTGTTTTTTGTTGTTGTTATTAGATGCTTTCTGTGCCATTTGATCACAACCTATAACGAATGACAAGGTGACATGATCCTCACATGGGGTTGTCCATTCTGTGCTTGTTATGTAATCAAACAACAGTCATAATGTATATCTTACTTCAGTCATAATGTTAGGTAATATGGGTGAAAACCCAACACATGGAGTTGTCCATTCACTAATGGTAATTTTAATCTCACAACATTCAGGATGATTATCTTACTTTTGTTTGTTTGTTTGTTTGTTTTTTTTTTCCTTTTTTATTATTATTATTATTATTATTTTGTGTTATGAGATGAGATGCTTTCTGTGCCTTGACAAAACCTTCCTCTCTTGACACTATCATAAGGTGCAAGCCCAACACATGGAGTTGTGCATTCACTATTAGTAATTTTAATCTCATACCATTCATAATGATTATTTTACTTTTGTTTGTTTTGTTTTTTTTATTTTTTGATATTGTTTTCTCATTTTTTTCTCCTTTTGTTTTTTTTCCTTTTTTTTTTCTTTTGTGAACCCTTCCTCTCTTGATACTATCATAAGGTGCAAGCCCAACACATGGAGTTTGCATTCACTATTAGTAATTTTAATCTCACACCATTCATAATGATTATCTTACTTTTGTTTGTTTGTTTTTTTTATATTGTTTCTCTTTTTTTTTTTCTCCTTTTTGTTTTTTTCCTTTTTTTTTCTTTTGTGTTATGAGATGAGATGCTTTTTGCGCCTTGACAAAACTTCCTCTCCTGACACTATCATAATGTGAACCACACATGGAGATGTCCATTCACTAATGGTAATTTTAATCTCACAACATTCATAATGTGTATCTTACTTTTGTTTTTTTGTTTTTTGTTTTTTTTATTTATTGTTTTTTTTTTGTTATGAGATGAGATGCTTTCTGTGCCTTGACAAAGGCTTCCTCTACTGATACTATCATAAGGTGAAAGCCCAACACATGAAGCACTCACATTGAACTATCTTAATTCATGTGCACACCAGGAATGTTGTATTTCACCATAATTCACATGTAGGTTCCCATCTAACACATTCTGTTATTCAATTGCACACTCACATTCCCAATTCTCACCTTAGGCCACATCTACACATGTAGTGTTGTACGTGCACTTAAGACACCAGCACATTCACATTTGTTAATCTTGACTTGATCACCTACACATGAAGTGTTCAAAATGAACCTTATTGATGTTATATTTCTTATTCATTCAGTGTTGTACACTATAAGTGCTTCACTTGCACAGATATTTGAAAAAACCGACTACCCTCCACATGCACATGAAGCACTTACAATTCACATTTTCAGTCATCTGCACATTCATTCAGTGCAATACACTATCTTAAATCACCTGCACATTCACATTGTAGACCTTCTTCTCTGTGCACTAGAATTCACACTCACAAGTCACATTTTAATTCATCTGCATAAGATAGTGTAGTACACTCTCTTAAATCACCTATAGCTTCACATTATGAGTCTTATTCCTCTCCACCTGCACATCACATGGCACTGTAGAACACATACCTTCACATTCAGATTCACATGATACATCGGCAACATTCTAAGAGAAGTGCTTATTCATTTGAAATAGACACCAAAATTTCCCTGGAATGTCTGGCCACATCCCAGGAGATATCAATTACTATATCTACATATAAACATGTCCATGCTAAAGCCTCATTCATATATCAATACAACCAACACATTTGACATCATCTGAAATTCTCTCTTTAACCATAAAGTTTAAAATCCATCATAAGTTATTTACATCATGTCAGTTGTGTACATCAAATGTAACTCACATTGGACCACATGCGGAACAATGGAATGGATACATCCAAAATAAAACGTTTACAACCCAAAAGGTGCTAAAAACACAGCAGTACATCTCAAAATCAACAATATACATTGACTCATCCCCTCTGTTCCACCACTGCATTTGTGATTAAAGCATTTTCATCCTCTACCACATCAGCCATCTCCCATTGTCTTGAATATATATCAATGACTATTCTTTGACGATAGTACCAAATATCAGCTTGAGTGAATGCAACCTTACGTCGGTATGCAGCATGCTCAGCAAATGCCATTACAAATACACCACAGTCATCGCTGCACAAAAGATAAAATGGCATCCATCAAATACAGGAGTGGGGAAACAGTTAATAAAATATGAAGATTCTACGTGGTATAGACCTTACATATTCTCCTGTTGAGGGCAATTCTCAGCATCTTTGAGTGGCCAACTTAAGGGGTCATCCCATCCCAAGCCCATGAGACAACTCTTTAGAAAAATGGCCTAATAGTTTAGGAGGATAGAAATCAATGAGTAAATAAGCATGACAAAAATAAATGAGCATATGAGCAAATAAGTTCTACACCACTACAAAAAAATGATTTCAGGAAAGTCAGTGAAAGGGAGTTTTCAAAATTGGTCTGCAAGTCTCTGGAGATATTAAAAAATATATTCCTATGTCAGAGTGTTTTTCAGAAAATGCTAGCAAAAAATTTCATAGTCTCTCAAAATCAATAATATATATATAGCTCAGAACACTATCAGACCTTATGTCACAATTAACCTTATTGATGTTTGATGTGAATTACATAACTCAAACTTTGATGTTTAAGCATGATCAGCTTCAACAATATTCAAAATTGAAATTAGTTTCAAGGTCAAGACTTACTTCACCATATGAAATATACGGTTAAAAATTCCAATTTAGTTTCGAGTAAAAGGTCCAAACAAATTGTTTAATGTGAGACACTGTCATATATAAGCTAAGAAGGATAGAACAAACTTACAAACTCCTCTGCAAATTGCCGGTCGCCATCAGTGTCCCATGATAGAATTATAGTACTCAAATCTTCCACAATCGACATACCCAATTATGAGGAAGAGATGACTGTTACGCAGGATGGGAAAGATCAAAGTACGAATTTGTGAGAACTGACGACTCAGGAATGACTCCACTCCAAATGCAGTAAAGTAAAGGTGCTCGGCCTTGTGAATATACAAGTCCTACAATTTGTAGTTGACTAATATAGTCAGTGGTTGGGATTGCTAATTCTAACACATGTGTTTCAACAAATACACACCGCCAAATTTGATGGAAAAAAATGAGAGTCCATCGCCTTTTCACGTACAATCTTGAACCATTCATCCATCATCTGAAAATGGTGCCAGGTGACTATCAAAAACTAAAGTAATGGTTCCACTGCATTTTAACGATTACATAGGAACATATGCGGTTACTTACATGTGTATCCATCCAATTTGGAGATAGTGTTCCCCGCAAATTTGATGGCTTCACCGGTTGACACCATGTATCCATCCATGACCTCCTACATTTATAAATAAGATAAAACGTAAGCGGCAACCACTATAATATAAGATTCCATCAATACAGACAAAAGAATTATAATATCTTACTTCGCTGTATAACGATCCCAAAAGAGATTCATTATAGCTCTGTCTCTATCCGTTAGTGCATAATCTGGGTTTGGCTCAAGCCTACTCCTTTTCGAGTGAGTAGATATGGATCAAACTTTGTGGGATAGCCCTGTTCTTCCTCCCCAAACCCTTCACACGTGCCACAATAGAATTGATATCCCTTTTTTTAATAGAAGATACACCATGATTTTCGGGCATATGAGTTGGAGTTGATACATGGCTTGAAGTCTGAGCTAGATAGGAATGGCTTGGACTAGATTGGAACACATTCTCAACGGAAATAGGAGTTTGAACATGCACTTGACTTGGACTAGATTGGAACAAAGCCTCAGCAGAAGTAGGAGTGTGAACAAGAACTTGGCTTGCACTAGATTGTAACACATTCTCAACGGAGGGGATTGAACTTGTAGTTGGGTTGGAATGGATTCTAGTACAGGGTCCACATAACTGGATGTTTCTGTCTCTGGTGGCAATCCGGTTCGGAGGGACCTTGTGATGTTTTGAGATGGTGTCAAAATAACAGTCGGACTCTGAACTCTCTCTTCACCTGGACTAGAATGCAACAAAGACTCAACACAGCGAGGAGATTCTATGTTTAGTGCTGAAGTGGCATGGTTGGACCTACAGACCATAGGTGATGATGTTGGTGTGACCGTCGGTGCAACAGTCGGGCCACAAATACCTTGGCCCTGTAACATCCAAGTTGATGCAAAATGTCAAGACATGAATTTAATGTGAACAGTTAACCCGGCTGTTCAGATTATTTAATTTCAAAGTTTACCTATTGTGCCCCATCTGTCTCATCCTTTAAACATTCTTCAATATCCAATTTATCAAAACCAGCGGCACATGATGCATGGAATTTGCAGAGCTTACTATGAACCAATTTAAGAACTTTGGATAGGATTGTAGGACTAGTGTTTTCATCAAATGTCCCAAAAGATGCAATAACACGTCCTACAAAGGTTCTAACCTAGCACAAACATGAAGCCAAATGTGTTATATGACAAGTACAATTATGTCTAAATTTAAAAGGTGTGAGTATTCCATGAGGATCAATTTTACCTTGACAACTGACTGATCCTCCACCGCATTTTTTGAAGCTTCCATGTTGTCCATGCCTCGTCCAATTCGCAAGCGTGTAATTCCTCTATACCAAGCCAGGTATTCATCAGAATGATGAGCAGTGTCATCATGCTCACCTTCAACTGTATTGTTCCATCTCTCATCCCACATATAGTTAATTTCTTTCCTCCAAATTTGATAATCTCTTGTTGATGTTGATGAGCGCTTATCTCGAAGCAATGGTGGTTTCCATATAGGAGGAACAGTTTGTCTCAGTCCAAACTGTTTCATGACTCTACAAGCATTGTGATTCTCGAAGACCCCAAAAAAGATGAGCACGGTCTGTGACTCAAAGAAAGCCCTTTCTTCAGGCTCAAAATGTTCAAGTAGACGAGTACCATATTGAATGTAGGGCTGCCATACAAACTAGGATGTTCAACGAAATTCACAGAATTAGTATCTATGCGAAAAGTCAATGAATCTCACCTCTATGTATAAATGTTTAATTTACTTTGTATAGATCATAGTAACTCACATTATCTTTGTCTGCTTGCTTATCAAGTTGTTCGCGGACAGAAAATGTCTTCGACAGCAAATTAAAACCTTTCAACCTTTCATGCCACATCAGACATAAAGGGAAAGCAAACTCGATCCGGTCCCAACTCCTCTCAATCGGTCGCCATATCTTCATCCGAGAAAAGGCCCAGATCTGCACCAAATGTAAAACCATTGTCTATCAATAAAAGATAAACATAATTCAAGATGAAGGTCATCTGCTCACAAAGTACAAATATTACCTGTAATAGTTGAAGTGGGCCCGTAAGCGTTCTAATGCCATCTTTCAATCTTGTTGCTCTGCCTAGAGTCCTATACAGATTTGCCAGACAGGCTGGCCCCCATGGATACGGTTCAAACGTCCTAAACAACTCAAGAAGGTATCCGTTCCCCCTCGACCTGGAAGTATTGCTACAAAGTTGTTGGGCCACTAAGCAGAATAGGTATGCACGGGTATAACGTTGTACAGTCTCTTCAGACGCCCCCTCTGGATATAAGCCAAAATGGAGACGAAACCAGGTGTACTTTATTTGTGCACCCATGCAATCCATAGCTTGGTTGGGAACTCTCCCTAATAATTCATGACACAATCGTCTCATCTCTTCTACACTCGAAATTGTACGGCCTGTAACTAGTCTTCCATCAATAGGAAGGCCATAAATATAGGTGACATCCTCTAGTGTTATTGTCGCCTCGCCGAAGTTAAAATGAAAGGTATTAGTCTCGGGTCTCCATCGCTCCACCAACGCCCATATAATGCCATGGTGAATTTTCATTTTACCAATGGAGGCCACATTATGTAGGCCGACCATACGGACAATTTCTTCTTGTTGTTCATTTAATTCCCAAAAATCATTTAAAGGGTCAGCTGGGATGCACTTCAGTGGACCAATCTCCTGCAATTAACAAATACAAAACATCGTAAAGTCAAGACATAGAATTATGTTAAAGTTTAGCAATGACAGAATTGACTATACCTGCCCTTCCCATATAACTGTTGATATATGATTATCTTGATCGGTAAGGATCTGTTTATCTAAAGGACCAGGATCCATCTTTCAACTACCAAGTCACAAGAAGAATAAAAGTTAAAAATACAAAATTTGGCATCATTAGCAATTAGATACTGATGCATAGGAATAAAAAAGGAAATAAAATGCTTAATTTAATGATGTAGTATGAAAAATATACAACTTCTATTTATTAATAAATGCAAACACAATTATTGAGCCTTAGGGCACGTTTGGTAACAAGATAAGACTCCGCGGGATTTAGGATTCATGTTTACCCCTAGAAAAGGATAATCTTTACGAAAAGGGTTGTTGCTTAGTTGTTTCTGACACACCCATAAAATTCGATGCAAATATAGGCAAGGTAAGATTCTTGAATTATTCAATTATATTACAACATTCTATTATATATAGTATTGTGCATGAATACAATGCGAAGGAATCAATCTTAGCTCTGACCTAAGAATAAGAAACCATACCTTGCAACCTATGTTTGTATATTTTTGGCACAGTGTGGCATTGGCAAGCAAGAGATAATGGAATAAAAGTCATGCATTTCTTAAGTATAGTAATATATTCAAATATTTAAAATGGTAGTTAGGGATTATCAACCTAACAAATGAAAAAATTTCGATCTAATTCTTTTACCAACATCAAATATGTGATGTTAGAATAGGCTATCCAACAGGACATTAAGACAACAGTCTTCCAAGAACAATTCATTCAGCTAGAGCCCATGAATGAGTATATTCCACTGATTCGTTAGTCTCATCTATTATGATTCCATTTTCCTATTTCTATCATGTTATATAATGTTGGCATCTGATTGATGGTCTGGAAATCAGTAGTTTTTTTTTTTTTTGTTAAAAAAATCAGCAGTTAATCTAATATTGTAGCAGAGACTTGAGATGCCTACACATGGGTTGTTGGTTTGTTCCATGGAATGTTCCCAAAATCCAGATTTGTTAAAGAAAAAAATGTTTCGTACGAAATGTTGACCATAGTAGAAGTTCCTTTCTCCTAATAACTCAAGAATGGATAATACAAGAAGTCTGGAAGTTGTCTAGAGGCTGCCATCACTTCATTAGATTAAGCAACAGTTGGGCAGCCATGATCATGCAGTAAAGATCTCTAAAGGAAAGAACACTTTCTACATTTCTACCAAAAAAAAAAGACACGCATACACATACACTTTCTACATTGCTTATATGTGAAAAGAATTGTAGGAGTAACCTAGAGGCTCATAGAGATTTTCTTTTTTTCTTTTTATTTAATTTTTTTGAAATTCAAATAGAGATTTTCTAATGATTTCTTTTTTCCCCTCTAATAAGAAACTCACCTTTTAATTACAAATGAATCATGAATGTGGAACATTGTTCCTAATTCATGGTTCCTTGATAAAAAAAAAAAACTCTTGGTTCCTTGATATGATGGTTCATAAAATCAATGCTATTGATTAACTCAACAAGTGTCTATAAGATGAAATTGCTGGATATAAGCTGGTCTTAATAACCAAGCATGGTATAGAAGAAGATACTCTAGCAACCATTCCTATATGGTAATACACAACAAATTGAATATCTATTTAACAGAGGTTGAAAAAAAGTTGTGTTAGATAGTGCAGACTTTTTTAGAGCAAAGTAGGTCCATTTAACAACTGTTTTTAAAATGGGATTTACTGCAACGTACATGTTACAGAGATTTTATGAGACTATGGTTCTTTTTCAATCGTACTGCATAGGGAAGGAGGGGAGATAGATAGAGAGGGGCATACCTCAAACAGCACTCGAATTGTGAAAAACCCTAGTTGATGGAGACAATGGCAGTGGTGGCCAAAATTCCTAGACGATGGAGACAATAGAACGATGATGCTTCGTCGACGTTGGCGACCTTGCGTATTTGCAAATAGGTTGGCGGGGGAGGAGGAGGGTCAAGACAAGGCTGAGGGAGAGAGTTACCGCAGTGAAAATGGGAATAGTCGACCATGGAGATGAAAAATGGGGTTTTTCCCGCAGTGAAAGAGATGAATAGTCGACCAGGGAGATGAAAGGGGTTTTTTAGTTGTGATATCGCAATTTAAATTGCGATATCGCAACTAAAAAAAATTGCAGTATCGCAAATTAAGTTGCGATATCGCAATAGTTGTTGTGATATCGCAAAGAAAAAAAGGAAAAATGGTCTATGCGCTGGTACGGGCTGTACGGGGAACGTGTTGGTAAAAACTTCGTCTTTGGTTACAAGGGAGAGATTTCCAGTACTTTTGGTGACCGTACCGAAATTTTCCCATTATTTTATTTAAAACATGTTTACAATATCGAATCAAGATCAGTCATGCTTCATTTAAGATCAATGGCAAGAACAATAGAAAGAGAGACCTGGGTGATGGGAGACTCCAGCATTTAATCCTAAGTTTAGATCTATCGTCATAGAGTGGGTCTTATCAAATATTAGACCATTAAATTACAAAGTAAGCTTTCATTTGATCTTGAACAGTTGTAATTTTTTTCACATATCCAGACCGTTTCTACCATTGGATCATTTGATCTTCTGCCACAGATCGGTGATATGAAATATTCCATCACTTGATCAACGATCTTCATCTTTTCTATGAATATAGTGTCATGATAATTAATTCAATTAATATGTTTACATATTACAGACATAAACATTAGAAGTAAACAAAAGGAAGAGGAAGAGTGAGAATGTCGTTCCAACATCTTTTTTTATATATACTAAAGTCTCCGGACTGTCTCGGCCCTTGTTCAAATTGGGGTGACTCTGTTGAGTTAGGAATCACAAGCCAATTCCAATAATTTTTGGACCTTGTTCTTTACACGTGGATCTAGACATGTGAGCTCATTGTTGAGAAGTCTTGAGCAGTTTAAACATAGGCTTCTCCAAAATGTGCACTCTTTCATGAATGGGATTGATAAACCTTTAAATCATAACATGGTGTCTTTGAAGAAAATTCGGATCTCTCACATGAGCTATTATTTGTCGATCGTAGGTTTCACACTTCCTCACGCACACCCACAATAATTTTAAAAAAAATCAGACTTATATGTGCTATATACGCTGAGTCCCCCAAAAAATAGATATGCATGACGTTTAGAAATTCCCTTTAACTAGCTAGGCTAAAATGACATGTAGCGGCAAAGTTTGGTAATAATAAAAGTTAACAATTAAAAAAATTAACAGCTCTAATAAAAAATTGAAAATTTCAAATGATGACAAATACAATAATTGCGACAAAAATCTCAGTTGGGATATTTGTCACACGTCAAACTTTATCCTTAGGAGAACCTATATCCTTAGGCGGGCCATGGCTATTACACCCCCTCAAGCTAACAGGCCGCTTGCGGACGAACAACTTTTCTTGAAGAGGTTTAAATCGAGGAGATGAAAGACCCTTAGTGAAGACATCTACAATATAATTTGATCTTTAGAGTGTACAAAACGAATGGCGCTGGATCATTTCTTTTACCTTTTCGTGGATATAGTGGTAATCCACCTCGATGTGCTTGGTGCGGGCATGGAAGACGGGATTTGAAGCGAGAGATATTGTACTGATATTATCACATCAAATGAGTGGAATGTAATGCAAAAATATTTTGAGATCTTGAAGTAGTGTACATAGCCATGAGATCTCGGCATTTGTGTGTGCTAGGCAACGATAATTGTTTCAGTGGAAGAGAGGGCCACAATGGGCTGCTTCTTTGCACACCATGAAATTGGATTTGGGCCAAAATAACCACAATATCCATTTGTAGATCTTCAATCATTTGGACGTCCTGCCCAATTAGCATCGTAGTAGGCTATGACATGAAGTGGACCAAGTCCAAGGTGTAGTCAAAATGTGATTGTTCCTTTTAAAATCTGCAAAATGCGTTTGACTACAACAAGATGCGATGTAGTTGGAGCATGCATGTATTGGTAGACTTGGTTGACAGCAAAGGTAATATCTGGGCGTGTAAGTGTTAAATACTGTAGGCCACTAACAATGCTGCGATATTCAATAGGGTCTGCTAGCAGTTCCCTCGGAGGTGAGACTTAATTTAGCATTAGAGCAGGAGAATAAACTGGCTTTGATGGACAGCACATTCTGCTAGGTTCTACCGAGGTCGACGGACGTGGGAGTCCGTTTGGGTCCGACCCTTTCGTAACCGGGGGGCAGAGGCGTGCATCAACATTTCTTTTATGTGGGTGTGCCAGATTTTCTATTTTACTTGGGATTGCAAGTGGTGATCCGGAGATCGACCTTCGCAAGTAAAAAGGAAATCAAACTTCTTTCGAGTTATCCATTGCACATATATTTAAGAAAAGAGACATTTTCTTCATTTGCCGTGAAAGACGATTTTTTTGGCATTTATAGCCGATTTTGGCGTTTATAGCCGATTTACAATTCTTATCAATAATGAAAGACAAGAGTTGTGATTTTTGTCTCTTTTGAAAAAAATACAAACTACAATGAAAAGCAAGAAAAGGAGGATCTAACTTCTTAGGAGATTGTGGGGGACTCGTTCAGATTGACGGTCGCAAGTCGTATGTGGACTTCGCCATCATCCATGCAGATGAGAACAGAAGATGCTCTTGATTCTCTTGGCTTGGCTATAACCTCAGGTTTTTAGAGGACAAAGATCAAAAGGAGGTCCTATGTCCAATAAAAAGCTAAGTAGACAGACTGAAAAGCCACATCTTAGCCATTGGAGGCAGAGGGAGTAGGCAAGGACTTTGGGGGGTACCCCCCAACGGATTTTTGTCACCTTGTAGCGGTGGTCGGTGTAGAACTTCCGCAGAGTTTTCTCTCTTTCTTTCTCTGGATTTCTGTGCTTTTTTCTGATCTGGGATCTCTCTTGTTTTTCCGATCTTCTGAAGTCTATGTGGTTTTTCCGATCTGGATTCCTTTGGAGTGCACTCCTATTTATAGGCACTTGGTAGCCATTTAGGAGAGTTTATGAGCTTTTATTGTCATTAAGCCGCATAATGGGAGGAGTTACAGGATTTAATTCCTTTATTTTGTAACTCCTTTTTCTTGGCTTCTGACTGGCCGGAGGAGATTGAGGGCATTTAATCGCCTTTAATCGCCAAGATGGGAGGAGTTTCATGTTTTAAATGTCATGAATCTCTTGATTTGTAACTCTCGGATGCTTGCTTCAGATTAGGCCATCCGAAGAAATAGATTAATGACTGTAATAAAGCTAGTCAATTAATCGCATTAAGTGGTCGCGAGCACTTGAAGAGTCGCGGGCCGTGCCGCGTCTTTTGGGATTCTTCTGGCGATGATCATCGATGGATCTTCATGTAGATCGACATCGGATGACCATGTAACTTCAGGTATTGGTTGCCAACAGCGGGTAGGTGCCATCTGTCCTGTCGATTTCTCGATCGGTCGGGTAGAAAGCACACTTTTTGGTTGATCGGTTGGCGATCAATGTTTGAATTTGATACTCTTGACGATTGACCCGTGATTTTGACGGATGTCAGAGGATTTGGTATCTCAAAAGTATGAATTTTGGAAAATACCAGAGGTCAGACGCTTCGAATAGCCAAAAACGGCGAAAAATGGAGTTCCCGGGGCCCACCCGGCGATCCCGGGCTCCAAGGTCGCATGGCAGGGGTGGAGGGGTTTTCCCCCTTTTTGTCCCATTTTGCGTTCGTTTTTGCTGTTTTTCGATTCTTTTTTCTTCTGTATTTTTTTTTGACATTTTTTTATCATTTATTGGCCTGATTTCCCTGTAGAAAACCTGATGAGAATCCTTTCATTTTGGTTTGCAAAGTTTCTAATTTTCCCAGAAAGCCGAAGACTTTGTTGCGCAGAGCTGCCGATTTTCCGTCAGAAGCTGAAACTGAGTCAAACGATGTCGGAATGACCTGAAATTTGGGTGAAGCCTCTTAAGTAATAAATAAGACCAACCATAGGCTTTTGTTTGAGTTTTGAGGCCGTTTGGCGTCCTATCACCGGTAGACTTATTTTTATCGCGATGAAGATGTCGCGGCTTGATGTGCGGTCAACCGATGTCTGATTGACTTGAAATTTGACAGGGAAACTATTGGAGTCATTTTAAGATGATCCCTAGGCTCTATCTTGAAAACCATGGTCCCGGGGAGCTTCGCCGCCAAAAGGCCTGATTTGGCTTCCGAGCGTCAAAGTCTGGTCAAATGTTGTTGAAATGACCAAAAAATTGACGTGTAGCCCTTTGTAAGCATTTTGAAGCCGTCCATGTGCTCTATCTGATGAGTGATGGCCTCGGTGGTTCTCGCCGCCGAGAGGCTTGATTTAGCTGTTTGAGGGTTGATGTAGGGTCAAACATTGTCGGTTTGACTCGGAACTTGACGTGGAGCCTTTTGGATGTATTTTGAGACCATCTATCGGCTCTGATCGAAGATTTGGTGTCTCCGATGCTTTCGCCGCCGAGAGCTCCTTTTCAGCTGTCAGAGAAGCGAAGTTAGGCCAAATTATTTTGAAATGGCCCGAAACTTCTTGTGTACTCCTCTTTTAGCTGTCTTGAAGGATCTTGCAATTTTTGTTTGATTCTGACAAGATTTGATTTTTTGGAAGTAGCATTGCCTATTTATGGCAGGTTGCGACTTCATGTAGCTTTTTGGATCTTGAAGAAGCAAAGTGACACATTTTTTTTTGTGTCAACAGGCTTGACTTCAGTCATTCCAGTTCGGGCCAGGATGTCTGATGGACACGCATTTCGTGCTCGGCCCTTACTGAGGTCGGCGGACGTGAGAGTCCGTGGGGTCCAACCCTTTCATAACCGGAGGCAAAGTGAGCATCAACATTTTTCTCTTCGGGTGGGTTTGCCAGATTTTCTACTCTACTTGGAATTATAAATGGTGATCCGGAGATCGACTTTCACAAGTAGAAAAGGAAATCAACTTCTTTCGAGTTTCCATTGCACATATATTTAAGAAAAGAGACATAGTTTTGAAATATTTAAGAGACATATTTAAGAGGCGATTTCATTTGTTTTGTCGTTAAAGGCGATGTTTGCCGTAAAAGGTGATTTTTGGCATTTATAGCCGATTTACAATTCTTATCCATAGTGAAAGACAAGAGTTGTGATTTTTTTTCTCTTTAGAAAATACAAACTATAATGAAAAGCAAGAAAAAGGAGGATCTAACTTCTCAGGAGATTATGGGAGACTCGTTCAGATTGATGGTCGCAAGCCATGTATGGACTTCGCCATCATCCATGCAGATGAGAACAGAGGATGCTCTTGATTCTCTTGGCTTGGCTATAACCTCAGATTTTTAGAGGACAAAAACCAAGATGAGGTCCTATGTCCAATAAAAAGCTAAGTAGACGAGCTGAAAATCCAAGTATAAGCCATTGGAAGCAGAAGGAGAAGGCAAAGGATCTTTAGGAGGGTGCCCCCCCAAGGGATTTTTGTCACCTTTTAGCGGTGGTCGATGCAAAACTTCAGCAGAGTTTTCTCTCTTTCTCTGTATTCTGTCTATCTGGATTTCGAGATTCAGATCGATTTTTCTGGATCTATCTTCTTGGAAAGCTCTCCTATTTATCGGCCTTTGGTAGCCATTTAGGAGAGTTTATGGGCTTTAAATGTAATAAAGCCGCATAATGGGAGGAGTTACAAGATTTAATTCATTTATTTTGTAAATCATTTTCCTTGGCTTCTGATTCGCTGGTGGAGAATTAATAGCATTTAATCGCCTTTAATCTCCATGATGGGAGGAGTTAATGCCATGATTGCTTGGACTTGTAACTGCTTTTTGCTTGATTCTGATTGGGCCATCCAAAATAATGAGTTAATGACCGTAATAATTTGCCATAAATGGGTCAACTGCATTAAGTGGTAGCCTGAGCAGTCGAAGAGTCGCTGGCCGTGCCGCATCTTTTGGAATTCTTCTGTCGATGATTATCAATGGATCTTCATGCTGATCGACATCGGATGACCATGCAACTTCAGACATTGATTGCTAACAGCGGGCCGGTGCCACTTGCCTTGTCGATTTCTCGATCGATCGACAGAAAGTGCACTTTCTTGGTTTACCAATTAGCGATCAATGATGATTTGATACTCTCGGAGACGGACCCGTGATGTTGGTGAAGATCGACGGATTTGGTGCCTCGAAAGTCAGAATTTTGGAAAACCATAGGGACCAAAAATCTCGAAATGCGAAAAGGAACCGAAAAAGGCCCTTTCGGCGGAAATCCGGCTACCCAATTTCCAGGGTATCCGGCGACCATGCACCCAGGGTCGCCGGCGGCGACCATGGGGGGTTTTTTCCCTTTTTGGTCGCCGTTTTTCGGCCTTTCTTCCGTCTTTTCTGTTTCTTTTTTGTTCATTTTTTTTCCTGACATTTTTTTTTTACATTTATTAACCTGATTTCCCTGTAGAAAACTTGACGAGAATTCTTGCATTTTGGAGTGCAAAGTTTCCAATTTTCCGGGAAAGCCGAAGACTTTGTCGCGCAGAACTGCCGATTTGCTGTTAGTAGCCGAAACTGGGTCAAACGATGTCGGAATGACCTAAAATTTGAAGTGAAGCCTCCCGAGCAATAAATAAGACCATCCGTATGATTTTTTTTTTTTTTAGTTTTGAAGCCGTGTGGGGTCCTATCGCCAGTAGACTTGATTTTATCGCGAGGAAAATGTCGCGCTTTGATGTGCGGTCAACCGATGTCCGATTGACTTGAAATTTGACAGGGGCCTATTGGAGTCATTTTGAGACTATCCATTAGCTCTGATTTGGAAACCATGGTCCCTAGGGCTTCTCCACCGAGAGGCCTGATTTGGCTTCTGAGAGTCAAAGCCTGGTCAAATGTTGTCGAAATTACCTGAAACTTGACATGTAGCCCTTTGTAAGCATTTTGAAGCGAGCCATGTGTTCTTTCTGATGAGTAATTGAAAGTCCGGAATCCTTACCCTAGAGGGGGGGTGAATAGGGTGAGCTACACTTAATGACTAATTATGATCAATTTTAATCTTTTTTAAATTAACTAGTCACATGTGATGATTATCAAACAAAAAGCGGAGGCTTAAATAAACAATCACCACAAAGAAATCACCGTAACACAATATTTATAGTGGTTCGGCCTCAATGCCTACATCCACTACTGGCTTGTGATACAACACCCACCGGATTTCCACTATTTATGCTTTTTAAAAGGCTAAGCAATAACATCTACAAATGTTGTTTTTCTAGGCTTAACAACAACCTATCAATGTGCTTTTCTAGGCTATGCAATAACCTTTACACTATGCTTTTCTAGGCTAAGCAATAAACTTTACAAGAAGAAGGTTTTCTCTCAAGGAAGTGTCTACACAAAACACTTTTAAAGAGATACAATTAAAGCTCAATGCTTTGCCTCTAACATAGGCTGATATGAAAGTTGAAACAAATTACAAACATACATTTACAATTTGCTAAGGTGAGTGCTCAATGTGTATGAATGTTTACTTCAATCAATTTCGAAAATGAATGCTCTTAAATGAAAGCTTGATGCATTTAAAAATCTAAGAACATAAATTAGTGATTGAAGAGATGAACTAATCACATGAATTAATCAAAACAACTTGGAAAGACATTCCTATTAAAACACAAGTTGTATGAAAGTTTAAATACTAAAACACATGTGATTTGGACATGAGTGTTTGCAAAACAATCTAATATGCTAAGGTGATTTAATATTTGCAAAACAACTCAGTCAAAGCTAGAAATCATGCAAAAATGAAGTTACAAAGGTTTGAACATGCATGAATTTCAAAAGTATGGAAATCAAATTTAACTTGGAAACATATACCTTTTAATCTCAAGGATTTGGATTTCCATTGACCCTCTAACCTTCTTAGCTCATTCCACTTTCTTAGGCTTCAAAAATAGTTCCAAAAGTTCACCCAACCAACCTTTTTAAAGAAAGGAATGAAATGGACATTTATAGAAAAAATCAATCCAACGGCTAGTTTAGTCGGTCGACCCCAAGCACCTTCGGTCGACCTCCTCTTAACAGTCATAAATCAGACCGTTTGAAAAAAGGAGCCAACGGCCAGTTGGCTCGGTCGACCGGGTACAGGGCTCGGACGACCGAGAATACTGGCCTGGGAGGAGTTCTGTACATATTTTGAAAATCTGATTTATGAAAATTTGAACTCCAAACCAATATGTTTATGCATATTAAAAGGATTCAAAAAATGAGATTTGTATGCAAAAACATGAACCTCGAAGATTAACTTGATTTTTCAAAGCTATGCATAAAGAACTAGATTTTTGACAGTGCATTTTTGTTCTAAAACATGCAGGATGAAGTCTTTGAAAATCAAATGTATATGCATGACTAAGGTTCATAATTCAAGGTCCAAAGTTTGATGCATGAGTGTGTGTGATCAGATGACTGTGAAGGTGAGTGATAGTGCATCCATCAAATTAGAAGCATATAAAAATCTTAACAGTAATGACCTCGGCGGTTCTCGCCGCCGAGAGGCTTGATTCTATTGTTCGAGGGTTGATGTACGGTCAAACATTGTCGGTTTGACCTATAACTTGACGTGGAGCCTTTTGGAGGTATTTTGAGACCATCCACAGGCTCTGATAAGAGATTTGATATCTTCGATGCTGTCGCCGCCAGGAGCTCTTGTTCAGCTGCTGGAGGAGTGAAGTTAGGCCAAATGATTTTGAAATAGCCCGAAACTTCATGTATACTCCTCTCTTGGCTGTCTTGAAGGATCTTGCAGTTTTTGTTTGATTCTGACAAGATTTGATTTTTTGGAAGTAGCATTGCCTATTTATGGTAGGCTGCAACTTCACGTAGCTTTCTTAAGGTTGAAGAGGCTAAGTGATATTTTTGGTATCAATAAATTCCCCCTTGAGGTACAGCGACGAGTTGCTTGATTTTTGTAGTCGATGTGCCTCGAAAAGAACCTTGAAGGAGAGTCTCTGACTTGACCAAGAGTCTTTGAGTAGTATTTCTTTTCGTAGAGTAGCATTTTGAGCTTACAGGGGAATTTTATGGTAGTGAAAGGGATCACGTACCATCTTAAGGTAAATTTTTGAAAATGACATCAGGGATGTGGATTTGGGTTTTTATTTTTGACCTTGTGACCTAACAAGCTGTATACAGTAGGTTAGGGGGTCGGGTTGGTTTTGACCTTGTGACCCAACAAGCTGTATGTGGCAAGTTGGGGGGTCGGTTTTGGTTTTGACCTTGTGACATAACAGCTGTATGTGGCAAGTTAGGGGGTCGGATTTTGGTTTTGATTTTTTACTTTGGCCTTGTGACCTAACAAGCTGCATGTGGCAGGTTAGGGGACCTGTATTTGTTTTTTTGTGAAATGTCAATTTCAAGATTTTGGTTCAATAAATTTGGTATATGAGGCTAGATGGTTTGATTTTTGGAAGCTCATGGGGCTTGGATTTTTTTGTATGGTCCAATCAACTCAAAAGGGTCATGGAACCATTTCTGTATGCTCTTCGTAAGAGGGATTTTTCTTTGACTAAAAGCCTCTTTTAGTGCCTAGGTGGTCAACCTGGCTAGCTCATATGGGTTAACCCATGAGACCTTAAGCTTTTAAGATGGCTTAGATCTCATTTGGTGTCACTTTTGTAAAGAATATCTAAAAATATCTCGTTTGGGTAGAGAATATCTAAAAATATCCTTACTTGGAGAGAATCTCTCATATTCACTTTAATTGGGACAGAATATCTCAAAGCATCTTTCTTTTGGGAGAGAATATCTCAAATCCCCTCTTTTTGGAGAGAAAATCTCTCTAATTGCTTTCTTTTGGGAGAGAATCCCTCAAAGTATCTTTCTTTTGGGAAAGAAACTTCCTAATTTCTTTCTTTTAGGAAGGTTGTTAATTTGTAGCACTTACCTCCTTTATTTTCTCCATGTTTCCTTCTTTGGTTTGCTCTCTTCTATAAAAGCGAAAGGAGATTGGATCTCTTCCTCTTATTACTTTCTTTTTGCAAAAATCTCAAGAGGGCTTCAAGACCAATAGCTTTTCAAGAATCTTCATGCTTTTCTTCTTCTTCTCCTTCAATGGCTTCAAGAAAGTCTTCTTTTTCCAAAAAACTCTATTGTAGAAGTAGGATGGTAAAAAAAGGAAAGTTCTTCTCTTTTTCTTTCTTTTTCACGTGTTTTTTTCACACGTGTTTTTTTTCTCTTTATTTTTACGTGCTTCTTTTTTTTTACACTTTTTTTCTTTTATTGTGGACCGTGCGGACAGATCCGTACGGCCACGTGGCCTGTGGGCCAGCCCCTTTTTTTTTGTTTTCTTTTTTTTCTGCTTCCCTCTCTTTTTTTTTTGAGAAGGTTTTCTTCTATTTTTTTTTTTTGCTCTCCCCCTCTTTTTTTTTGAGAAGGTTTTCTTCTTTTTTTTTTTTTTTGCTCACCATGATAATGTGTTTTTATGCAAATCAAGATGTTCATGCATATATATATTTTTGATGCATCAAATAAAAGGCTAGGATTTCTAGGTCAAGCCAACACGAGTTTTAGCTTAGACAAAGTTTGATTGGTTTTGACCAAGTTGGATTGGAATTGGTCAAACTTTTGTCAAGAGTTTCCTAACATCTAATGCATGACAATTTACTTTCTACGTATGATATTTTTGTAAATTGAGTTGGGAGCATGATGTGATAGCACATACCTGAGAATCTTTGTAATTTTTTGGAATTTGGAGCTCGCAACGATGTTGAGCCCTTCCTGATTTGCGAGGTTTCGAAAGTTTGGGGTTTTGGAGCTCGCAGCGGTGTTGAGCCCATCCTCAAGGTTACTATTTCTTTCGGGGTGTTTCCCTTTTCTTCGGAATTGCCCTGGAATCATGCCAAAATCTCGCCAGATTTTCTTTTAGCGGAATTCTGTCATTTTGATGATTGATCTTTTTCTTCTACAACCATTGTAGGTGGTTCCTCCAGAACGAACAAGGGTAAGGAGCCCGTTACAAGCATACCTCGTTGATCTGCTAGATCTTCCAATGCAGCCGTCCAGCAGGCCTGGGAGAAGGTCCAGTATGTTGAGAGAAACTTGGAAGAGTGTGACTCCCTCAACAAAGATAAGATGAGATAGCGATTGATTGCTCTCAAAGGTGAGGAGTTTTATAAGATAATAGTAAGCAACCGTCCTTGGGTCATGAACGATCTGAGGGCATTGCCCAAGCCTAACTTCTTCTTTGGTGATGCAGTCCCTGACGACATGACATACCAGAGAAGATGTTTTCAGTTCTCTTGCACAGCTGATGGTGAGGAAAGGATTACCCGGTCAACGTTTGATCGTACTATCTAGATCATGAGCTTTCTCCCACGTACTCTAAGAGGGGAGATCCTCCAAGTTGGGAAAAAAAGGAACGGCGTGATCAAGACCGAGGTTTTTGTTGGCGATCCTTCCGGATATATGGAGAAGTCGCTTGCCCATATGGACATGTTGACTCCTGCCAGTGGCTACCATGGCTCTGATTATCTGTCAGTTGATTTGAAACTGGTGGGCCTTGGCATTTTTAGCGGTGACGACAGCAATTGGTTGAAGTCTTTTCGACTTCATGGCCATTTCAGTGCTGACTCCGATTGAGAGTCGGGGACTGATCGTATCCTGCTGATTGGTGGCGCCGTTTTGAAGGAAGCCGGGATTTTCAATGCGGTCCCCGCCTTTAGGGCGACTGTGATCTTTTCCGACGAGGCCTTCATGGCTATGTTGGGACATTCCTTTCACAAACCAACACCTTCGTTGTCACGAATAGTGAGATTGGTTTTTCTTTGAAAGAGCTGAGCGTCATTACTGGGTTGCCTATCCTTGGTAAACTCTATGAGGAGTTCATGCCCATTGACAACGTCCTTGAGGAGCAGCCTGAGGAGTTCAGGCTTCTGTACTTTCAGCTTGTCGCCTTCAATGATTTTTTTAAGGAGAAGGAGGGCTTGAAATTCAGGTCTAGCAGTTGGAAGAGTCTTGGCTTTTCTTTTCCCAACTTCTTTGACAACAGGGACTCTTTTGATAGCATGACCCGGTAAGCCAGGGCTCAGGATTCGGGTTCGAAGAAGACTTCGGCCATGTGGGAAGAGTTGGAGGGTTTCTTCGCAAGTACAGACGTCATTTGTTCTGACATTGCACAGCGAAGAGATCTTACTGTCTACCTCACTTATTGGCTAGGTGATGCTATCTTTGCTGGTGGAGATGGAACACACATCAGGTCGCATTGTATTTTTCCGGCTTGTCAGATGGCGTTTGGAGAACGACTTGCTTTGGTGCCAGCTCTTTACTCCTATTTTATGTATCGAACTGCAGGCTGCTGCTTTTTTGGTTCGGCTTGGGCTCCTTATGAATAGGGTATTTTCAGCCCACATCTTTTATTCCTGTTATGTATACCACTGTCCTGGCTTCCACTGGCTAGGTGTTGCACAGGATGATGATCCTCTCATGATTTGGTTGGCTAAGGGCATAGCTGTATTCGAATCTCTTTTGTTTGCCCGCATGAGGATCCAATGGTTCAGGGACGTCAAGATGGGGAAATCTTCAGTGAAGGTTTCTCTAGAGTTACGGAAGAAGGCTTTTAATTTTGGTGCCTCCCGTGACTCTACCAGGGCAGGGTCGGGAAGGCATTATTCCTTGACAAATGCAGAGAAGGAGTGGCTTTTCGGCATACATGTTAGCACAATGATGTACCTTAGACATCTTTTTGTCGATATCCAGCTGTACGTACCTTCTTGCTTTGCGCTGCAGTTGGACTTTTTTCAAGGCGTTGTTGGAGTGCCTTTGAGTATGGTGAAGCGCTTTGGAGGTTTGCAAGACAGTAGAAATGCATGGGCGTTTTGTAGTGCTAAAGACACTACTGCCATGATTTCTTATCCTGAGGTGTCGACTTTCCGGACTACTTGCTTCACGAAGTGGTTCGCGGAGAGCCTTTTGGCGTACCGGGGACTTTCAAAGGAGGAGCTTGATGTAAAACTGTCTTCTGGAAAAGGCATTGGGAAGTCGGAGTTTTGGCCTTCCTTTCTGGAGAGAAACATAAGATAGGCTTTCTCGGTGACCAGGGCGTCATTGGTTCTGAAGCTGTCCGGGAAGTACCTGATGAGGCCTTAGAGCAGCTAGAACAGGAGGAAGCCGAGCTTGACACTTAGATGCAAGCGGCACACAGGCAAGCTTCTGTGGAGTCTACTAGCAAGAGCAGACCATCCAGTGAGGAGTCAAGTGGGAAACCTGACTCTGACAGCGGGGCAAGTTCATCCAGAAAACTAGCCCATAGGAGCAAGAGGAAGAGGGGTCAACGTCGCAAGGGACGGGATGAAGACTCTCTCGATTTGGAAGTCCCTCTTACCATCAATGAAGAGGTGCGAGGGAATGCTGACTAGCCTCCGTAAAAGAGGTGTCGAGGAGAAGAGACCATCGTTGAAGGTATGATTCTTCCTTTTTCTCTCTTCGTTTCTTTCGTGGAGCTTTCCATGTTCTGATTTGCTTTCTCCCCCTTTTTAGCAGAGGATGAAGATTTGGTAATGTCTGAGGTTTCGACCGATGAGGTGGTGATAGATCTTATTGTGGCATCTGAAGAAGAACCGAGGGACTCCTGAATGACTCCAGAATCTCCATCTGGTATAACTTATTTTGCTTTCGTTTTTTTTTTTTTTTTTTTTGTCTGTGACTTCATTTGCTAACATTTTTCTTGTCAGCTGACTTTCCACAGGATTCCGATGACTTTGAACCATCTATGGATGCAAATGTTGATGATGTTTCCGATGAGTTCATTGAGGAAAAGAGTATTCCGATGAGTTCATCAAGAAGGTACTTTGTAGTGATAACCCTGATGATAATGATTTTTTCAACGGGGTCATATTCATCCCTTTTTGTGTTTCATTGGTAGGTTATGAAGTGACAGGAGAGATCCCATCATTTTCTTCAGAACCAGAGCAAGGGGTGTCAGAGGTTGATCCAGAGGTAGAGACTTCTACAGCCAGTTCTGACACGGCAGAGGTGGGACCTCATGCTGAGATTCCTTCCCCAGTGGTTCCAATTGGAAAGAGTTCTTTTGTTACTCTTCCAATGGGGCATGACATGAGCAGCCAACCGACGGAGCAGGGTGAATCTTCATCTGGGCCATCTCTTCTATTTGCAAAGAAGGTGCTGGCGCGGGTTTTGAGTACTTGGATTGAGACTCTCCTTTCTGGACACTTGGATGTCGGATTTGGTATGATCCAGCATGTGCAGGAGATTCTCGTTGATACCGAAGGAGTTGGTCTGGATGTCACAGGTGCTAGGGCGATCGTTGATAGGATCATTGCACTGGGTGACAAGTGGTTTTAGACCATGGTTTTTCCTAACGGTGAATTCTTCAAAGAGATGTTCATGGACCCTGCTAATAAGGCTTAGTCTGACATGGACGAGACTACACAGAGCACGAAGCGGCTTATCTGGGAGAGGAACTTGGAAGAGTTAGCCATCATCGGACTGAGGCATGACATTAACATCCTTGATAGGGATGTCGTCGAGGCTAAGTAACATCTTGAGCATTTGAAGGCGCAAGTTGCGGCCAAGTAGGCTGGTATAATAGAGGCTCGTGACAGGGAGAGAGCTCTGATTCGCCAGGTTGCAGATGCCGATCGAGTTCTCAAAGAGAGGACTCAAGAGAACAAATGATGGCAAACTGCTCTGGATAAGCTTCCCAGTGTAGAAGAAGGGTTACAACATTCTCTAACATCTCATGGCAAGTTCCTGAAGAAGCGTTCATTAGAAACCCTGACGACTGAGGCCAAAAGTTTGCTTAAGGAGCCGAGACTTTGGCTAGAGGTAATTTTTGGCTAAGATCCTGATTTTTTTTTGTAACAGAAACTCTTTTCTTTTTTTTTTGTACCACATGTATTTTTTGGGTACTCTCTCTTTTCTTGTAGTGCTTGTGAATACTATCTCTTTTTTTTTTTGTATTCCCTACTTTCACTTAAATCTTTTTTTTTTTTGTTTGTGATGAAAGCAATTGCTAAATGGGAAATGATTGTTTTTGAAAATTTGATCAAAAGTTTGTCAATTTGTGAAAATCTTTTTTGTCCAATGATTGTTTTGGCATGGGAGCCAGATTTTATTTATGGCATGAGAGCCAAATTTAGGTTTATGGCATGAGAGCCAAAATTTTATTTCTCGCGTGAAGGCCAAGGTTTGTTTGTGGCATGATAGCCAATTTTGTGGCATTGATAGCCGGTTTGTGGCATTTATAGCCGGTTTGTGGCATTGGTAGCTGGTTTGGTATGTGTGGCATTGATAGCCGATTTGTGGCGTTGGCATTTATAGCCGATTTTGTGGCATTTATAGCCGGGGTTTTTTGAAAGCCAAGTTTTGGTTTGTTGGCGTGAAAGCCAAGTTTTTGTGGCATTTATAGCCGATTTTGGCATGAGAGCCAGATTTTGTGGCATTTACAGCCGATTTTGGCATGAGAGCCAGGTTTTGATTTTCAAAAATGCAAGTACCAACTAAAAGATGCCTCTTTACTGAATGATTTTGCAAGTATCGATGAAATGTCCCATCCTTGCTCATTCGATTGCGAGTATCGATGGAATGTCGCCTCCTCGTGGATTTGGGTGCAAGTATTGACTAAGCATCGCTTTCTTGCTTTTTCAAAAATTTTATTTTGCGGGTACTGACTTAATGTCATTTCCCCACGATTTTTGAAAATTACGGTTTTCTCGAACCTTTGTGGATATCAACTGCAGTGTTGAGTCTCCACGTTTTTAGGTTTTTTCGAACCTTTGGGTTGTGGATATCAACTGAAATGTTGCATCTCCACGGTTTTAGGTTTTTTCAAACCTTTGAATTTTGGGTTGTGGATATCAACTAATATGTTGTCTCCACGGTTTTAGGTTTTTTCGAACTTTTGGGTTGTGGATATTAACTGAAATGTTACATCTCCATGATTTTAGGTTTTTTTTCGAACCTTTAAAATTTGGGTTGTGGATATCAACTGAAATGTTGTGTCTCCACTGTTTTTGAATTTTGCAAGTATCGACAAAATGTCATTTCCCTGCGATTTTGGAAGTGTTGAACGTGGTTCGCATTCTTCCGATTTGTGCGAGTATCGACTAAGCGTCGCTTCCCCGCGGTTTTTGAAAAACCATTTTTTTGTTTAAAGACACGAGGGTCGTAAATTTTGACCTAAAACAATTTGGCGGTAAAATGCAAGGTGGAGTAGGGTGGAAATCCCTGAATCCTGATTTTCATTTCAAACCATGAATTTCAGGTTCGAGAATCGAAAATTTTGGTCAAGTTAGGGAGGGGCTCCTGAACTTGGATTTTTTCTTCTAGAAGTTTCAGCGTTTGATATGAAAATTCTAAAAGGAGTGGATTTGACGGGAGAGCACTTGGAAATAGGCTTTGGTCATGCAGGCATTACTCTGACCCAGTTGGGTAAGTCTTCAAGGGTAATATCGCTTCAAGAACTTATTGTCGATAGGCAGCATACATTTGTCACCCTCCATCTTTAGGGGAGCATATGCGCCGTTGGAAAAAGCCTTATCGATGACGTAGGGTCCCTCTCATTTTGGCTCAAACTTGCCTTTCGACTTATGAGCGAAGACCATTGGTCTTTTTACCAAGAGAACCAAGTCACCCTTTTTGTAGGCGCGTTGCCGGACCTTTTTGTCGAAAGATCCTGCCATGCGTGCTTGGTAAAGTTCAATGCTTTGTCGAGCTTCAAGCCGTCTCTCGTCGAGATTGTCCAGCTCTTGTAGTCGCAAATTGACATTGTTTTCTTGAGTCATGTCATTTTGTAAAGATACCCTCAGGGAAGGAATTTGTACCTCTAAGGGCACGACAGCTTCGCATCCATAGACCAAGGAGAATGGTGTGCTATGGGTTGGTCCTTGAATGGTGATTCGATAGGCCCACAAAGCTTCAGACATTTTGGTCTTTTGTGACTAGAGACCATTTTCTTGAGGATTTTGCAAAGCGTCTTGTTGAAGGCTTCTGCTAATCCGTTTGCTGCTGGATTGTATGGAGTCCAAGGACAGCTTTGGATTTTATATTTGTCGCAGAACCTGTAAAATCGATGATCACGAAATTATGGTCCGTTATCATGGACGAATCTTTTAGGTTTGTCGAAACGATAAACGATATTGGTGCGCGGGAACTGAAGGACTGATGAGGTCTTCATTTTATTGAGCGCAAATGCTTCTGACCACTTGGAGAAATAATCCGTAGCGGTGAAGATGAAGTGATGACCTTTGCTTGATGGAAGAGAAATAGGACTTATGATATCCATACTAGGGCTGGACATGGGCGGTTCAGATCGGTTTAACACTAAAACCAATAACCAAACCGAACCTGTCGGTTTTTTAATTAACCAATCCGATCCGACCGATGAAGAGGGCTTTAACCGAACCGAACCGAACCAAACAGTTCGGTTCGGTTCGATCAGTTAAACCGTTGTATAATAAGCTAAGTGTATTGCTGTAGTTAAACTATAGGAAATTTAGTTAATCTGCATAATGAAAATTGTAATCTGTAAAATACAAGAACACAATAAAGACAAATGACCAATCCCATGAAATTTAACGTGCATTGGATGCTGTCAATACACAGTGCATCCAATGCACGTTAAATTTTTACACCAATCCCATGAAATAGAGAGTTCTAACCAAATGGAAGCGCTACCAGTATGTGAAAAATTGGCATCCATCCGAACTGCCTTTACTCCAAAATCAAACTTATTCAAGGGAAAACAAAATATGATTTGGCTTAGCAGCTAACTGTAGTAGCAGCAACACACTACACCAAAAACTGGAAATTGGAACGGATTATCGTTCTTAATCCGTGTGTTCCTATCCGTTCATCCGTTCCAATTTCCTATTTTTGGAACGGATTAGGAATGATTTAGGAACGGATGAACAGATTAGGAACACATGGATTAAAAACGGTAATCTGTTCCAATTTCCCGTTTTTGGTGTAGTGACATGTCTTCAACATTAGCAAAATCAAGTGAAAGATCGTCCTAATTTAAGCCATACCGCACAGGAAATACAAAAATATTAAGATAAGGTTAGCATAAAACGCCTCTAGCACTTCAAATCCAGCAGCAACTCCATAAGCCATAGCACTTCAACTCCATAAACCATAGCACCTAATGGGATATTTTAAGCATATAGTTTATGTTAGGAACTGGGATCCAATTTGGAGATAATTATTTTACATGAATAATAAAATTAGTGGACAACAAGATTAACAAGAATAACAAGTATTACCAAATGCATCCGCTTCAACCATCGTAAAGCTCAAGCCATAGCACTTCAGTCACAACTCACAATGAATAATAGGTTGCATTAAACATTATGCGTTAATGTAGCCCTAAAATCAAGATTCAAGCCATAACTTAAGCTTGTAAACCAATAAACATAAAGCATATAATTACCTGATTAACTACCTCGGACTCAATAGCTTTAGTTTCCTCAATATCTTCCTCCACATCAATGGAGACTGCTGAATCACGTAACCAATCTTCTGTACAAATCAAGGCTTCCACAATCTTAGGGGTAAGAGAACTATGAAATTTATCTAGAACACGACCACCTGTACTAAATGCGGACTCAGAAGCAACTGTTGAGACAGGAATTGCTAATACATCCCGAGCAACTTGAGAAAGGAGCTTATACCTTGGGGAATTCACCTTCCACCAATTCAAAATATCAAAACTTCTGTTTGGATCTATCTTTTCAACTGTCTCCTCCAAATATTTGTCAATTTCAGACCTCCCTTCATCACTAACAGCTTCTTTCATAAACTTTTGAAACTTTGAAATATGACTAGTAGCACTTACTTTTGTAGTTGTGGTAGCACTTGAACTACTTCCATGCACATCAACAACAAAGCTTTCTAAAGATGAAGTAAATGACTCACACTCGAACTTTTAAGACTCATCGTAAAGACGATTCAATATATTTCTTACTTTTTTAGTGAGCTCTTCCACCACATCAGATGTAAGGATTTCTGAATAAGAGAATTTCACATAATCCAATTTCAAATGAGGATCAAGTACAACTGCAACCACTAACATCATATTCACTTTCTCAATCCTTCCCCAGTACTTTTCAAATTTAACCTTCATTTTCTTAGCCATGTTACTCAAAGACTTTTCCAAACTCAATGACATATCATATAAGAAACTTTCAATGGCATAAATTTCAGTAAAGTACAAATGAGAAGTCACATACAAAGAGCCAGACAAACAAACTGTTGTAACATAAAATCTTTTCAAAAACTGTGACAAGAAATGAGCTTCTTCCCAATCCTTAAGGGTAGGAGGTCCACCAAAATCAGCAACTTCACTAACAAATAGTGGATCATCCTCCTCTAATCTCTCAAATGCTTTTTGATACTTCATTGCAATGTCTAGCATGAGATATGTTGAGTTCCATCTAGTTGGTTCATCCAATATCACACTTTTACTAAATGCCAACCCCTCCATCTCCACACACTTCTTGAAGTGTTCTCTTTGTGGAGAACCCCTAACATATTTCATCGCAGCACGAATTCGAGCCAAATGAATTTTCAATTCACTTAAGCCTTCCTTCACAATCAAGTTAATAATGTGTGCACAACATCTCATATGAAAGCATTCACCGCCTAAAATAAAAGTCCTAGATTTCTTAGAAAACTTTCTTCTCAAATATCCAGTAGCAACATCATTTGCAGATGCATTATCTACAATAAGAGTGCATAATTTATTCATACCCCAATCAACCAAACACGCTTCCAATTCCTTACCTAATGCCTCACCTTTGTGACTGGAAATCACACAAAAGTTTATGATTCTTTTATGCAATTTCCAATCTTTATCAATCCAATGAGCTATGAGGCACATGTAAGATAGATTTTGCAAAGAGGTCCATGTATTGGTAGTGAGGCAAATTCTTTGATCTGATTTCATGAATATTTGCTTCAATTTTCTTTTCTCACTAGCATACAAAGACAAACAATCCCTAGCAACAGTCATATGTGACACTGGCTTCCAATTAGGTTGCATAGCAGCACAAAATAGATGAAACCCTCTACCCTCAACAAACTTAAATGTCAATTCATCCACATCACAACCATCTTAACAAGTATATCTCTACAAAAGTCTTGGCTAAATTTCCACGTACCAAGGCTATTCTCACCCAATTTGGTTTGAGATGATGTCAAAACCTTTTGTTTTTTCATTTTCTCTTAAATATTTTGAGGATTCTTAGGACAAACTCCGACATGACTTCTCAAAGTGCTAGTACCATGCTTACTTTTGTAAGAATACTTATGAGCACAATATTTACATTGTGCACCATCCACTATATTAGAGTCTTTCTTATAATTTTTTGTAAAACACTCCCATACATCGGATTCCCTACCCCTTCTTTTAGGACTGCATGCTTCAGAAATAGAAGGAGGACCACTTCTTGTTTTAACAGAGTTAGAGCATACCTTCACCTTCACCCCTAAGTTCTTAGTATCATTAGTCGTTTGATGCTTCTGTTGAGACGGCTCAGTAGCACTAGCACCACATTCAGTTGCATCTCCAATATGTTCCACTTCCATCTAGTAATTGAAATTCAAAAATAGCACATGATTAGTTGCTGAAGTTCATAATCTCATCCTAATTTACAGCCAATACTCCATTAGCTAAAAGTGAAGATAACAAAAAACTTCCATTTAATTGCATATTGAAGAATCAAAAGAAAGTTTAAAAGAAAGCTAATACTCCACAGCTTTGAGCAGGTCTTGTACCCCACATGAGGTACATGTTGCCCAATGCACACCTGATGATAAGATCTAACTCAAAAGGCACACTTTGAGAACTGGGGGAATCATTCACAATGAACATAATTAACATAGCACTTTAGATCTATTCTGCTGTGTGTTTGGGATTATGTGGATATTCAAAAAAATTCCACAATGCAGGACATGATTTTTTATTTGCCCAAATAATGTCAAGACAGTTGTTGGAGCCCTATGCTGCTTTGAAAAAAGATAGCAACATTGACCAAGTAGTTGATGGAATGGATTTAATCGGTCTTGTGATTATTGGCCCGTGAGAAGAGAAGTGAACTATTGCAGGGCTAGGGTTTGAAGAATTAACAAACTACCACAACAAAAAAACATGCCAAAAAAACCCAAAATCAAAGGGTCCTCTGCAAAACCCAAATTCTAGAAATTCATCAAAGCAAGGAAAATCATCCCAACAGTCTACTACTTCTAAAGTCATGCAAAGGGTTCAAAGCCTCTGCAAAGCTAGCGTTTTGGCTGCGTTCCACACACCCAATGCCGACGGAGACAGATCCATGATTGTAATTTCGACTGTGATCTTTGGCTTTCTCATGTAAGATTCAAAACCCCAGTTGCTTATACTCCCCTTGTGTTCTTAGAGAGCAACTGGATGATATACACTATACAGAGGAAATTGAAAGAAGAAACACAAAACCCCTCAAAAAACCCCCAGATGAAACAAGGAATGAAAAAAAAAACAGCTCAATAGAAAGAGAGAGAGAATAAATGGAGGAATAGCCACAACAGATAGAGAGACTGAAAGGGAAAAGTATTAGGGTTTTTCACCTGATCGTCTTCCTCCACGGAATGGGGTTTCGTCCGTGTCCGAGGGTTTCCTCAGCAGCGAGAGATGTGGTAAAATAGTAACGATGAAAGTAGTAAAAAACGCAACCCTAAGGGTAAAATAGTAAAAAATTAATACTTAAGTTATTTCATACGGTCAGTTCGGTTTAAGCGGTTAACCGTGGGCTCAAACCAATAACCAACCGATGTTAGCGGTTTTATGATTTCCAAACCGTTAACCGAACCGATCTACTATAAACCGATCCGAACCGCCCGGTTCGGTCTGATTTTGCGGTTATACCGAATTTTTTGTGCAGCCCTAGTCCATACCCCAGGCTTCGAAAGGCCATGAGATCACTGTAGGATGCAGCCATTCTAGAGGCATGTGAACATAATCTCCATGAACTTTGTTGGCAGCGCTTAGCAAATTGCATTGCGTCAGCTACCATGGCAGACCAATAATAACCTAACCTTTTTATCTGATCGTAGAGCTTGGGACCAGCTTGATGAGCTCCACAAAGACCAGCATGAGCTTCTTTCAGTGTTTCTTCAGCTTCTTGTTGTGACAAGCAGCGAAGAAGTACTCCATTGAAGGATTTCCTATAGAGGATTTTTGAAGGAATATCCAAATGAAAGTTTGGGGCTCGTCTTTGAACGCTTACCCATTCTTTTGGATCTTCAGGTAGGATTCCGAACATAGTGTAATCAATGAACAAATCCCTCCAGTCACTGATTAAAGGTCTAAGGATAGAGATCCGACTTTCAGCCACTTGGTGGCATTCAGCAACTACTTGGTGCGTGTCAAGAGGAGGGAGGATCCTTCTCTCGCACATTATAATTTGCATGTTTTCCCCTTCTTGGATCGCCATAGATGTGGCAAGTCCGTCCAGTGCATCTGCACGGATGTTTTCACCTCTGCGGATGTGGGTGATGTGACAGATGTCAAACTTTTGCAGAAGCGATTGTGCCTTGTTGTAGTAAGGCAGCAAATCAGGCTTCCTGACTTCATATTGCTGATTCATCTGGTTGACGATCAATTGAGAGTCTCCAAAGACTTCCAGCATGGTGATGCCGGATCCAATGGCGAGTTCCAATCATAGGATCAAAGCTTGGTATTCAGTTGCATTGTTTGCGCATGGTTCCAGTAGCGAGAAAGTATGTGGAATCATGTATTTGTCGGGGCTAACAAAGATGATGCCAACTCCCGAGATCAGCTCTTTCTTTTCATTTGTCCTGGTTGCACCGTCAAAGTACATGTCCAAGGAAGCTTTTCGTGAGGAGGCCTCCACATTGTAGACGGGTTCGTCTAGGAGATCATCTCTGAGTGGAGAATCTTCAGTCAATGGATGCTCTGCGAGAAAGTCCACTAGAGCTTGTCCCTTGAGTGCTTTTTGCGGTACATACCTGATATCAAATTGTGACAGTAGGATGAACCATTTTGCCAATCGGGCATTGAGAGAACCTGCTTTTGTGACAAGGACATTCAAGAGGTTGATCCTCGAGATCAGGTAGACTGTGACGGAAAGTAGGAAGTGAAGTAGCTTTTGTATAGCGAACATCACTGCAAGGCATTTTTTTTCGACTGGAGAGTAGCAATGCTCTGCACCTACCAGCATGCGGCTGAAGTAGTATAGAGCAGCTTCTTTTCTCTCATCATTTTCTTGTGCGAGTAGAGCACCCAAAGAATGGTCGAGGGCTCTTGTGTACAAGATAAATGGTTTCACAGTGGTAGGAGCAGCTAACACTGGAGGTTTGGTCAAGTATGACTTGATATCTTGAAATGCAGCTTCACAGTCAGCATCCCAAACAAAGTTCACACCTTTCTTCATCAACCGAGAGAATGGACGGCACTTCCCCGAAAGATTGGAGATGAACCATCTGATGTAGGCCAATCTCCCTTGAAGTCCTTTGAGTTCTCCCAAGGTTCTTGGAGAGGGCATTTCTAGAATAGCCTTGACTTTAATGGGGTCAAGTTCTATTCTAGCTTTCCAAACTAGGAATCCGAGGAACTTACCCGACGAGATGCCGAAGAAGCACTTCAGAGGATTCATTCGCAGTTTGTGTTTGTGAAGTCTGAGAAAGACTTCCCGAAGGTCTTGGTCATGATCTTCTTTTCTTTTGCTTTTGACTCTTAACATTCGACCTTCTTGTGTAGCATATCTTGGAATATTTTCATCATAGCCCTCTGATATGTGGCACCAGCATTTTTCAGACCAAATGACATGATAGTGTAGCAATACATGCCAAATGGGGTCCGAAATGAGGTGCGTTTTTCATCTTTAGGATGCATCTTTATCTGAATGTAGTCAGATAAGCCATCCATGAATGTCATTCACTCGAATCCGCAGGTATTGTCAATCATCACCTCCGGTATGGGGAGTGGGAATTCATCTTTACGGCAAGCACCATTCAGGTCTCTATAGTCTATACAGACCCTTATCTGCCCATTTTTCTTTGTCACGGGGACAATGTTGGCCAACCATTCAGGATATTGTTCCTCACGAATGAAGCCAACGCTTTTGAGCTTTTGAACTTCTTATTCGATTTTATCCATCACATCCGGACGTAATCTTCTCTGGCCTTATTTGACAGGCTTGATGTCTTCTTGAAGATTGAGCTTGTGGACTGCTATTTTGGGGTCTAAACTAGGCATTTCAGCGTAAGGCCATGCAAAGCAATCAACAAACTCATGAAGAAAAGCAATATACTCAAGTAACTCAAAATCCTTTATATTCTTACTTATGAATATAGGACGTGGGTATCTGGTGTTCTCAAGTCTATCTTTTGAACAGGATCTTCTGTTGGAAGGTTCGAAGGTGGTTCCTCCATAATGTTTTCGGAGGCTTCCAACTCAACGAAACCTTCTGGGGTTTCAATGGCATTCTCAGACCAAGGTTTGTTCCTTTCCATGGGTCTTCTTGATTGGTAATCTTCTCAAGGCTTGCTATGAGATGGTCCCAGTCGCCTGTTGAAAATGGATCGAAGTAGGGTACTTCTTTTGAAGACGAGGGTTCTTCTGGGTCAAAATACCACACGTCTGTGTTATCGGACAATTCCTCCCCATCGTCAGAGAAATCGTACCAATTGGATGAGCTTCCTGGATCTTTTTCAGGTGACTCTTCGAAGAGATATCCAAGGAGATCGATGTCCTAATGGCCATGAGATGTTAAGGCTTGGTCGGCAAATCGACTTTTTAGTCTTTGTGTCAACCGTCTCATAGGAGTGTCAGGGTCATACCCTAACCCATGTGAAGACTTTTCTACATGGCCGTAGAGTCTCCAATCTTCTAGTTGGCTTTTGGTTAAGGCGGGCCCCAATGGCGTGAGAATACCGCGGCCTTCTCCCAAACTGACTGAACTTTGAGCGTCAAAGCCCATTTTCTTCATAATAGCTTATGCCACAGGACTATATAGAGATAGTTGAGGCATACCTTCATTTTGGAAAGATTCAAGCATGAAGTTTGATGAAGAAGCATCCGATCTATGGAAGAAGATCGGCCTTTCCTTTGTTGAAGTTGCCAGAACAACGAAGGAAGCAGACGTAAGATCTTCTACATTAGCAGGTGTCTCCATTGGAGTAAGAGCAGGCTGAACTTGCTGAGTGTCAGCTTGGCTTAACAAAGTGTCGTCTTCTGGCTCTGAATCCGAATCCGTGTCTTGCATGATAAACACGAAAGAGATGACAAATTTGCCCCCAGGCTTTTGCTTTGCCATCTTCACTTTAGTTGTGATGACCAAAGGCTTTGAAGTCTTGTGGGAGATGATGAAGGGAGGTTGACTTCTCTCTTCGGATTTGCCGAAGGGTTTGTTTTCTTCCGGTGATTGTTGAGGAGCCTTGCCTTTATCTTTCTAGAGATTTTCGATAAAGGGTACAATTTCCTTTTCCTCTTCTACTTTTCACCTTCATACATCTATGAGTCTGCTAAGTGGACTTCTTTACCTTTGAAGGGTTTTCTGTCTTCAAAGACTCGATGTATCATGCCGTCGTCGCCAACGAACTTGATGCACTGATGTAGAGTTGAAGGGACAACACCATTCTCGTGTATCCAGGGGCGTCCGAGAAGGATGTTGTAGCATGGAGGGGTTTTTATTGCATACTCGTGACCTCAGAGATAAGATCATCGATTTGCAACTTGAACCTGATTTTGCCAATAGGCCTTTGAGTGCTCCCAATATATCCAACGATAGATACAGATGTGTGGCTCAGCTTGCAGGGTGGGATACCCAACTCTTTGAGAGCCGAAATGGAGATGAGGTTGAGTGCAAAACCTGGGTCGATATGAACTCTGTGTATAGGCATTTCCTTGATGTATTCTGTGAAGTATAGGGGTCGGTTGTGCCTTGTTTCGCCAAGTAGGAGGTCTTCCTTAGTGAAGGGGATGGTTGCACTGGCTGTTTTTTGAACCGAGAGACATTCAATGTATGATCTCTCAGTTTTCTTCTTTTCTCCCTTTGAGGAAGTTTCTGGGTTTTTGACCAGATAGTCCATTTCAATTTGGAGGACTTACGGGGCATGTTTGTCGACATCCTCATTCAGCTTTTGTAATTCTGAAAAGAGATTATCACGAGTGCGTGGAGACATTTGTAACAAATCTAGGATGTGCAGTCGTGCAGGTATGTGTTTAAAGTGATCGATTAAGTCATACTTGAAAGCCTCCTTGGGGCCTACATGTCATCAGTGTTGCCACTGGGGGCGTGTACAACATCTTTTCCCGAAGGATTTACATAAGTAAAAGAAGATTGGTTATAATTTCTATGGTAGTCCCGGCCAGAGCGGGTGCCTCTACCAACTTCGAGAGCTTCTTGAAAAGGGTCTTCGTTTGGAAGATTGTCCTCAGGATCAAGAGGCTGTCGTTTCTCATTTACTGGGGATGTGTCTGTAGCAAAGTTTCCATCCTCAGTGATTGTGTTGCATGGAGCATTTTCAGGGAACAAGTCCTGAACGGCTTCCAACAACTTTCCTTCTTTGTTGACTAAGTCCCAAGAATCAATAGCTAGAGTTTCTTCATGATGATTAGTCGGGAAGAGTGTGAGTTCTGAAGTCCCAGTCTCAGGAGAAGAAGCCCAATAGGGTGTTATCTCAGTGAAAGTCACGTGAGACAAGGTAGCTCCAGAAGATATGGTGCTTGACATGGTTAGAAAGTAAGTGATCTCACCAGATGAGGCTTCAGAAGAGCTATAATCCCAAATTATCACATTACAGGCAGCTCTGACAGGAGACGCTACCAGAATGGACTGATGGGAGTCAGATTCATCCTCGGATGTAAGAGGATCATCGATCCAGTGGTTTTCTACATTTTCAGGAGTTAAGGGAGGAGGTACCTGGTGGTCTTCAGGGACTTCTGGTTCTGGATTTCGATTGCGACGAAGCTCGTTGATACGATCCTGCCCTTGTTCTAGGCCAAGACGTTGCAAGATCCTCGCATATTCTTCAAGATCAGGCATGGGAGCCAAATCTTCTTCTCCGTCTGCTCTTTGTGGTTCAACAGGGTCGGGTTCTATTGGAACAATGGCAGGTGCTGGGTCAACAACATTTTCTTGTACAACCTCTGGTCTTCTTCATCATCAGACCAAGATCCTTGTGGCTGTAAGGGATTATACTGGAACTGGCATAAGGTGAGTTTCAGGAACTCATTCTTCATCAGAGAGGTATTCTCCTGTTTCAAGGGATTCCTCCCACTCGTCAGTGTCGCTGGACTCGTATCCATCCATGGAGAATCCAACTACCGAGTTATAAAAATATGATGCCCCCTACGTGGCTTCTTTTTTGAATTGAGGTAGCATGAAATCACTGAGAGTGAACTTTCTTACCCCCTTTGAAATCTTTGGAAGGGACTTTTCTGTTGCCCGTAGTGAAGCGGTAGAGGAGGTTTCTGCCTTTTCATGGACTTCTTATTTTGGCTGGGTCTTCTCCTGCTGTTTGAGCTTGAGGAGATGTTTCCTAGCCTACCTTCGTTGTTGAGTTGTCGGCTTTGTTTTTTATGGACCGGCGCATTCTGCCCACTAGGTTCTATCGAGGTCGGCGGACGTGGGAGTCTGTTTGGGTCTGACCCTTCCGTAACCTGAGGGGGGCAGAGGCATGCATCAACATTTTTCTTTTTGATGGTTGTTCCAGATTTTCTATTTTACTTGGAATTGCAAGAGGTGATCCGGAGATCAACCTTCGCAAGAAATCAACTTCTTTCAAGTTTTCCATTGCACATATATTTAAGAAAAGAGACATTTTCTTGATTTGCCGTGAAAGGTGATTTTTTTTTTTTTTGCATTTATAGCCGATTTTTGGCGTTTATAGCCGATTTTGGCATTTATAGCCGATTTACAACCCTTATCAATAATGAAAGACAAGAGTTGTGATTTTTGTCTCTTTTGAAAAAATACAAACTACAATGCAAAGCAAGAAAATGAGGATCTAACTTTTCAGGAGATTGTGGGGGACCCGTTCCGATTGACGGTCGCAAGCCATATGTGGACTTCGCAATCATCCATGCAGATGAGAACAGAGGATGTTATTGATTTGCTTGGCTTGGCTATAACCTCAGGTTTTTAGAGGACAAAGACCAAAATGAGGTCCTATATCCAATAAAAAACCAAGTAGACGGGCTGAAAAGCCACGTCTAAGCCATTTTGAGGCAGAAGGAGAAGGAAAGGACCTTGGGGGGGATACCCCCCCCCCAAGGGACTTTTGTCACCTTATAGCGGTGGTCGGTGTAGAACTTTCGCAGAGTTTTCTCTCTTTCTTTCTCTGAATTTCTGTGCTTTTATCTGATATGGGATTTGTCTTGTTTTTTCGATCTCTGTGTTTTTTCCGATTTGGAATTCTTTGGAATGCTCTCCTATTTATAGGCTTTTAGGTAGCCATTTAGGAGGATTTATGCACCTTAATTGTCATAAAGCTACATAAAGGGAGGAGTTACAAGATTGAATTCTTTAATTTGTAACTCCTTTTTCTTGGCTTCTGATTGGCCGGAGGAGATTGAGGGCTTTTAATCGCCTTTAATCACCATGATGGGAGGAGTTTCATGGTTTAAATGTCATGAATCTCTTGACTGGTAACTCCCGGATGCTTGCTTCTGATTGGGCCATCCAAAGAAATGGATTAATGACTGTAATAAAGCTAGTCAATTAATCGCATTAAGTGGTCGCCGAGCAGTTGAAGAGTCGCGGGCCGTGTCGCGTCTTTTGGGATTCTTCTGGCAATGATCAATGATGGATCTTCATGTAGATCGGTATCAGATGACCATGTAACTTCAGGTAATGGTTGCCAATAGCGGGTCGGTGCCATCTGTCCTGTCGATTTCTCGATCGGTCGGGTACAAAGCACACTTTTTTGGTTGACCGGTTGGCGATCAATGTTGATTTCGATACTTTTGATGATTGACCCGTGTTTTTGATAGATGTCAAAGAATTTGGTGTCTCAAAAGTATGAATTTTGGAACATAGGAGTCGAACGCTTCGAATAGCGAAGAAACGGCGAAAAACGCGGTTCCCGGGGCCCTCCCGTCGATCTCGGGCCCCAGGGTCGCCGGCGACCCTAGGGGGGTTTTCCCCCCTTTTGTTTCGTTTTGTGTTCGTTTTTACTGTTCTTTTATTCTTTTTTCTTCTGTGTTTTTCCTTGACATTTTTTATCATTTATTGGCCTGATTTCCCTGTAGAAAACCTGATGAGAATCATTGCACTTTGTTTTGCAAAGTTTCCAATTTTCTGAGAAAGCCGAAGACTTTGTCCCGCAGAGCTGCCGATATTCCGTCAGAAGCTAAAACTGGGTCAGACGATGTCAGAATGACCTGAAATTTGGGGTGAAGCCTGCTGAGCAAAAAATACGACCAACCATTGGCTTTTGTTTGAGTTTTGAAGCCGTTTGGGGTCCTATCACTAGTAGACTTATTTTTTTATCGCGATGAAGACGTCGCGTCACGGCTTGATGTGCGGTCAACCGATTTCCAATTGACTTGAAATTTGACAGGGAACCTATTGGAGTCATTTTAAGATGATCCATAGGCTCTATCTTGGAAACCATGGTCCCGAGGAATTTCGCCGCCGAGAGGGCTGATTTGGCTTCCGAGCGTCAAAGTCTGGTCAAATGTTGTCGAAATGACCTGAAATTTGACGTGTAGCCCTTTGTAAGCATTTCGAAGCCGTCCATGTGATCTATCTAATGAGTGATGGCCTCGGTGGTTCTTGCCGCCGAGAGGCTTGATTTAGCTATTCGAGGGTTGATGTAGGGTCAAACGTTGTCGGTTTGACTCGGAACTTGATGTGGATCCTTTTGGATGTATTTTGAGACCATCCATCGGCTCTGATCGAAGATTTGGTGTCTCCGATGCTTTCGCCGCCGGGAGCTCCTTTTTAGCTGCCGGAGATGCGAAGTTAGGCCAAATGATTTTGAAATGGCTCAAAAGTTCTTGTATACTCCTCTTTGGCTGTCTTGAAGGATCTTGCAGTTTTTGTTTGATTCTGACAAGATTTGATTTTTTGGAAGTAACATTGCCTATTTATGGCAGGTTGCGACTTCATGTAGCTCTTTGGATCTTGAAGAGGAAAAAGTGACATTTTTGGTGTCAACAAATGCCCCCTCGAGGTGCAGCGACGAGTTACTTAACTTTTGTAGTCGATGTGCCTCGAAAAGATTTTGTGAAGGAGTCTTTGAGCAGTCTTTCTTTTTGGTATTTGTAGCCTTTTGAGCTTCCAGGGGAATTTTATGGTAGTGAAAAGGATCACGTACCATCTCACGGCAAAGTTTTGAAGATGACATCAGGGATGTGGATTTGGGTTTTGACCTTGTGACCTAACAGGCTGTATGTGGCAGGTTAGGAGGTCGGGTTTGGTTTTGACCGTGTGACCCAACAAGCTGTATGTGGAATGTTGGGGAGTCGATTTTGGTTTTGATCTTGTGACCTAACAGGCTGTATGTGGCAAGTTAGGGGACCAGGATTTGGTATGATTCTTCCTTTTTCTCTTTCCATTTCTTTTCATGGGATGTTTCCATGTCTTGATTTTTTTTCTCTCCCTGCTGCTCCTCTTCTTTTTTTTTAGCAGGGGAAGATTTGGCGATGCCTGAGGTTCCAACCGATGAGGTGGTGACAGATCCTGTCAGGGCACCTGAAGAATAACCGAGGGACTCTGGAGTGAATCCAGAATCTCCAATTGGTATAACTTCTTTTGCTTTCTTTTTTTGTGTCTGTGACTTGGTTTGCTAACATTTTTCTTGTCAGCTGACTTGCCACAGGATTCCGATGACTTGAACCATCGATGGACACAAATGTTGATGATGCTTCCGATGAGTTCATGGAGGAAGAGAGTGTTCCACCAGTCGTCGAAGAAGGTATTTTGTAGTAATAACCCTGATAATGATTTTCAAACATGATCATATTCATACCTTTTCGTGTTTCTTTGGCAGGTTTTGAGGTGACAGCGGAGAGTCCGTTGCTTCCTTTAGAACCAGAGCAAGGGATGCTAGAGGTCGATCCAGAGGTAGAGGCTCATGGGACCAGTTCTGACACTGTTGAGGAGATACCTCGTGCTGAAATTCCTTCTCCAGTAGCTCCAACTGGAAAAAGTTCTTTTGTTCCTCTTCCAACGGGGCATGACATGGGAAGTCGACCGACGGAGCGGGGCAAATCTTCAGTTGGGCCATCTCTTCTTTTTGCGAAGAAGGTGGTAGTGCGGGTTCTGAGCTCTTGGATTGAGACTCTCCTTGCTGGACACTTGGATGTCGGATTTGGCATGATCCAGCATGTGCATGAGATTCTCGGTGATGCCGAAGAGGCTGGTCTGGATGTCACAGGTGTCAGGGCGATCGTTGATAGGATCATTGAGCTGGGTGACAAATGGTTTGAGGCCATGGGTTTGGCAGATGACTAGTTCTTTAAGGAGATGTTCCTGGATCCTGCTGATAAGGCTAAGTCTGACCTGGACGAGGCTACATAAAGCAGGAAGCAGATAGTCCGAGAGAAGAACTTAGAAGAGCTAGCCATCATTAGGCTGACACATGACCTTATCATCCTTGATAGGGAGGTCGATGAGGCCAGGAAACGTCTTGAGCATCTGCAGGCACAAGTCGCTGCCAAGTGGGCTGCAATAACGGAGGCTCGTGACAGGGAAAGTGCTCTGATTCGCCGGGTTGCCGATGCTGATCGAGTTCTTGAAAGGAGGTCTCAAGAGAACAAACAATGGCGAACTGCTCGGAACAAAGCTTCCCGGTGTGAAAGAAGGATTGCAGCATTCTCCAGCACCTCATGGCAAGTTCCTGAAGAAGCATGCCTTGGGATCCCTGACGGCTGAGGCCAGAAGTTTGCTTGAGGAGCTGAAATCCTGGCTGGAGACCATTTTTGGTTGAGCTCCTGTTTTTTTTTTTTTTTTTTTTGTAACATAAACTATCATTCTTTCCTTCTTTTTTTTTGGTACCACATGTATTTTTTTTTGGTACTCTCTTTTTTTGTAGTGCTTGGGAACACTTTCTTTTTTTTTTGGTACCGCATGTTTTTTTTGGTACTCTTTTTTTTTTTCCCTACGCTCACTTAAATTTTTTTGTGATGAAAGTAATTGCTAAATGGGATTTGATCAAAAGCTTGTCATTTTATGAAAATCTTTTGTCAAATGATTGTTATGGCATGGAAGCCAGAATTTGTTTGTGGCATGGAAGCCGATTTTGGCATTGATAGCCGGTTTTGTTTTGTGGCGTTGATAGCCGGTTTTGTTTTGTGGCATTGATAGCCAGTTTGTGGCATTTATAGCCTGTTTTGGTGGCATTTATAGCCGGTTTGGTTTTCAAAAATGCAAGTATCGACTAAAAGTCGCCTCCCTGCTGAATGTTCTTGCAAGTATCGATGGAATGTCGCATCCTTGCTCATTCGGTTGCGAGTATCGATGGAATGTCGCATCCTTGCGGATTTGGGTGCAAGTATCGATGGAATGTCGCATCCTTGCTTTTTCAAAAATTTTGGTTTTGCGGGTACTAACTCGATGTCGTTTCCCTACGATTTTTTTGAAATTTGTGGTTTTCTCGAACCTTTGGGTCATGGATATCAACTGAAATGTCGCGTCTCTATGGTTTTTTAGGTTTTTTTGAACCTTTGAAATTTGGGTTATGGATATCAACTGAAATTTGCATCTCCACGATTTTGGATTTTGCAAGTATCGACGAAATGTCGCTTCCCTGCGATTTTGGAAGTGTCGAACGTGGTTTGCATGCTTCCAATTTGTGCGAGTATCGACTAAGCGTCGCTTCCCCACGGCTTTTTGAAAAACCATTTTTTTTTGTTTAAAGACACGAGGGTCATAAGTTTTGACCTAAAACCATTTTGGCGGTAAAAGGCAGGGTGGACTAGGGTGGAAATCCCTGAATCCGGATTTTGTTTCAAACCATGAATTTTGGGTTCAAGGGTTGAAAATTTTGGTTAAGTTAGGAAAAGGTTCCTAAACTTGGATTTTTGAACAATGAAACGATGAAAGTAAGCATTGTTTAAATTTCTAAAAATTTCAACATTTTATATGAAAATTCTGAAAAGAGCGGGTATAGCGAGCGAGTACCTGGAAACCGGTTTTGGCCGTACAGGTATTGCTCTTACCCAGTTGGGTAAGTCTTCAAGGGTAGTACCGCTTTAATAACTTGTCGTTGATGGGCCGCATACATCTATCACCTTCCATGTTTAGGAGTGCGTATGCGCCGTTGGAGAAAACCTTGTCGATGACGTAGGGTCCCTCCCATTTTGGCTCAAATTTGCCTTTGGACTTGTGAGCGAAGACCATTGGTCTTTTTACCGCAAGAACCAAGTCACCCTTTTTGTAGGCGCGTTGCCTGACCTTTTTGTCGAAAGATCCCCTGCCATGCGTGCTTGGTAAAGTTCAATGCTTTGTTGAGCTTCGAGGCGTCTCTCATCGAGATTGTCCAGCTCATGGAGTCGCAATTTGACATTGCTTTCTTGAGTCATGTCATTTTGCAAGGATACCCTCAAGGAAGGAATTTGTACTTCCAAGGGCACGACAGCTTCACATCCATCAACCAAGGAGAATGGTGTACTATGGGTTGGTCCTCGAACGGTGGTTCGATAGGCCCACAAAGCTTCAGACAGTTTGTCGCTCCAGTCTCTTTTGTGACTAGAGACCATTTTTTTGAGGATTTTGCAGAGTATCTTGTTGAAAGCTTCTGCTAATCCGTTTGCTGCTGGATTGTATGGAGTCGAAGGACATCTTTGGAATTTGTATTTGTCGCAGAACCTGTAGAATCGATGATCCCGAAATTCTAGTCCGTTATCATGGACGAATCTTTTGGGTATTCCGAAATGACAAATGAAGTTAGTGCACAGGAACTGAAGGACGGATGAGGTCTTCATTTCGTTGAGCGCAAATGCTTCTGACCACTTGGAGAAATAATCCATAGCGGCGAAGATGAAGCAATGACCTTTGCTCGAAGGGGGAGAAATAAGACCTATGATGTCCATGCCCCAAGCTTCGAAAGGCCATGAAATCGTTGTAGGATGTAGCCATTCTGGAGGCATGTGAATGTAATCTCCATGAACTTGGTATTGTTGGCAGCGCTTAGCGAATTTCATTGCGTCAGCTACCATGGTATGCCAGTAATAACCTAACCTTTTTATCTGATCATAGAGCTTGGGACCAGCCTGATGAGCTCAGCAAAGACCAGCATGAACTTCTTTGAGTGTTTCTTCAGCCTCTTGTTGTGACAAGCAGCGTAGAAGTACGTCGTTGAAGGATTTCCTATAAAGGATTTTTGAAGGAATATCCAAATGAAAGCTTGGGGTTCGCCTTTGGATGCTTACCCATTCTTTTGGATCTTCAGGTAGGATTCCGAATATAATGTAATCAATGAACGGATCCTTCCAGTCGCCGATTGAAGTTTGAAGGATTGAAATCCGACTTCCAACCACTTGGTGGCATTCAGCAACCGCTTGATGTGTGTTAAGAGGAGGAAGGATTCTTCTTTCGCACACTATGATTTGAAGTTTTTCCCTTCCTGGATTGCCATAGATGCGGCAAGTCCAGCCAGGGCATCTGCATGCATGTTTTAACTTTTACGAATGTGGGTGATGTGATAGGTGTCAAACTTTTGCAAAAGCGATTGTGCCTTGTTGTAGTAAGGCAGCAAATCTGGCTTTCTGACTTCAAATTTCTGATTCATCCGGTTGACGATCAGTTGAGAGTCTCCAAAGACTAGGATGGTTCCAGTCCTAGGATCAGAGCTTGATATTCAGCTGCATTGTTTATGCATGGTTCCAGTAGTGAGAAAGCGTGTGGAATCATGTATTTGTCGGGGCTAACAAAGAGGATGCCAACTCCCGAGATCAGCTGTCTTTTTTCATTTGTCCTGGTTGCACCGTCAAAGTACATGTCCCAGGAAGTATTTTGTGAGAAAGTCTCCACATTGTAGACTGGTTCGTCTGGGAGATCATCTCTGAGTGGAGAATCTTTAGGCAATGGATGCTCTGCGAGGAAGTCCGCTAGAGCTTGCCCTTTGATTGCCTTTTGTGGTACATACCTAATATCAAATTGTGACAGAAGGATGGACCATTTTGCCAGTCGGGTATTGAGAGAACCTGCTTTTGTGACAAGGACCTTCAAGAGGTTGACCCTTGAGACCAGGTAGACAGTGTTGGAAAGCAAGTAGTGACGCAACTTTTGTACGGCGAACATCAATGCAAGACATTCTTTTTCGACTGGAGAGTAGCGATCTCTACACCTACTTGCATGCGGCTGAGGTAATATAGAGCAGCTTCTTTTCTTTCATCATTTTCTTGTGCAAGCAGAGCTCCCAGAGAGTGATCAAGGGCCCTTGTGTACAAGATGAATGGTTTTCTAGTGGTAGGAGCAGCTAACACTGGAGGTTTTGTCAGGTATGACTTAATATCTTGGAATGCAACTTCACAGTCAGCATCCTAGACAAAGTTTACACCTTTTTTCATCAACCAGGAGAATGGACAGCATTTCCCCGAAAGATTGGAGATGAACCGTCTGATATAAGCCAATCTCCCTTGAAGCCCATTGAGTTCTCTCAAGGTTCTTGGAGAGGGCATTTCTAGAATGGATTTGACTTTTATGGGGTCAAGCTCTATTCCAGCTTTCCGAACTAAGAATCTGAGGAACTTACCCGACGAGACGCCGAAGAAGCATTTCAGAGGATTCATTCGTAGTTTGTGTTTGCGAAGTTGGAGGAAGACTTCTCGAAGGTTTTCGAGATGATCTTCTTTTCTTTTGCTTTTGACGGCGAGGTCATCAACGTAACACTCGACCGTTTTGTGCTACATATCTTGGAATATCTTCATCATAGCCCTCTGATATGTGGCACCAACATTTTTCAGATCGAATGGCATGACAGTGTAGCAATACACGCCAAATGAGGTCTGAAAGGATGTATGTTTTTCATCCTCAGGATGCATCTTTATCTGATTGTAGCTAGAGAAACCATCCATGAATGTCATTCGCTCGAATCCACAGGTATTATCAATCATTACCTCTAGTATGGGGAGCGGAAATTCATCTTTAGGGCATGCGCCATTCAGGTCTCTATAGTCAATACAGACCCTGATCTGCCCGTTTTTCTTTGTCACGGGGACAATGTTGGCCAACCATTCAGGATGTTGTTCCTCACGGATGAAGCCGACGCTTTTGAGTTTTTGAACTTCTTGTTCAATTTTATCCATCACATCTGGACGGAATCTTCTTTGGCCTTGCTTGACAGGCTTGATGTCTTCTTGAAAATTGAGTTTGTGGACCGCTATTTTAGGGTTTAAGCCAGGCATTTCAGCGTAAGACCATGCAAAGCAATCAACGAACTCACGAAGAAAGGCGATATACTCGGGTAACTCATCATCCTTTATATTCTTGCTTATGAATACAGGACGTAGGTTATCTGGTGTTCCCAAGTCTATCTTTTGAACAGGATCTTCTGTTGGAAGGTTCGAAGGTGGTTCCTTCATAATATTTTTGGAGGCTTCCAGCTCAATGAAACCTTCTGGGGTTTCAAGGGTATTTCCAGACCAAGGTTTCGTTCCTTTCCACGGCTCTTCTTGATCGGTAATTTTCCCAAGGCTTGCTATGAGATGATCCCAATCACCTGTTGAAACCGGGTCGAAGTAGGCTACTTCTTTTGGAGATGAGGGTTCTTCTGGGTCAGAAGACCACATGTCTGTTCCATCAGACAACTCCTCTTCATTCTCAGAGAAATCGTGCCAATTGGATGAACTTCCTGGATCTTTGTCAGGTGACTCATCAAAGAGATATCCAGGGAGATCGATGTCTACATGGACTTGAGATGTTGAGGCTTGGTCAGTATACTGACTTTTAAGCCTTTGTGTCAACTGTCTCAGGGGAGTGTCGGGATCATACCCTAACCCGTGTGAAGACTTTTCTATATAGCCGTAGAGTCTCCAATCTTCCAGCTGGCTTTTGGTCAAGACGAGCCCCAATGGCGTGAGAATACCGCGTCCTTCTCCCAAACCGACTGGGTTTTAAGCGTCATAGCCCATTTTCTTCATAATAGCTTGTGCCACAGAACTATATAAGGATAGTTGAGGCATACCTTCATTTTGGAAAGGTTCAAGCATGGAGTTTGATGAAGAAGTATCCGATCTATGGAAGAAGATCGGCTTTTCCTTTGCTGAAGTTGCTGGAACAACGAAGGAAGCTGATGTAGGATCTTCTATGTCAGAAGTTGTCTCCATTGGAGTGAGAGCAGGCTGAACTTGCTGAGTGTCAGCTTGGCATGACGATGTGTCGTCTTCTGGCTCTGAATCCGAATCTGTGTCTTGCATGATAGACACGAGAGAGACAACAAATTTGCCCACAGGCTTTTGAATGCTCTCTTCGGATTTACCGGATTGTTTGTTTTCTTCCGGTGATTGTTGAGGAGCCTTGCCTTTATCTTTCTGGAGATTTTCGGCAAAGGGTGCTGTTTGCTTCTCCTCTTCTTCTCTTTCATACATTTGTGAGTCTGCAAAGTGGACTTCTTTACCTTTGAAGGGTTTTCTGTCCGCAAAGACTCGATGTATCATGCCGTCGTCGCCAACGAACTTGATTCATTGATGTAAAGTTGAAAGGACAACACCATTCTCGTGGATCCAAGGGCGTCCGAGAAGGATGATGTAGCATGAAGGGGTTTTTATTGCATACACTGTGACCTCAGAGATAAGATCACCAATGTGCAACTTGAACCTGATTTTGCCGATAGGCCTTTGAGTACTCCCATCGTATCCAAAGATAGATACAGATGTGTGGCTCAGCTTGCTGGGTAGGATGCCCAACTCTTCGAGAGCCGATGTGGATATGAGGTTGAGTGCAGAACCTGGGTCGATCTGAACTCTATGCATAGGCATTTCCTCGATGTACCCTGTGAAGTACAGGGGTCAGTTGTGCCTGGTTTCGCCAAGTAGGAGGTCGTCCTTTGTGAAGGCGATGGTTGCACTAGCTACTTTTTTAATCGAGAGGCATTCAATGCATGATCCCTCAGTTTTCTTCTTTTCTCCCTTTGAGGAAGCTTCTGAGTTTTTGACCCGGTAATCCATTTCAATTTGGAGGACTTGCGGGGCATATTTGTTGACATCCTCATTCAGCTTTTGTAATTCTGAAATGAGATTATCACGAGTGTGCGGAGACATTCGCAACAAATCTAGGATGTGCAAAAGTTCAGGTATGTGCTTGAAGTGTTCAATCAAGTCATACTTGAAAGCCTCCTTAGGGCCTGCATGTTCATCATTGTTGCCACTAGGGGCGCTTACAACATCTTTTCCCGAAGGATTTACATATGTAAAGGAAGATTGGTTGTAATTGTTGTGGTAGTCTCAGCCAGAGCAGGTGCCTCTACCAGCTTCGAGAGCTTCTTGAGAAGGGTGTTCGTTTGGAAGATTGTCTTCAGGATCAAGAGGCTGTCGTTTTTCATTTACTGAGGATGTATAAGCAGCAGAGTTGCCATCCTCAGTGATTGTGTTGCACGGAGCATTTTCCGGGAACAAGTCTTGAACAGCATCCAGCAACCTTTTTTCTTCGTCGACCAATTCATCGTCCCAAACATCAATAGCTGGGAATTCTTCAGTCAGGAAGGGTGTGAACTTTGAAGTCACAGTCTCAGGAGAAGAAACCTGAGAGGGTGTCGTCTCAGCGAAAGTTATGTGAGATGAGGTGGCTCCAGAAGATACATTGCTAGGCGTCGCCGGAGTGTAAGTGATCTCATCAGACGATGCTTCTGAAGAGCTATAATCCCGAATTATCACATTACAGGAAGCTCTGACAGGAGACGTTGCCTGATCGGAGTCAGACTCATCCTCGGATGCAACAGGATCTTCTATCCAACAATTTTCTCCATTTTCAGGAGTTAAGGGAGGATGTACCTGATGGTCTTCAGGGACTTCAGGCTCTGGATTGCGAGGAGGCTCGTTGACGCGGTCTTGCTCTTGTTCTAGAGCGAGACGTTGTAAGATCCTTTCATATTCTTCAAGATCAGGCATGGGAGCCAAATCTTCTTCTTCATCAGCTCTTTGTGGCTCAACATGGTTGATTTCCACTGGAGCAATGAGAGATGCTGGGTTAGCAGAATTTTCTTATACAGCCTCTTGATCTTCTTCATCATCAGACCAGGATCCTTGTGGCTGTAGGGGGTTATACCAGATTACTGGCATAAGATGAGTCTCAGGAACCCATTCTTCATCGGGGAGATATTCTCCTGTTTCAAGGGACTCCTCCCACTCGTCTATGTAGTTGGATTCAAATCCATCATCGGTGTCGCTGGAATCGTATCCATCAATGGAGAATCCAACTACCGAATTGCAAGAGTATGATACCTCCTGCATGGCTTCTTTGAATTGAGGTGGCATGAAATCACTGAGAGTGAATTTTCTTACCCCCTTTGAAGTCTCTAGAAGGAATGTTTTTGTTGCCTCTAGTGAAGCGCGCGGTAGAGAAAGCCTCTGCCTTTTCTTTGACTTCTTGTTTTGGCTGGGTCTTCTCTTGCCGTTTGAGCTTGAGGAGATATTTCCTAGCCTGCCTTCGCTGTTGAGCTGTAGGCTTTGTTTTCACGACCTCCCAATTCTCATCTTCCAGGAGATCAGGATGTACCCATATGGGTTGTCCGTCTGGTGTCGGGTAAGGAACCAGTTCCTCGGACGCTTGGATTGAGTTTATCACCTTAAAGGAAGTAGACCTTAAAGGAAGTAGTGATATTCTTCTTCGGTGATTTTGATGTTTGTCCATATGTCACCATGTTGACGGAGGCGGACCCATAATTTTTGTCAAAGGTGATGACTCTGTTTTTCCACATCTCGTTTATTTTCTCCCTCACAACGAAGCATTGATTCAGAGGATGCGAGATCATCTGATGGTATGGACAGTACCGAGGATCGTTGGTTTTGCCAACATCACCCGGTCTTTTTGGTTCAGGTAAGGTGAGCTTGCCGTTTGCCACAAGAGCTCCGAAGATTTCATCAACATCTTCATCAAACGGGTATTTCTTCTCTACTCGTTCTTTGAAGGCATCTGAGAGTTCAGGTCTCTTACCAGCAGCTTTGTTTTCAGCTTTCTTTGGTGGTTGAGGAGCTGACTTGGTCTGCACATTGAGGTCTTTCTTCTTTGGTTTAGAGGTTGCAATGGCGGTTGGCTATTTTCTTGATGATTTCTGACTGTTGAGGTCTTTAATCACTATTTCAGCTTCCATGGAAGCTTATAGGAGTTCTCCCAGATTTTTTGATTTGTTGCCGATGATCATGGAACGGATTCTAGCTCTCATGTTGTTTCGACAGATGTCAACTAGCGACGCTTGTGGCAGTACAACTGAGCATTTGTACGCAATTGCTTTCCACTTGTGAACGAAGTCGTATGTCGACTCATTCTCCCCCTGTTTTAGGCTGCAAAGCTGAACCATAGTAGCGGGATGATCCTCACCTTTGAAGTGAGTCAGGAAGCGTGTCTCTAGCATGGCCCAGTTTTGGATGGAGTCCTCCGGTAGAGTGGAGTACCAATCGAAGGCCGTACCTTTTAGGGTACTTGCAAAGAGGCGGATCTTGAGTGCATCTTGATCCGCGATAGTTCCCGTTAAGATCTTGAAGTGGATGACGTGTTGTCTGGCTGATCCTTTCCCGGTATATGTTTGGAGAGTAGGATGCTTGAATTTTGTGGGGAACGGGACCGAGTCCATCCATAAGGGATATGGTGGCTTGATCCCATGCTCCTTGAGTATATCCTCCTCTTTTGCTTTGGCGAGGATACTGTCTACGTCCTTTTTGGTAAGGGCGCGTGACTCATTTTCTTCTCTATTTACCTCATCGTCTTGATGATTCGGAGGAGGTTCATTGTTCGCCTGATTTTGGAAGGCAAGGAGAAGGTTTTCCATCAGAGTTTCAATCCTCTGCTGGCCTTGTTTCAACTACTGGATGCAGGTGATCGCATCATCTTGAGGTGGATTGCGGGGTGGTGGCTTAGAATTTGTAACCAAGACGTTTATCCTTCATGATTCGAATGAAGAAACTGTCCTGGTGACTGAGTTGGGGCTCATTCTTTTTGAAGAAGAGCTTGAGGAAGGATCACTCTACCGTCCTTTGCTTGAAGGAGCAGGGGATTCTTCTGAATGTCTTCTTGTCCTGGAGACACTGCGGGTCATCGAACGTCGGACATGGATTTTGGATGTTGATTTTTGGCGTCTTTTGGTTTTTCCAACCATATGGACAACATCAACTTGGTTGGGTCTTTCTTTTTCGACCCATTTGGGAGAGACTTGAAGTGTAGGAGGCTGGGTCCTTTGCTTCTCTAGTCTCTTTTGCCGATACAACATGCGGCGGCGTATACGACGAGCAATTTGAGCTTCAGTCAGCTCTGGCTGGGCTTTGACGATGAAGGATGTGCTCCCTCGGGCGTAGCAGCCGAGCCTGTCTTCTTTGTAGCTGGGCAAGGACAGGATGCGAACCCCGTCATTCGCCTGTTGCAGTGAAGCTTTGAGTTTTTCAAGTTCGGGCCCTGTAGAAATGAAGGGTTGAACTACAGGTTTGAAGGCCTTAGCAGATGTCTGCAGACGCCCTGTGATGCATGATTTGGTTTTGGGCTTGTAGGAACAAGCCGGTTCATGCTGGGTTGACTTGGGAGTCAGGTTGGAGATGGGTCTCTCCTCTTTCATGTAAGCAGGAGGGTAGAACTGGTTCTCCTTGAGTGGGGCCAGGAATGCTGGCTTGGTGGATGTTTGGGACCTTCTTTGTTTTGGTGAAGGTCTTGGGGACCAAGTCTTGGGATAGACCTGGTCGTTTGCTGGTCGAGGCTTCGTGGGGCTGCCACGAGCTTCGGGCCTTCTGGTGCTCGCCTTTGGTGTCACGGTAGTGACACGTTGAGAGGCGAGTTTCTGCTTCTTGGAAGAAGCAGTTTGTTCCTCAGGAAGTGGGAATGGTCCCAGCGCCCCAAAGACGATAGTCCAGGGAGTCGAGGTCGACCCGGAGTTCAGAGAGTTGCCGAGGGAGTTGACGCTTTCAGCCAGCTGATGGGGCGCTTGTAGGTGCGCGTGGTTTGCCTTCTGTTGAGGCATAAGTTGGTGCTTGTTCTCGTCGAAGGTAGTGAAGCTGCCATTGTTAGTTTTCAAAAAGTTTTCTGAAACAAGACCACATCCATTAGTAATCACAAGAATATAATGATCATAAATGGAAAGTTCTATGGTGTTGGTCTTTTCAAATTACTCGAGGAAGATGACCCAAGCAAAATGAAGAAGGCAGAAAACCATAGAGGGTACAATTATTCTGATCGCAGGTATGGAAGCCCAGAATGAGCGTCCCATTAACTGTTAGAAGCAATTGTGAACTTAAATTCGACTTATCGAGAAGCAGAGCTTGCTCGAGGTAAGAAGAATATAAAGTTGGAGTTACAAATGTGCCGGTCGCGAATACATTAGACACTGAAAGGGCGTACTAGTACCGCTAGACACAAATGTTTTGAGACCGCATCCATGAGATGAGATTCTCTGTTTTAAAAGGTCAAGATTGCATTCATCAAAGAGAGCAGAAGGTATTCCGATCCAAATACGGTCTCAGCGATTTCCGCGAGCGCCAGTATTCAGATGGAAATGAACCATAATTTCTCGGATCTGAATCCAAAAATGACGAGTTTTTTTTTTTGAAAGGCCAATATCGGGTTCATCAAAGAGAGCAAAAGGCACTCCAATCTGAACACGGGCTCAGCGATATCCGCGAGCGCCAGTGCTCAGAAAGGAGAAGACCAAGATTTCTCCAATCTAAACCCAAAATGACGGAAGTTTTTTTTTTTGAAGATTTTTCTTTTTTCAAATAATTTTTTTAAAAAAAATCCTTTTTTTATTTTTTATTTTTTATTTTAAAAGTTTTATTTAAAAGACGAGAGAGTACACATAGGCCTCCTAACCTGGTCTTATGAAATCTCGATTGATAGAATTGCCCCCAGGTAAAGGTAGGATTACTTAATGAACCCGTTTGGAGGACCCTTGCCTAGAACAGTCAAGTTGTCTCCACACTCTGGACAAGGCTTTTCTTGAATCAACCATGATCAAAGAACGCAGTTGGTTTAACCTTAGTGGTCTATGTCTTTATTTTTTTTTTAGATTTTTAATGAACTCATCGAAGAGAAACGATGGCCCAAAACCTTAGTCGAACAGGCTCAACATTTCTGCAAGCACGATGAACGATAGGAAAGGATCAAGGTTTCTTAATTTTGAATTCAAACTGAGAAATCTAATTTATTATTTTTTTTTAGATCTTTAATGAACTCATCGAAGAGAAACGATGGCCCAAAACCTTAGTCGAACAGGCTCAACATTTCTGCAAACACGATGAACGATAGGAAAGGATCAAGGTTTCTCAATTTTGAACCCAAAATGAAAATTTTGATTTTTTTGTTTTTTTTTCTAATGAACTCATCGAAGAGAAACGATGGCCCAAAACCTTAGTCGAACAGGCTCAACATTTCTGCAAGCACGATGAACGATAGGAAAGGATCAAGGTTTCTCAATTTTGAATCCAAAAATCTGATTTTTTTTTTTGAAAAGAGAAAGAGTGGAAATAAATTCAAATAATTAAAATTTTCCATAAAAATCTCATCTCATTTTTTTAGATGCGGAATCCAACATGGGCCACCAATTAGAAAGTAGCCAAGGAATCAAGAAAAAAAGTATAAGCATAGAGCAATAGATATGATATGCAAATATTTCATTTCTAGCATCGTGTTCTCAAATGAACGGGTCCCACCGGGTGTACCAGCTTCATGGACCGGCGCATTCTGCCCGCTCGGTTCTACCGAGGTCGGCGGACGTGGGAGTCCATTTGGGTCCGACCCTTTCGTAACCGAAGGGGGGCAGAGGTATGCATTAACATTTTTTTTTTGTGTGGGTGTACCAGATTTTCTATTTTACTTGGAATTGCAAGTGGTGATCCGGAGATCAACCTTCGCAAGTAAAAAGGAAATCAACTTCTTTCAAGTTTTCCATTGCACATATATTTAAGAAAAGAGATATTTTCTTGATTTACCGTGAAAGGCGATTTTTTTTTTGCATTTATAGCCGATTTTGGCGTTTATAGCCGATTTTTGGTGTTTATAGCCGATTTACAATCCTTATCAATAATGAAAGACAAGAGTTGTGATTTTATATCTTTTGAAAAAATACAAACTACAATGAACAGCAAGAAAAATGATGATCTAATTGTTCAGGAGATTGTGGGGGACCCGTTCAGATTGACGATCGCAAGCCATATGTGGACTTCGCCATCATCCATGCAGATGAGAACAGAGGATGTTATTGATTTGTTTGGCTTGGCTATAACCTCAGGTTTTTATAGGACAAAGACAAAAAGGAGGTCATATATCCAATAAAAACCCAAGTAGATGGGCTGAAAAGCCACGTGTAAGTCATTTGGAGGCAGAAGGAGAAGGTAAGGACCTTGGGGGGGGGGTACCCCCCCAAGGGACTTTTGTCACCTTATAGCGGTGGTCGGTGTAGAACTTTCGCAGAGTTTTCTCTCTTTCTTTCTCTGAATTTCTGTGCTTTTATCTGATCTGGGATCTGTCTTGTTTTTTCGATCTCTATATTTTTTTCGATCTGGAATTCTTTGGAATGCTCTCCTATTTATAGGCGTTTAGGTAGCCATTTAGGAGGATTTATGCACTTAATTGTCATAAAGCTACATAAAGGGAGGAGTTGCAAGATTGAATTCTTTATTTTGTAACTCCTTTTTCTTGGCATCTAATTGGCCGGAGGAGATTGAGGGCTTTTAATCGCCTTTAATCACCATGATGGGAGGAGTTTCATGGTTTAAATGTCTTGAATCTCTTGACTCGTAACTCCCGGATGCTTGCTTCTGATTGGGCCGTCCAAAGAAATGGATTAATGACTGTAATAAAGCTAGTCAATTAATCGCATTAAGTGGTCGCCGAGCAGTTGAATAGTCGCGGGCCGTGCCGTGTCTTTTGGGATTCTTCTGGCGATGATCAATGATGGATCTTCATATAGATCGGCATCAGATGACCATGTAACTTCAGGTATTGGTTGCCAATAGCGGGTATCTTGCCATCTGTCCTGTCGATTTCTCGATCGGTCGGGTAGAAAGCACACTTTTTTGGTTGACCGGTTGGCGATCAATGTTGATTTCGATACTCTTGATGATTGACCAGTGTTTTTGATGGATGTCAGAGGATTTGGTGTCTCAAAAGTATGAATTTTGGAAAACCAGAGGAGTCGGACGTTTCGAATCGCGAAGAAACGGCGAAAAACGGGGTTCCCGGGGCCCTCCCGGCAATCCCGAGCCCCACGGTCGCCGGCGACCCTGGGGGGTTTTTCCCCCCTTTTGTCCCGTTTTGTGTCCGTTTTTGCTGTTTTTTTATTCTTTTTTCTTTTGTATTTTTCCTTGACATTTTTATCATTAATTGGCCTGATTTCCCTGTAGAAAACCTGATGAGAATCATTGCACTTTGTTTTGCAAAGTTTCCAATTTTTTGAGAAAGCCGAAGACTTTGTCGCGCAGAGCTGCTGATTTTCCGTCAGAAGCTAAAACTGGGCCAAACGATGTCGGAATGACCTGAAATTTGGGGTGAAACCTGCTGAGTGATAAATAAGACTAACCATAGGCTTTTGTTTGAGTTTTGAAGTCGTTTGGGGTCCTATCACTAGTAGACTTATTTTTTATCGCGATGAAGACGTCGCGGCTTGATGTGTGGCCAACCGATGTCCGATTGACTTGAAATTTGACAGGAAACCTATTGGAGTCATTTTAAGATGATCCGTAGGCTCTGTCTTGGAAACCATGGTCCCGGGGAGTTTCGCCGCCGAGAGGGCTGATTTGGCTTCCGAGCGTCAAAGTCTGGTCAAATGTTGTCGAAATGACCTGAAATTTGACGTGTAGCCCTTTGTAAGCATTTTGAAGCCGTCCATGTGCTCTATCTGATGAGTGATGGCCTCAGTGGTTCTTGCCACCGAGAGGCTTGATTTAGCTATTCGAGGGTTGATGTAGGGTCAAACATTGTCGGTTTGACTCGGAACTTGACGTGGACCCTTTTGGATATATTTTGAGACCATCCATCGGCTCTGATCGAAGATTTGGTGTCTCCGATGCTTTTGCCGCCGGGAGCTTATTTTCAGCTACCGGAGAAACGAAGTTAGGCCAAATGATTTTGAAATGGCCCGAAACTTCTTGTGTACTCCTCTTTTGGCTGTCTTCAAGGATCTTGCATTTTTTGTTTGATTCTGACAAGATTTGATTTTTTGGAAGTAGCATTGCCTATTTATGGCAGGTTGCGACTTCATATAGCTTTTTGGATCTTGAAGAGGCAAAGTGACATTTTTGGTGTCAACAATTTTCACAACCTTCCAGTTTTCATCTTCCAGAGATCGGGACATACCCATATGGGTTGTCCGTCTGGTGTCGGGTAAGGAACCAGTACTTCGGAGGTTTGGATTCTTTTTTTATCACCTTGAAGGAAGTAGTGATCTTCTTTTTTGGCGATTTTGGTGTTTGTCCACATGACACCATGTTGACGGAGGCAGACCTATAGTTTTTGTCAAAGGTGATGACTCCGTTTTTCCACATCTTGTTTATCTTCTCTCTTACAACGAAGCATTGATTGAGAGGATGCAAGACCATTTGGTGGTATGGACAGTATCGTGGATCGTTAGTTTTGCCAACATCTCCCAGTCTTTTGGGTTCAGGCAAGGTGAGCTTGCCATTTGCCACGAGAGCCCCGAAGATTTCATCAACATCTTCGTCGAACGGGTATTTCTTTTCTACTCACTCTTTGAAGGCATCAGAGAGTTTAGGTCTCTTACCTGCACCTTTGTTTTCAGCATTCTTTGGTGGCTGAGGAGCTGACTTGGTTTGCACATTGAGAACCTCTTTTTTTTTGTTTTAAGGTTACAATGGCGGTCAGTTCCTTCCTTGATAATTTCTGACTGTTGAGGTCTTCGATCACCATTTCAGCCTTCATGGAAGCTTCTAGGAGTTCTCCCAGGTTTTTTGATTTGTTGCCGATAATCATGGAGCGGATCCTTGCTCTCGTGTTATTTCGGCAGATGTCGACTAGCGACGCTTGTGCCAGTACATCTAAGCATTTGTATGCCATTGCTTTCCACTTGTGAACGAAGTCGTATGTCGACTCATTCTCCCCCTGTTTTAGGCTGCAAAGCTGAGCGATAGTAGCGGGATGATCCTCACCTTTGAAGTGAGTCAGGAAGCGTGTCTCTAGCATGGCCCAGTTTTGGATAGAGTCCTCTGGCAAAGTGGAGTACCAATCGAAGGCCGTACCTTTTAGGGTACTTGCAAAGAGGCAGATTTTGAGTGCATCTTGATCCGCGATAGCTCCCGTCGGGATCTTGAAGTGGATGACGTGCTGTCTGGCTGATCCTTTCCCCGTATATGTTTGGAGAGTAGGATGCTTGAATTTTATGGGGAATGGGACCGAGTCTATCTATAAGGGATATGGTGGCTTGATCTCATGTTCCTTGAGTATATCCTCTTCTTTTGCTTTGGCGATGATACTGTCCACATCCTTTTTTGTAAAGGCGCGTGACTCATTTTCTTCTCCATTTACCTCATCATCTTGAATATTTGGAGGAGGTTCATTGTTCGCCTGATTTTGGAAGGCGAAGAGAAGGTTTTCCATCAAAGTTTCAATCCTCTACCGGCCTTGTTCCAAATGCGTGTGAGCGCATCATCTTGAGGTGGATTGCGAGGTGGTGGCTTAGAATTTGTAGCCAGTGACGTTCATCCCTCGGGATTTTTACGAAGAAATTATCCTGGTGACTGAGCTGGGGCTCTTTCTCTTTGATGAAGAACTTGAGGAAGGATCACTCCGTTGTCCTTGGCTTGAAGGAGCAGGAAATTCTCCTGAATGTCTTCGTGTCCTGTAGACGCTGCAAGTCACGGACGTCGGACATGGATTTTAGTTGCTGACTTTTGGCGTCTTCTGGTTTTTCCAACCATTTGGACAGTAGCAACTTGGTTGGGTCTTTCTTATTCGGCCCATTTGTGAGAGACTTGAAGTGTAGGATGCTGGGTCATCTGTTTCTCTAGTGTCTTTTGTCAATATGACGCGCGACGGTGTACACGACGAACAATTTGAGCTTCGGTCAGCTCTGGCTGGGCTTTGACAATGAAGGATGCACTCCCTCGGACGCAGCAACCGAGCCTGCTTCTTTGAAGCTAGGAATGGACAAGATCCGGACCCGGTTCTTTGCCTGTTGCAGCGAAGCTTTGAACTTTTCGAGTTCGGCCCCTGAAGAGATGAAGGGTTGAACTGAAGGATTATAGGCCTTGGTAGGTGCTTGCAGAGGCCTTGTGATGCATGATTTGATTTTTGGCTTGTAGGAACAAGCCGGCTCTTGCAGGGTTGACTTAGTTGTCAAGTGGGAGACAGGTCTCTCCTCTTTCATGTAGGCAAGAGGGTAGAACTGGTTCTCCTTGAGTGGAGCCATGTATGCTGGCTTTGTGGATGTTTGGTACCTTCTTTGTTTTGGCGAAGGTTTTGGGGACCAAGTCTTGGGATAAACTTGGTTGTTTATGGGTCGAGGCTTCACCGGGGTGCCGCGAGCTTCAGGCTGTTGAGCGCTCACCTTTGATGTCATGGTAGTGACACGTCGGGAGGCGATCTTCTACTTTTTGGCATGCGCAGTTTCTTCTTCGAGAAGTGGGAATGGTCCCAGCGTCCCAAAGACGATAGTCCGGGGAGTCGAGGTAGACCCAGAGTTCAGAGAGTTACCGAGAGAGGTGACGCTTCGGCAGCTGACAGGGCGCTTGTGAGTGCGTTTGCTTTGCTTCTATTGAAGCATGAGTTCATGCTTGTTTTCGTCGAAAGTAATGGTTAAAGAAGCTGCCATTGTTAGTTTCGAAAATTTTCTGAAATGGGAAACAAGACCACATCCATTAGTAATCATAAGAATATGATGATCATAAACGGGAAAAACTATGGTTTTGTCTTTTCAAATCGCTCGAGGGACATGGCCCAACCCAAGCGAGATGAAGAAAGCAAAAGGCCATAGATGGTACAATTGTTCTAACCATAAGTATGATGAGCCCAGAATGAGCATTTCAGTGACTGCTAGAAGCAATTGTAAACCTAAATTCGACTTATCGATAAGCAAGGCTTGCTCGAGGTAAGACACATATAAGGTTGGAGCTACAAATGTGCCAGTTGCAAATACACTAGACTTTGAAAGGGCGTACCAGAACCGCTAGGCACAAATGTTGGAGAGAACAAGAGTGCCGGTCGCGAATACAGTAGACCAGTATTGCTAGGCACAAATGTTGGAAATCGCATCCATGAGATGGGATTCTCTCTTTTTTTTTTTAAAGGTCAAGATTGAATTTTTCAAAGAGAGCAAATGGTATTCCAATCCGAATATAGGCTCAACATTTCTACGAGCACCGGTACTTAGAAGGGAAGGAACCATAATTTCTCGAATCTGGATCCAAAAGTGACGAGAGTTTTTTTTTTTTTTTGAAAGGTCAAGATCGGATTCATCTAAGAGAGCAAATGGTATTCTAATCCGAACACGGGCTCAACATTTCTGCGAGCACCGGTGCCCAGAAGGGAAGGAACCAAAATTTCTCAAATCTAAACCCGAAAATGACGAAAGTTTTTTTTTTTGGAAAGAAGATCTAAAGACGGGAGAGTGCACATAGGCGTCCTAATCCGGTCTTATGAAACCTCAATTGATAGAATTGCCCCCAGGTAAAGGTAGGATTACTTAATGAACCCGTTTGGAGGACCCTTACCTAGAATAGTCAAGCTGACTCTACACTCTGGACAAGGCTTTTCTTGAATCAATCGTGGTCAAAGAAAGCAATTGGTTTAATCTTAATGTTCTTTGTATCTCTCTCTTTTTTTTTTTTTTTGAAGATTCCTAATGAACTCATCAAAGAGAAACGATGGCCCAATCCCCGATTCGTCACAGGCTCAACATTTCTGCGAGCTCCGGTGCCCGAAAGGGAAAGGATCAAAGTTTCTCAATTTTGAATCCAAAATGAGAAATTTGATTTTTTTAGAAAGATGTGTATTGAGCTCATCGAAGAGAGGCCCAATTCCCAATTCGAACTGGCTCAACATTTCTGCAAGCACATGAATGAAAGGAGAGGATCAAAGTTTCTCAAGTTTGAATCCAACACTAGAAATATGATTTTTTTTAGAAATATCTTTAATGAACTCATCGAAGAGAAACGATGGCCCAATTCCCAATTCGAACAGGCTCAACATTTCGGCAAGCACATGGATGAAAGGAGAGGATCAAAGTTTCTCAAGTATGAAACCAACATGAGAAATTTGATTTTTTTTTTAGAAAGGTCTTTAATGAACTCATCGAAGAGAAACAATGGCCCAATTCCCAATTCGAATAGGCTCAACATTTCTGCAAGCACATGGATGAAAGGAGAGGATCAAAGTTTCTCAAGTCTGAATCCAATATTAGAAATCTGATTTTTTTTTAAAGATAAAGAATTGAAATAAACTCAAAGAGAGAATTAGAAATTTCCAAAAAAAAACCCTTCTCAATTTTTTTATATGCAAAATCCAACATAGGCCACCAACTATAAATTAGCCAAGGAATCTAGAAAAGAAGTATAAGCATAGAGCAAAAATATGATATGCAAATATTTCATTTCTAAGCATCGTGTTCTCCAATGAATGAGTCCCACCGGGGGTGCCAGCTTGATGGACACGTATTTCGCACTCAGTGCTTACTGAGGTCGGCAGACGTAAGAGTCTGGGGGTCCAACCCTTCCGTACCAGAGGCAAAGCGAGCATCAACATTTTTCTTTTTGGGTGGGTGTGCCAGATTTTGTACTCTACTTGGAATTGCAAATGGTAATCCGGAGATCGACCTTCACAAGTAGAAAAGGGAATTAGCTTCTTTCGAGTTTTCATTGCACATATATTTAAGAAAAGAGACATGGTTTTGAAATGCCGTAAGAGGTGATTTCATTTGTTTTGCCGTTAAAGGCGATTTTTGGTATTTATAGCTGATTTACAATTCTTATCAATAGTGAAAGACAAGAATTGTGATTTTTTTGTCTCTTTAGAAAAATACAAACTACAACGAAAAGCAAGAAAAGGAGGATCTAACTTCTCAGGAGATTGTGGGGGACTCGTTCAGATTGACGGTCGCAAGCTATGTATTGACTTCACCATCATCCATGCAGATGAGAACAGAGGATGCTCTTGATTCGCTTGGCTTGGCTATAACCTCAGATTTTTAGAGGACAAAGACCAAGAGTAGGTTCTATGTCTAATAAAAAGCTAAGTAGACGGGCTGAACAGTCACGTCTAAGTCATTGGAAGCAGAAGGAGAAGGCAAAGGACCTTGGCAACCCCCTAAGGGACTTTTGTCACCTTGTAGCGGTGGTCGATGCAGAACTTCAGCAGAGTTCTCTATCTTTCTCTGGATTCTATCAGTCTGGATTTCGAGATTCAAATCGATTTTTCTGGATCTGTTCTTCTTGGAAAGCTCTCCTATTTATAGGTCTTTGGTAGCCATTTAGGAGAGTTTATGGGCTTTAAATGTAATAAAGCCGCGTAATGGGAGGAGTACAAGACTTAATTCATTTATTTTGTAACTTCTTTTCCTTGGCTTCTAATTCGTCGATGGAGAGTTAAGAGCATTTAATCACCTTTAATCTCCATGATGGGAGGAGTTAATGCCATGATTGCTTGGACTTGTATCTCCTTTTTTCTTGATTCTGATTGGGCCGTCCAAAATAATGAGTTAATGACCATAATAAGTTGCCATAAATGGGTCAATTAACTGCATTAAGTGGTCGCCTAAGCAGTTGAAGAGTCGCGGGCCGTGCCGCGTCTTTTGGAATTCTTCTGGCAATGATCATCGATGGATCTTCATGCTGATCGACATTGGATGACCACGCTACTTCAGACATTGATTGCTAACAGCAGGCTAACGCTACCTGTCTTGTCGATTTCTCGATCGATCGGACAGAAAGTGCACTTTCTTGGTTTACCGATTCGCGATCAATGAAGATTTGATACTCTCGGAGACGGTCCCATGATGTTGAAGAAGATCGATGGATTTGGTGCCTCGAAAGTCAGGATTTTGGAAAACGACAGGGGCCGGAAATCTCGAAACGCGAAAAGAAACCAAAAAAGGCCCTTTCGGCGGAAATTTGGCGACCCGGATTTCCAGGGTCGCCGGCGACCATGCACCCTGGGTCGCCGGCAACCATGGGGCAGGGTCACCGGAGACCATGGGGGGTTTTTCCCCTTTTGGTCGCCGTTTTTCAGCCTTTCTTCCATCTTTTTCGATTCTTCTTTCTTTGGTATTTTTCATGAAATTTTTATACATTTATTGACCTGATATCCCTATAGAAAACTTGACGAGAATCCTTGCATTTTGGAGTGCAAAGTTTCAAATTTTCCGGGAAAGCCAAAGACTTTATCGCGCAAAGCTGCCGATTTGTTGTCAGTAGCTGAAACTGGGTCAACGATGTCGGGATGACTTGAAATTTGAGGTGAAGCCTCCTGAGAAATAAATAAGACCAGCCATAAGCTTTTGTTTGAGTTTTGAAGCCGTGTGGGGTCCTGTCGCCAGTAGACTTGATTTTGTCGCGAGGAAGATGTCGTGCTTTGATGTGCGGTCAACCGATGTCCGATTGACTTGAAATTTGACAGGGAGCCTATTGGAGTCATTTTGAGATGATCCATTAGCTCTGATTTCGAAACCATGGTCCCTGGGAGCTTCGCCGCCGAGAGGCCTGATTTGGCTTCTGAGAGTCAAAGTCTAGTCAAATGTTATCGAAATGCCCGAAACTTCACATGTAGCCCTTCGTAAGCATTTTGAAGCCAGGCATATGCTCTGTCTGATGAGTACTGGCCTCGGTGGTTCTCGCCGCCAAGAGGCTTGATTCTGTTGTTTGAGGGTTGATACAGGGTCAAACATTATCGGTTTGACCTGGAACTTGACGTGGAGCCTTTTGGAGGTATTTTGAGACCATCCACAGGCTCTGATCGGAGATTTGATGTCTTCGACGCTGTCGCCGCAGGGAGCTCCTGTTCAGCTGCAAGAGGAGTGAAGTTAGGCCAAATGATTTTGAAATGGCCCGAAACTTCATGTGTACTCCTCTCTTGGCTGTCTTGAAGGATCTTGCAGTTGTTGTTTGATTCTGACAAGATTTGATTTTTTACAAGTAGCATTGCCTATTTATGGTAGGCTCGGCTTCACGTAGCTTTCTTAAGGTTGAAGAGGCAAAGTGATATTTTTGGTGTCAACAAGGTCCATTGTATATTTTGATTGAGAAAGAAAAATATCCGAGGAGCGGTGTTGGACCTCAATGCCTAAGAAATAATTGATTGGCCGAAGGTCCTTCATTGAGTAGTGTTAGCCCAATTGATGGATTAATTGCCTAAAAAATGGTGCTTTTACCCGTTAATAATATGTCATCCACATAAATCAAGCAATAAGTTAAGGTGCCATTCTTTATCTGAATGAATAAAGATGTATCGGCATAACAGCCAACGAAACCAAGCTATAGCAATTTGGTTGTGAATTTTTCAAACCACGCCCTTGTGCCTGTCGAAGGCCATAAATGGACTTATGCATACGACAAACATGATTGGGTAGCATAGGATTCACATATCCTAGAGATTGGACCATACCGACTTCTTCATACAGATCTCCATGTAAAAATGCACTTTCAACATCTGATTGTTTGATTGGCCAATTATTGTGATGGGCGATGGAGATCACTACATGGGATTGTCTTTTTTTTTTTTTACAACGGGATTGAAAGTCTAAAAAAAATCAACACCAGGCCGATGATGAAACCCAATTGCTATGAGTCGTGCTTTATAACGCTGAATGGATCTATTGGTATATCTTTTAACTCAGTACACCTATTTGCATCCCACAATGTTCATGCTTGGTTTGGAGTGTACCAAAGACCAAGTGCCACACTTATGTAGAGTATTAAACTCGTGATCCATTACATGGCACCACTCAACATATTTGGTCGCATGCGTAAAAGAGGTAGGTTCCTTATTTTCAAGGATGACAATTTGGGCCTGTTTCTTTACTAGAATTCAAGTATTTCTTATTTGGAAAAATTTTTATTTCCCATACATAATGGAATTCCTGGATGCTCCCTTGTACTTGAGCAACCATAAATTTCACCAAAATGCAAAGGGGCTGAAATTTCTGAATACCCAGAGGTCAATTGAGACCTTTCAAGTGATTGAAATTTTGAAATGCTTCATAAGAAACAAGGCATTTGCAATTACCAGGGGACAAGATTTCACATTATGTCCGAAAAACCCCAACATGGAATTCTAGTAAAGAAACAGGCCCCTAGTCCTAAGTTGTGGATGCTTGGTTGAGATTAGTGTTTTCTTTTTGTTATTGCCATCTTTGCACGGGTTATCATGGGATAGTTATTGATTTGGTTGGTGGCAATGGGTAGCGTAAGGTTGGATCAAGGATGAAAATAACGCTACACCTGCCGCCAAAATGCTACGAAGCGGGCGCTACGCCGGTGCATTTTGAAAAACTCGTCCAAAGATTATGAAAAAAAAATTCAGAAAATCCAAAATGTTGTAAAATGTTATAAAATGTATTTTTTTTCAAAAGTAAGTAAGATAAGGGGCCGTAGCGGTTCTCTCATTGTATGAGCTCCTGTATCACTGTATTAATAGAAAATAATAGTAATAATCATTTTTTCCACTTGTATTCATGTTGCTTAGTTATGTTAACTTAGAAACTAATAAAAGGATCATGAGCTATATCATAAAGTAAAGGCTTAAGACTTGAGAGTTAGGTCTTAGGAATTCAATAGCCAACAATGAACAATGAACAATCATTTAATCAATACTCCAACATTCAACAAGAAATGAGAAATGACATAATAATTTATTACTTCATAAAAAAAATACTATTCAATTTATAGAGTATAGACTATAGAGTTGGTGAAGGAATACCTTGACTTAGTCGGCTTCGGTCTAATACCAAAGGGAATGTCTACCAGGAATGACATTGTTGTCCTTATCCCCATCGCCTTTATCATTTCTATTGCCCCTAGTCATATGCCCACCGTATTAAATTTGATCGTGGTGCCATTGGGATCCTCAAATCCAAAGAAGGCACCAATACGATAGGAACTTAGAGGAGGTGGATGTCTATATTGCGTTTCACCATAGTCACCATATGAGTAGGACCCTGAAGCCGAAGACTATTCTTCTTCTTGTTGTGAATGACCATATTGAAAAATAATGTGATGGACCTTGTTGATTTGGCCAGGATTCCGAATGCGGTTCACTGTAACGAGGGTTCCACGATGCCTCTTGTTTTCCTCCAACATCTCCACCCATATTTCCTTACTCGTTACTGTGTCCAGGTGGTCCAGCTCTTCGATGACATTGATAACAGCCATTAGGGTCCGATCTTTCATGAAACTCTTGTACGACCTCTACAGGAATGACAACTTAGTCATCATGTTGATAATATTCACTAGTACCACCTGTCCCACTGTCTCCTCCTCCATCTCTCCCATCTTACCCACCATGGTTACTGGAAGAGACAGTGTGGAACTACTTTTGTCAGAAGACACAATATGAGTAGGTTTTTTGCCACTCCTAAGTGCACTCGTGCGAGTACCTCCTTGAAGTGGGTGCCCTTCTGCCTCACCCATTTCCTCATCTATCATGACTTGAACCATTTGCTGAAAAACCGAATCTGAATATGTGATCCAAATTAATAGGACAATAAAAAGGATCATCCCTTGCCATTCCCTCTCTAATTCTATTTCTCGACTTTAGATTGTAATGGTAGTACACAAGTTTGTTGAGTTTCTGCATGGTAAACCGATTCATGGGCTTTGTATGGATCAAGGAGAAAAAGTGCTCCAATTTCTCTCACAGTTTGATGATGTTGTAGTCTGACTAAGGATGCAAACAACCGCTCTCCTAGGATGTGGAGCACTATCTCCATAATTCATCCACTGATCAATTGAAATGCAAAATAAATTAAAAAAACTTAGATATTTATACTCATTAAGTCCTTCCAATCGAGTAAGATAAAAAAATTTAGATTATTAGGTGGGGTCTTTCGTTCATAGTTATACCAGGTGGCATGCTTCCAATCGATCGTTGCACAAAAGGGTCAGTAAAGGTTTCTCTCCTTCGTGGATAGAGAGATATTTACAATGTAAAAATTAGAAATAAGTCAGTAAACCCTACATGAGTAACTTATGTCAATTCTCAAACATATACGTTAGAAATAAATAAAATTAAATTCTCTTAACCACTCACTCACCTCTTGTATGCATCAATTTGGTCATCTTCATTCAACAATCTCTTCAATACTTCTTGTAATCCTACCCGCAAGTACGTATCTATTTCTTCGGTGTGTTGTTAGACATTGCGGTAATAGAATTTGGGATTCAAAAAATAACTTACACTGAAAACTAGTAGAATGTACTATGAACCAACAAGATGATAAATACGTAAGTTAGAAAAACTAAAAGTATCAAAGATATGTATTAATTACTTGCAGCATACAATGGATTGTGCAGTTGATCGTTCCATTAGGCATCAATATTTTTTATATATTCTTTGTGATATCTAACATTTTCCATAATAGCTTGCTTTGCCCAATTCATGGCTTCATATATAAAGCCATCGCCGGCTTGTCATCACATCTACAAGCTGCAACACTTTAACTTAAGGCTAAAAAACCTTTAATATCTTCCCCACCTTCTTTCAAAATTTATCATTTCTCAACAAGTTTGGGACCTTAAACTCCAGACCACTTGCTGCATTGTCCCATTTCGAACGAAGTCGTTCTTCTATTGCAAACATCTGAATCAGCTCTGTTATAAACCTTACAAGGCTTTCCATAGCAATAAAATGGGTAGCAAACCTAGTTGATCCTGGACGCACCAAGGCATGGCTATTTGTGTATCTTTTCATCAAACTTAACAGCCATAAATGATCATATATAAATCTTGTAATTTCTCTACATGCCTTCATCAATGCAGCCACTTTTTTCTTCCTTCCAATCTCTTCTATAATGAGATCTATGCAGTGTGTTAAAATGGGGTACAAGAAAAAAAGAGTCATCTCCTCCATCAACATCCTACCGGTTGCCTTAAAGTTGGCGTCATTATCCATAACAATCTATACAATATTCTCTTCTCCAACACCCTCTACAACTTTATCCACAAGACTGTATATATATATATATATTTAGTTATCCGTCTATATTCAAATGCATCAAAGGACTTCACAAAGACGGCCACAGCGACTGAATACACCAAAAAGTTTATTAATTGTGTTTGTGTGCTGCTGGTCCACCCGTCACACATAATGGTAACATCATTCTGCTGCCACATGGGCCTAAACTTTTCCACCTAGGCTTTTATTTCTTTGTATTCTTCTTTAAGATATTTGGTGCCCACATTATATACGGAGGGCGCCTGTATACCCTGCCCAGCTTCGGCGACAACATAAAAAATAGTCTGAAAATATGGAAAATCTATTACTGCAGGGGGTATGTTCTTGTGAATTAGTCTTTTTGTTGTAGCTTTGGCTAATCTATCTCTTGCACCCTTCAAAGCCCCTTTGAGAACATTTGATATTTTTGGTCGCTTAGCTTCCTCCGATCTATGAGCTAGAGGATCAACTGGAGTAGGAGCTGCTCTTCTAGTAGAAATTATTTCTACATTATCATCCCATTGTCGGGTGTTAAATGCTCTACGCATGGCCCCTGTAATGCCCTTGCCCTTACGTGGCACACTAGATGAGCCCCTGCATCATAATATCTACTTCCACTGGATGCACGACGCTCTTGTTCTTCTTGGTGCGTCATGACTGACTCTCGGTGTGCAGCTGCGTTTTATGGGTCATCCTTATCATCACAATCTCCAAAGGCTTTGTCCCTAAATACATCATAACGGGGCAGCATCAACATCTTGCTACCTCTTCTCTTCTATTTCTACTTTTATATTTTAAAACCAGGTAGCATCATTATGAAATTGGAAGCTTACTTTTTGTGAAGTCACAATACTTTTCTTACTTTAATTGTGCTTGTTTATGCTAATTTGTAAGAGCTTAGTGGGGTTAAAAGGGTCCTTTCAGGTTAGTTCATAGGTTCTACACTAATTAATTATGGAATTTAGGTTTCTAATTGAGGTTTAGAGAGTTTTTAGAGGTTGTGTGTAATTTTAGAAAGTTAGTTGGGTGACCCTTAGATGTAATTTGGTGGTTATAATAAGGTCCCTTTGAGAATTGTGCAACTTCTTGTGAAATTCCAAAACCGCCTTTCTACTCTCTTCGTTGTTCATCACCTAAAGGAAGCATATTTTTGCCATTTCACTTTCAACCCAAAAACTATAAAAGATCCCTCCCTTTTCACCGACATTCCCCTTTCTTCTCTCTTATTCTCATTTCAATTCTCTCATTTCCCTCCCATCTCTCTCTCTGTCTCTCTCTTCCCCATCAAGCTAGGGTTTCTTCTTACAAAATCAAGAGCTTCCTTCATCTAACTAGAGAATTCTCAAGAGCTCCAGCTTTCCTTTACTGGGATTCACCATCTCTCTTAATATATCTCCTCATCTTCTTCATATCAAGGTAAGTTTCAAGATTCATCTCCATTTCTATAACTTCCTAGGGCTTCTCATTATTAATTCCCACTCTAATTCATGTTGGGCTGTAGGAGGTGTTGATCTTGTTGTGTTGGGGTTTTAGAAGTGTTCTTGGGTTTTTGGAGACTTAGAGGGCTTGGATCTTAAGAGTTTGACTTGGAAACCCTAGATTGGAGGCCAAGGTAAGTGTAAGATACACCTAACATAGCACACATGATGAACTACCTTAGATTCATGTGTTTAATTTCATTTGAATTGATGAATGATGTAGAATTTCTCAAATTCTAAGCTTATTTTTTATATCGGAGAGTGTCCCAGCCCTTTGGGCCAGACTAATCCCTTCGAGCCCAAGGGGAGCCAGGTAAATCCCATGTGGCCATAATGTGGTAGCACAAATTTCGAACCCCTCAACCTCCAACGGTAAGCCGTGGTCCTAGACCAACTGAACTACCCCTCGGGGTTTCAAATTCTAAGCTCTTTTCACGTTTTAGACCTTTATATGGTTGGAACTCCAGAGATGGTGGTTGTCTTGCGTCATCTAAGTTCCTCCTACCAGCCGCTAATTAGAGATGACTAGTTAGACGGAATGGTGTTAGTTCAATAGCTTTCTCCGAAGTAGATATACCAAATGTTGCCCTAGCTCTTAAGCCATGACTCTTTTCAACCTGAAGAAGTGGCAAGGAGCTTTTAACTAAAGTAATTGGCCCTTTGAAGTGGGCTATATGAATTTTAAAGAGATTCTATAAGACGAATCCATCTTCCAGCCCATGGTCCAGGAAAGGCCTCAATCCAGACTTTTGCTTAGAATCCACTAATGACTCTCGACCCAGCGGACAGAGATCCAGGTCTAAGGCGCCATAACTAAAATACTGATTGAACGGGGGTGGGTGATTTGAATTTGAAATTGAAACTTCGGAGGGATGTCATCTTCTTCTTCTTCTGACTCTGAGAAAGTCGAGCTCCTGCTACTGTTTCCTTCAGCAGGGGAAGCCTTAGATAATTGGAACCTTGAGTTCGCCCATGTATTCACTGAGTCAACAACTTGCATATCTCTATTAACCTAAACTCTCATCTCCGTCTCAACATAAATGAGCATGCACAAGTCTTATAACCAAAGGTAGAGTCTCTGAGGATGTTTATGGTTTGGATCTCTAGGTACTTTCACCCTCCTAAAGAGCAGATTATCTTTCCCGCTTGTAACAAGATCTACCTCTATAAAAGATTCCAAACATTCTCGAATAAGAGAAAAAGTTTCTTCCCTCCATACATGCAATGGGACTCCTCTAAGTCTGATCCATGTATCACTGGGAGGGCTTCCCATAACTTTCATCCATCTTTTGATCGCCTTAAAAGAAGTATGCTCATACACAACAGCTAGATGATGGATGTCTGACGTCTGTAACTTCTATGTCAGATTGGAGCTCCAACCATAACATTGGAGGACCATAGAACCTGACACCAGTAGGTGTATTACCCCACTGTGAATGTAGCCATTGCTTAATCTGGGTTATACGAACAATGCAGTCCTTTAAGGAAACCCACCAGGTTGTATTTCATGGTTTCTTTGCCTTTTGTTATAACTTTTGACGCCAGTTTGACCCCTAGAAGGTCCCCCTCTGATATATCGCCTATCATGATAGGTATTAAATTGCAGTGATAAGATGTAGAAAGTTTAGGATTGTTCATTTAGATCTTATCTTGATTTTAAAAATTAACGTATCAGTTTCGGTATAATTGAAACTTTGGGTATGGGTAAAGCATTAGAGGACTCCGGTTAATAAATTTAGGTTTGGGTCAAGTTGTGCGGATCAACCCAACCCACAACAACCCACAATGGTTATGCGGGTTAATGTGTGTCAGGTCGGGTTGACCCGCAGCGGGTGCAGGTTACGAATTTCTAACCTGTTTAATAAATGGGTCCGACCCGTTTAGCCCAACCTAACCCGTTTGCCACCTCTATTTCAGGCCTGCTAGAAGAAAGCAATGGAGCTCCACTCCTCTTGACCTGCTTAACTTTTCTTTGAGAATCTCTAACACCTCATTTAAATTTGGATAGCTGCACCCTAAATTTCCTGCCCCCCCAAGATCTTGGACGAGCCAACTTCACAACTTTCTTTGCTTCTCGGAAAGATCCAAACTTGACAAAAGTAAAGCTTCTCTTCTTCCCACTCAGCTTGTCAATGGGTATGAAGGAATCCAAGATTTTTCCTGCCCTACAAAACATTGCCTCCAGCCCTATTTCGGACATTTCCTTTGGGATGTTAGAGACAACCAGGGTGAAAGAGTTCTCTTTGAGTTGACGAATCCTTCATGAAAGGGGCGATTTGCTAATATCAGTAAACTGATTATCAACTGCAACCCTCCAACCTACCCTCTTCTCTTGTACCTCCATCCACCGTTTTTTTTTTCTTTTTTTGTTGGAACAACTTTTACCGGAGTAATACACTATTCTTATTTTAATAATTTTTAGAAGAAAAGACGAAAATGAATATTAAGATTTTATGGTAAAAGAAGGATGTTTTCTTAAAATAACAATGAGCAATGTCGTTATTGATAAGAAACGAAAATGAAAAAAAAAATAGTAGGAAGTATTCCACTTGATAAAAATATATATATATATATATAAAAAAGACAAAGTGAACCGAAGAAAAAATAAGAAAATGAATTCAAAACGTATATCTTCAGATCTCAATTGAAAAATGGGTGAAAAAGACTGTTTGAAATGAAAATTTAGAAATTCTTTGGCCAGTGAGAATGACAAACAAAGCATAGAAACTATTAATAAAAAAGAAAGAATATAAAAAAAGGATTAAAAAACACTGAAGAATTTGAAATTAGAGTAAAACAAACAACTTCAAAGTCAAAGTAACTGTTGTTTTGTTACTAGAATTTATTAAGAGAAGTAAAAATAGGGCGAACGGCCCATTTCAAGAAACAAAAAAGGCTTGGGGGAGAAAAGTTTATTTTGGTAAGGTAAATGAAATAAAAGCTACGAAAATTTTAAGAAAGCTAAATTAGATGGTGAGCCAAGCCATTTTTGGGCATCTTCTCATGGTTGGACCAGTAGGTTCTCCTTTTTAGATGATGACCCCCAGTACTATCAATCCAAAAGTATGTGAGTGTATTTTGGATCCACTCTTGTCGCAAATCATCTTTACTTCACGATCAGTAAAAAATTACCATGCACAGTTCACCAGATCTGTACAACTCGCATGTGGAGCCATTAATCACTTTGTTGGTGGTACTTTGGAACTCTACGAGCCATCAGTTGAGATAGGAACCTTGGATGCAATGTCCGTCAACATGTTATAGGAGACACCATCAACCTCTAGATCAAAAGACTAAGAATACCAAGTAAAATCTATGAGAATACAATCTTCTGCAGGAGTAGAAATGAGCCATCTCAATTCATGAGTATATTATTGCTGCCAAAATGTTGTCATTAGTATATTAGCATGGCAGCACTGGTATTTTTAGTCTTTTTTATCGTTGATAATCAGATACTTGCACATTTACCTTCCCAAATAGTTATTGTGTGGGGATATTTCCGAACTCGCCGGATGACTGTCCGGATGCTCTATCTCATGCTCCGGCGCCAGCTAGGCCATCTCGGCAAGGCCCGTCTCAATGTCCACCAGCTCGGCCAAGTGCCCCACTCTGGCCAGAGACTCATCTCGGCCCCTTGCACGACATCACCACCTCAGTATAGCTCCACCTCGGCCAGGACGCTCCCAGCTCGGCTGAGCTCCACCTCGGCCAGGTCTTCTCCAGCTCGGCTAGGGACTTCTCCCCGGTCCTCCACTTCGGCGTCTCTGCAAGGTCTCTAGCCAAGTCAGGGTCATCCCCGACCTCGGCTCCCCAGCCTCGGTCGGGATGCCAGGGCTAGCCAAGGCAGGGGTTGACAGCTGTCCCCCCTTGGACACTTAAGCACGCTAGAGCACGCGCGACAAGACAAGGGCACGCCTATACTCTCTGACAGACAGAGCCTCCCATGCCGCCCATGCTTCCTGACAGATCGGCGTCCACAGACGCCAGAGTGGGCTGTGATGGGACGGCTAACCACCTCATTGTCTCCTGCCTCCTCTCTCTCCAAAGTCAACTATCTCCCTCTCCTCCTCTATAAAAGGGGCCAAACCAGAACAATAAAGGGACGCTCTCTCCCGTCCGAGAGAACCATACTGGTATCACCTTCTCCCCCAAAATCTCCTCCTACTGTCCAGTACTCATACTGACTTAGGCATCGGAGAGCCCTGCGCTGCCCACAGCCAGGGTCCTCTGATCTGTTTCTTCTCCCTCTTCCAGGTTCTCAGGCATCGGTTCTTCCATCATCAACGAGGAGACAGGGAGCCTCAGCCTTCGTCCTCCTCAGTGAGTCGCAAGAACACCACCCCCCCGGGTCCGTGAATTTTTGTGCACTTACAGTTATTTAAACGCATATCAAACTTGGATGGTCTGGTGGAGACAATTTTCGTCTCACCCTAGTCAACATCGAGAACTTTGCATCCTCTGTCTCCCATGATTTTTCATGCATTTGATGGACCCCACAAGATGGGTTAGTTTTGGCTTGAGAATATGTTTTGATATTTCCCTACTTTAATCTCTTTTACTATTAAAAGTCGTTAAGTTTTAGGAATGCTTTTGCTTCATTAATCATTACAATAATTGTTTATTTGTTCTGTTGTGATTTTTTTATATTTTTCTTAGGATTCACAAAAGTTGCAGATTGGAGATTTTTATCATACAAAAGAGTTCTTGTCAACATCACTTTATCATACATAAGTAAGAATACCATCTCCCTATTTTTTTTTTCTTCTCGCTTAACTATCTATTTTCTTTGTAAGATGTTTAACAGTTCTAATGTTCTTAGAATATATAATTTAGAATATCATTTTTAGAGTTCTTCAAAAGTATTGCAATTGGTTATGAAACTTAAATTGTTTTCCCAAGAAAACTCCCACATGGATTGGTACTTCATCATGTGTTGATTTGAACCTATTACAGGAGGGTAGCATCAGATTGTCAATCAGTTATAAACAAAAAAAAAAAATGAAACGAAAAAAGTTTCTATATTTCTTAGTATGAATTATACTTTAAGCTAAGGGAAAAGTAAAACTTATAATGCTGACCTAGATTGATGGGAGATTGAGGGCCCCAATATAATGTTGGAGCATAAAAAAAAAAGGTCACAACTCAAGTCACATTCCATCATCAACCAAGGACTATAAGCCATAAATTTCCAGGTTCCCTCCCCAACTCATTTTGAATCCTTGTGCCTGAATGATTTTAGACTCATACTTGAGGTGATGGGAGACTCCAGCATTTAATCCTAAGTTTAGATCTATGTTCATAGAGTGGATTAGACCATTACCATACAAGTTAGCTTTCATTTGATCTCCAATAATTCTAATTTAGTTTACAAATCCAGATCTTTTCTGCATTGGATATGTGGCTTCACCATGATCTTTTGCCACTGATTAATTAGTGATACAAATATTCCATGACTCGATCAATGGTCCTCATCTTTCCTGTCATTGTAGAATATAAATAGAAAGGATTAAAAACCAATGAAGAATTTGAAATAAGAGTAAAATAAACAACTTCAAAATCAAAGTAATTGTTGTTATGTGAGGAGATTTTATTAAGAAAAGCAAAAATAGAGTGAGCGTCCCAATTCATAAAACAAAAGAAGTTTGCTGGAGAACATTTTGTTAACTCTTATATTTCTATATATATTCCATTGTATCTTTACATTGAGAGAATACAAATAAATAGGAAAAACTTCTGATCCTAATTTTGGCTATACATATATCTTTGGCAAAGATCAAGTCATCCCTTAATTGGGGTGATTCTATATTATCATTTACAGCTATAACTTCCATAAGTTATAGATTCTAACAGCTCACGCCAACACTCCCCCTCAAGTTGATGCATACAAGTCGCGGATGCACAACTTGTTGAGTGAGTTGTAAAAATCTTTGCTTGATACTGCCTTTGTGAGTATGTCTGCCAGTTGGTCTTCGGACTTCACAAATGGAAATTGAATTATTTTTTCTTCCAGGTTTTCCTTGATAAAATGGCGATCCACCTCAACATGTTTTGTACGGTCATGTTGGATTGGATCGTGAGATATTGCAATAGCAGCTTTGTTGTCACAGAAGAGATCAATTGCTGAAGTAGAGGCGAAGCCTAGTTCAGTAAGAAGTCTCTTGATCCAGAGAAGTTCACAAAGGCCTTTTGCCATTCCACCGAATTCTGCTTCGGCACTAGAAAGTGCTACCACTTTTTGCTTCTTACTCCTCCATGTAACAAGATTCCCACCAACAAACATGAAATAACCTGAAGTGGATCTTCTGTCCGAGATGTTTCCAGCCCAGTCTGCATCTGTATAGCCATTAATTTTTAAATGACTATTCTTTGAAAACATAAGTCCCGTCCCAGGCGAGGACTTCAAGTATCTTAATATCCGAATCACAGCATCCATGTGAGCTTCACTTGGATTATGCATGAATTGACTAACCACACTTACAGCATATGCAATGTCTGGACGAGTATGTGAGAGATATATAAGTTTTCCAACTAATCTTTGGTACCTCCCTTTATCTGTTGGTGCTTGATCTGGGTATTCGCCAAGTCTGTGGTTTTGAACAATAGGAGTATCCACTGGTTTGCACTCCAACATTCCTACCTCAGTTAATAAATCCAACACATACTTCCTTTGAGACAAGAAAATTCCTTGTCTTGACCTGGCAACTTCAATTCCCAAAAAATACTTGAGTCCTCCCAAGTTTTTCATCTCAAATTCAGTGGCCAACTCCTTCTGTAGTCTGGATATTTCTTCTTTATCATCTCCTGTGATAATCATGTCATCCACATAGACTATCAACACGGTTACCTTGCCCAATTTGTGCTTTAGGAACAATGTATGGTCTGAGTTGCTTTGCTTGAACCCATATTTCCTCATTGCCAGACTAAACCGCCCAAACCACGCTCGAGGTGATTGTTTCAATCCATAGAGTGCTCGTCGCAGTTTACACACGACCTTCGTTTCAGTGGATGCCGTGTAGCCCGGAGGAAGGTCCATGTACACTTCTTCTTCAAGATCACCGTGTAAAAAGGCATTCTTTACATCAAATTAGTGTAATGGCCAGTCAAGGTTAGCTGCAAGAGATAACAATATCCTCACAGTGCTTAGTTTCGCAACTGGTGAAAAAGTTTCTCGGTAGTCTATCCATATGTCTGTGTATACCCTTTTGCCACTAGTCTTGCTTTGTACCTTTCGACAGATCCATCTGCCTTGTGTTTGATGGAAAATACCCATCTGCACCCTACTGCTTTTGTTCCTTTAGGTAATGGAATGAGGGTCCATGTGTCATTCTTTAGTAGTGCCTCCATTTCTTCTTTAATTGCCCGAGTCCATTTCGGATCAGACAAGGCTTCCTGAACTCCAGCTGGAACTTGATTTGAGGAAAGTACATGTACAAATGCTTTGAGGGGTTCAGATAGTCTCCTGGTAGACACATAGTTGGCAATTGGGTACTTTGATCTTCGCTCTTCAATATCAGGAGAGTATCTATTTGGTGGCTTGCCACGATTTTCCCTGAAAGGCAATGTATATCCAGTAGGAGTATTTACATCATTTATATTTGAAGGCATGTCGAGAGTGCTTACCTCAGGAATATTCTCAGGAGATGGGTCTACAGGTACTGAAGAAGGGGGGGAGCTTGGTTCAATTTCCGAAGGCATATCATTTCCTGAAGGTGTATTTTGCTCAGTAGTCCCATCCGGCCCTGTAGGCTCAACCGGCCCTGAGCTTGGTGCTTCAGCCACGACTGTTTCACTGTTTGGCCAGTCAAGGTGCAACCAATTCTGCGCTTCATCTCGATTCTCCCCCTGAAGAGAAAAATTGGGGGCCGGGGAAAAAGTGTCAGACTCCAGGAAGCTGACATCCATAGTCACATAGATGCGTCGGGTAGAGGGATCATAGCATCGATAGCCCTTCTGGTGCACAGCATAGCCCAAGAAGAGGCAGCGGAGAGCACATGGATCCAATTTGGTTCTTTGATTTTTGTGAAGGTGCACATAAGCCACACAGCCAAAGACTCGTGGGGGGAGCATTAGGGTTGTGGGTATGGAGACATGAGACGCCAGAACCTGAAGTGGAGTCTTAAAATTTAAGACTTTGGAGGGTAGTCTGTTGATTAAGTGTACAGCGGTGGACACCGCATCAGACCAGTATCGAGTTGGCACATGAGCTCCATGTAGTAAAGCGCGTGCAGTTTCTAGAATATGGCGATTCTTCCGTTCAGCAACGCCGTTTTGCTGAGGGGTCTGAGGGCACGATGTCTCATGGATGAGTCCATGGTGTTCGAAATAGCTGCGGAAGCGTTGATTAACATATTCGCCCCCATTATCTGAGCGAAGAACGCGTAGCTTGGCTGAAAACTGAGTCTGAATCATTGTATGGAATGATTGAAACACGTGTAACACTTCATCTTTATGTTTCAGCAAGTAAAGCCAAGTCATACGGGTACAATCGTCAACAAAGATGACAAACCAACGAACACCAGAACCAATAGAAATAGGGGAGGGACCCCATACATCAGAGTGAACTAGAGCAAAAGGAATAGTGCTTTTACTCATACTTAGTGGATAAGAAGTACGATGACTTTTTGCTAAAATGCAAGTATTACATTTAAAGTCAGACACCACCATATTAGAAAAGAGACTAGGAAGTAAATGTTTCAGATAACCAAAGTTTGGATGCCCCAAACGTTGATGCCATAACCAGATTTGTCGTTCTCTCCCATCACTCTGTATGCAATGAGCATGACCCACGCTGACATCTTCCATGTAGCATAGGCCCCCCCTTTTAGTACCACGCCCAATTATCTCCTTGGTGAGAATATCCTGAAGAAGACAAAATGTAGGATAAATTAGGACAGCACAATTTAATTCTGTAGTAACTTGACTAACAGACAATAATTTATGCGAGAGCGATGGTACAAGTAACGTATTCGACAATTGGAGGGAAGGAGAGAGATACACAGATCCAGCCCCTGTGACTGGAGAGACAACCCCATTAGCATTTGTAACACTGGTGCGTCGCGGTGGAGATGTCGTAGTAAAGTCGGTAGCTACAAAAGTCATGTGGTCTGTGGCTCCAGAATCAAGGAGCCAAGCACCACAATCAACATCACAAGATGAGGTAACTAAACCAGAACCAATGTTACCTATATCAGAGCCGGGTCCCGCATCTGACTCAGACTGGGGAATTAAGGAAAGATGGGGTTCAGTTGACACTACAGCCACCTTGCCCATATGCGTGTCCGCACCCGTCTCCTTCTTTTTCTTTGCCTGCAACTCATACCACCAATCAGGATATCCATTTTTCTTAAAACAATTCTCACTTGTGTGGCGCTGGTTGCCACAATGAGAACATTTCGTTCCATCAGAGACAGTCCGTGATTTAGAAGATTTCCCAGTGGGCTGGCTGGATACCATAATGGAGGGAGAGGTGGCTGAACTCAGTTTCAGCCCCTTGGTAGCCAGAACCGCACCGGAGGTATTGTCAGGGTCGCCGGCGCTCATGACTGCCTGTCGAAGAGCCTCCCTGCGAACATGAGCATAGGCTTGCTCGATGGAAGGAAATGGGCGAATCTGAAGTACATCGCTGCGGATGTTGTCGAGGCGATCATCAAGACCGTCAAGGAAGATGTAAACACGATCCTCTTGGAGTAGATTGTTGTAGTGGTGGATGTCAGTGGCGCATTCCATCGGATTCGGACGGTGGAAATCGATTTCCCGCCAAAGTCCTTGTAGGTCGGTGTAGAACTTTTCAAGGGAGCCGCCAGCTTGTCGCAGGCGAGCCACACGGCGCCGGAGTTCATAGATTTGAGAAGTATCACTGCCATCAAAATAAGTCATAGCAATGGCATCCCAGACCGATTTTGCAGTGGGAAATCGGATGAAGTTGCCAATGAGTGTCGGATCCAGAGAGTTTATCAACCATCCTTTGACAATGGCATTATCAGTACGCCATTTTCGAAAGGATGAATCTGCCTGCAGCGGTGGTGGACAGTCGCCATTGATATATCCCAGTTTATCTTTGCCGGAGATATACATCTCGACAACCTGGGACCAGAGGGCGTAGTTGGAACCATCCAACTTGATGCCGATTGAGGTGGTAGTGTTTTCGGTGGTCTGAGTCGAGACCTGGGCTTTGGATAAAGCTTCGGTCATTTGATTGGTAAGGGTGGAGAGGATGGAGTCGGTATGGAGTGGAGGGTCACCGGAGTTGTCAGCCATAGCTTGAAGACACGAATCAGACACGAGGAGCTAGAGTCTTTGATCCGATTCCTGCTCTGATACCATGTTAACTCTTATATTTCTGTATATATTCCATTATATCTTTACATTGAGAGAATACAAATAAATAGGAAAAACTTCCGATCCTAATCTTGGCTATACATATATCTTTGGCAAAGATCAAGTCATCCCTTAATTGGGGTGATTCTATATTATCATTTACAGCTATAACTTCCATAAGTTATAGATTCTAACAGCTCACGCCAACACATTTTACTTTGGTAAATTAAACCAGCGTATATAATAAAAGTTATGAAAGCTTTAAGAAAGGTCAATTGGATGATGACTCAAGCCATTTTAAGCCAGCAGGTTCTCATTTTTAGATGATGGCCCCAATGCTGTCAATCCAAAAGCTAGTGACTGTATTGTGGATCCACTCTTGTTGAAAATCAGCTTCACGTACTTCACGATTAGCAAAAAATTACCAAGAATTCACCAAATCTATACTACTTGTGGAAATAAGAGACGAACCTTCAATGCAATGTTCACCTGCACTTTAAAAGAGACACCATAACCTCCAGTATACCAGGTAAAATCCATAAGAATGCATGGATGAGAACACAATCTTCTGTGGGAGTAGTAAAACCCATGTTGAGTATTAAAATAAATTTGCATTCTAAATGATAACCAATAAAAGGTCCAGCATCAAGAGTATATTAGTGTGGCTGAAATGCTGTCGTTAGTATATTGCTTTGGCATATGTTGCATTTTTAGGCTTTTACATCCAAATAATCATTTAAATTGAATTGCAGATTCTCGTTTCAGTTTTTTTATTTCTGGGAATTATTCAGTGGGCTATCATATTTTCTATTTTTTTTTAGTATCGTTTATATGGTTTGGTGGATTCCATGGAGTTGTTTGAATTTTTTTTTCTGATGGAATGGTTTGGTACTTCATTAAAATAGTTAGACAAACATCAAACTTGGATGATCCAGTCGAGACGATTTTCTTCTCTCCCTAGTCAAGATCTTGACCTGTGCATCTTGTCTCCCATGATTTTCATGCATCTGGTGGGCCCCACAAGATGGGCTAGTTTCACTTAAAAATATGTTTGTTTTTTATCTAATATTAATCTTTTAACATTAAAAGTTAATAAGTCTTAGGAATTCTTTTGCTTCATTAATGATTACAACAATTGTATATTCATCTTGTTGTGATTGTTTTATAATTTTTCTTAAGATTCATAAAAATTGCAGATCGAAGATTTTTATCATACAAAAGAGTTCTCGTCGACATCATTTTATCATACATAAGTAAGAATACCGTTTCTCTTGTGTTTTTCTTTTTTCTTTTTTCTTTTTTTCTGTCTCGCTTGTATCTACTTTCTTTATAAGATGTTGAAGAGTTCTAGATTTTGCACATCATATTAGTAATGCTCTTAGGATGTGTAATTTAGAACATCATGTTTATAGTTCTTCCATAAACAGTACTGCAAATGGTTATGAAACTTAATTCCTTTTCCAAGAAAACTCCTTAATGGTTAGGTATGTGTTGAACTAAAGTCTTATTACTGAAGCGTAACATTAGATTGCCAATCGGTTAAAGCTGAAATGAATAGTGTCTATTTTTTTTAGTATGAGTTCTACTTTAACCTAAAGAAAAAGTAAAATACATAATACTGACCTAGATTGATGGGAGAAGGCTTCTATGGAGATGATGATGTAAAAGGAACTCTATCATGATGCTAACAATGTGATGTACTAATTTTAATCAATTATTTCAGTAAAAATAAATGATCATGCCTTTAAAGGGTCTTGCACGATGGTTTTATAACTTCTATATTACATAATAAGTTAATAACAAGAAGTTCATGGGCAAATTAAATTGATACATTGAAAGTTGTTCCTTTTGCTAGTACTGGTTTGTTTTCTTAGAGTTTCTTCATTAGCCTGAGACCTCTCCTAGTGTATGGCAATATTGGGAGGAACCATTTTGACTGCTCCTCAATTTCTTTCAACTGCCACCCCACTCTACAAGTGATAGTCATATGCTTCTTTCAAGTAGCTTATGGGTTTATGCCTTCGATCCACTCACAACTTCCTTGCAAGTAAGAATGCCTTTACTTACGCCCCTCCTATTAGTTGATCTGGATAAGTTGGTGGTAAATACCCGGAGAAGCTATTTGAACTTTTCTAAGGCTCCTAAAAATGATCCATAAAAAAAGTGACATAAATTAATTATTGGTCATGTTGAAAGCCCAATAAATAATTCTTTTCTGGTAGAGAAGGAGTCTTCATTAAGAAAAAAGCAAGAAAACCAAGCAACAAAGAAGAGAAGAAAAGACCAACGACAGTCTAGCTCCCAGTCAAAAGGATGCTTGAAGCCCTCTCCCAATTAACCTACATCCTACATAATATAATAGAGAAGTTTGGCAAACCTCTGTGCCTGACCATTGAGAGCCCTAGGAATATAATCAATGTCCACAAAATAAAAATAAGTAGTCAACGCTTTGATGTCCAAAATAATTGGATTTATGGACCAATCCATTCTCCCTTCATCACTTGCACCATTCTTTTGCATCCATGAGAATACGAAGCCTGACAAAGCCATTTTTTCTTGCCTTATCCAATGTGGCTAAGACTGCCCTCGCTTTGGCCTCCTTTGCAGAGCTGACTTTGGACACTTGGATAGCTCTTGCATCCATAATGTCACCATTTAACTTAATGTTGTAGCCAAAGGATGCATAGCCCTCCTTAGTTTAGAGGTTGCATCCGTACGTAAAGAATATTATAATATCATCTTTGTTAGAGATCGTTCTAGGGACCGAAGATTATCCCCATCTTTTCTTAAGGAAAGCTGTGAATAATGGCAGGAGGGATCTTGAAGCATCTTATGGGCTGATCCTATGATCTTGGAGGGATCTAATGGTTGACCTCTAAGAAAGAAGTCATTCCTAGGTTTCCAAATGATCCACCACATAGAAAGGATCCACATTTTTAAGTTAACATCCTCGAGAGGAGGGGTCAGTTAACATCCCCGAGAGAAGGGGTCAGTTGGCCGTGCTCACATGAGTTCTGCCACCATTCTATTAAATCCATAGGGTAGAAGGTATCTGAAAAAAGGCCCAACTGTGATCCAAACCAACTTGCTCTGGTAAATTCACATTGCATATATAAGGTCATGCCCAACTGAATCCTCTTCTATCTCATATATAGGACATTTATCATCTATAGACATAAATTTCAATTTTAAAATGACTCTTAATTACATGGACAACATTTATGAGACATTTCCAACCAAATAGAAGAACCCTTTGGGGGAGAGGAAGCCTCCACAAAGCTTTCTAATTTACCATTAAAATGAGGTTGACATGATTTCTACTGTTGATTAATCTATACGCAGATCTAGTAGTAAGCTGACCATTCTTGGAAAGTGGCCAAACTTTCTCATCGTTAGAGAGGGATCTAGAGAGATAAATTTTATCAGTATTCTCAATATCGATAGGGTTGTCAAAATAGTCCCTAAGAACATTAGTATCCCACATCTTATATGCTGTCTATGAATGTTTGACTTTGAGGCCTAGGTTAATCATAGAGGAATAAGGCTTTCTCAATCCATTTTTACAGGGTATCCAGTTACAATTCCAAATAGATATACTCTCTCCATTACCAATTATCTATCCGACCTTTTCATTTATAAAACTAAACCCCTCAACAAAACCCTTCCACAACCAGGAATTGCCTTTCATAAATTTAGCTTCCCAAAGGTTTGCTTCTGGGACGATATTTAGCCTTAAGAATTTTTTGGTAGAGGAGGTCCTCATTGGTCAGACATTGGCTAAGAGGGCTAGGTTATTAATTTTGGTGTCTCTAATTCCTAGACCCCCCTTGGAAATGGGTTTACATAATTCAGCCCATTTAATGGTACAATGTTCTCTTTTCTACTCACTCTCCCCCCCACCAAAAGGATCTTAGACATTTAGCAATAGAATCTGCAATTCTATTTGAGAGACAGAGAACAGACATGTTATAGAAGGGAATTGATGAGGCCACTGGCTTGATTAGGGTGTTTCTGCCAGCTTGTGATAGCAATGAAATTTTCCATGAGCTTTGTCTACTTTTAATTTTGTTTGTGGGAGCCTCGAAACTCAAGTATCTATTTTTTCAAATGGTTAAGGGATTCCCAATGTTTTTCATTTTTATCCATAATTCTCATGCCAAGGATCGAGGCAACACTTTTGCACCTTTTTAATAAGTTGGCCCGAGATCTCGCACCCAATAAATATTATTAAATCTAATAATAATAAACAACAACAATGATGATGATGATAAATAATAAATCTTGAATCTCCTTCTCGATGAAGTATATGCCTATCATTGGGACGAGCTGGGCCAAGGCATGGGTTGTTGCGTCCCGAATATTGAACGGGCTTGCCCGGGGTTGTCCAATCCCGACCCTAAATTGAGTGGGCCTATATCAAATCCCATCCCGTGCAGGCTCGAGGTGGGCCCGGACCGGGCATGGGCTTTAGCACGATCTTGAACATAAGATCAACATTCTCTAATTATTTGTATGGTGTCACCGAACTTTAAACCCAGCCACTATTATATATATTGGGTTTCTTTACGCTAGGATTTTACCTCTCACAGCTTGCATGAAACCACTTGCTTTTATAGCTTTCCAACAACAGTAGTACAAGAAGAAGAAGAAGAAGAACATCAGCAGTAATTTAACAATAATGTTCATTGCTACTCTTTGTGTAGTCCTTTTTTTTTCCAATCATGCAGTTGCCAAAATGCTATCACCATTTTTATTGTTATATCAGTTGTTCTAGTTGTGGATTGGATGAAGAAATGGTGGATCATGTGCTCATTCATGTGAAACATCTACAGCTCTTTTATGCATATATAGTTGTCAATTTTTTTTCGAGGGAGTTTCAGTTGCCTCTAAAATGGGCCATTTTCGAGAACACAGTGGTGGTGAAAATAAAAAATTTAGAACAAAGCGATAATCTTAAGAGAGAACTTGATTGAGGGGAGTCTGAAATTCTGGCTAAAAAGTTACTAGGCTGTATCATTTCAGAACTCTTTCTGAAGTGAAATGTTTCTTCTGAAATGAATTGACTACTATTTGTTGTTTCCCCCCTTAGAATATTGAGGTTTTCCTCATTTTTGTTAAGTAACTATTATAATACCCAAATGTGAGGAAATGCTTCCGAATCAATATATGTGAAGAAAGATATATTCTTATCTCTGAATGTGGGAAAGAGTTGAGGCTATCAAGTTGAATTTGGCTTGTTGGGCAGTTAGAAGGGAAATGCTTTGGCAGGGTTTGGATTGAAGACTTTCTTTGGACATGGAAGAAGATTAGTAGATTCTGGATAGTAAAGGATCGAGGATATGTGTATATTAGTACAGTTGGAAGGTGTTCATTATTTCAACCATGAGGCTGACAAGTTATAGTTTAGGAAATATACATAAAAATTAGTAAAATAACCTTGCGGGCGGGGAGGGCTGGGCCTGGACGGGCTAGGCTTTCAAATAATTGTCCAAGCCCAGCTCACTTGGCTCAAATTTTTCTAAAAGCTCTATTGTTTCGGACATGGGATGGGCCGGGTACCCATTTCAACGGGCTAATTAAATTGACAGGCCTAAGTGTCCCAATTCAACTCCTAACTACTTTTATATATACTTTCTCTCTCTAATTAGGACTAGGACAGTCCAATTGTATCACATCGCTAGTATTTCAATTTATAGCAGTATTTGACTTTCATGCTTGCAAAGATACACTTGAAAATCCATACAACCACTTGCTCATCTAAGAATCTTCGTAACATATTAACATAAATATATATGTTGGTTTCTTAGTTGGCATAATAATCATTTCTCATTTCTATTTTATTTGTGTTTTCCACTTTATTATATTGTATTTTTCTCAATTTCTCTATTTACTAACATTTTCCTTTCTATCTTGTAGTGTCACTAGATAGTGCTGCTACTGAAGGCGTGAAGGCCTTTTGTGTTTGTCTTTCAAGACAAATCGATTACCAAAAATAATTAAAGACAAATATGGAGGCTTTGGAAAGTAGGATGCGTGCATTGATTGCTAAAAATGATGACATTGTGAGAAGAGTAGACCGCGGCAAGTTGCAAGGTAGGAGTGCTTCGAATGAGGTGACTAATTGGCTACAAGAAGTAGAATCTATGAAAAGGAAAGTAAGTGATACACAGAGAAACTTTGTAGAACAAACAAAATGTTGGAAAAGAGTTTTTCCAAATTACTACAGGCGTCGAAAGATTAGCAAGAAGTCATTGAGATTGATTGGTCAAGTGAACGACCTAATTACAGATGGAAAATTTGAAAATGGTGTCACTATATATTGAACCACTACCACTAGCAACTGATGCATTACCTACGATGCCTATAGTGGGTAAAACAGCGGATTTAACACAGCGAGAGATTTTGAATTGCATATTGGGCATGGAGAAAAAAATAATTGGAGTGCATGGTATAGGAGGAGTTGGAAAGACGACAATCATGAGAAACATTCACAACGATCTATCTCAACAGTCAAAATCCAAGCAGTTTGATTGTTTTTTATGGATAACTGTTTCTAATGATGTAGATGTGAACAAGCTACAACGAAAAATTGCAAAGGAGTTGAAAATAGACATGGAAGAAGATGATGATATGGATGGCGCAGCAAGAAAGATATTTAATGCTTTGAAGCGGCGAAAAAAGTTTTTACTCATCCTTGATGATATGTGGGATGCATTTAATCTAGATGAGGTTGGCATTCCTATTCCAAGTGAAGAAAACGGTTGCAAAGTAGTTCTCACTACCCGTAACAAAGGGATATGCAGACAGATGCAAGCACATGCAATTGAAGTACGAGTTCTTTCTAAAGAGGAATCATGGGAATTCTTCAAGGATATTGTGGCTGTGGGTGGTGTAATCCTCTCTAAAGATATAGAAAACCTTGCAAAGGATGTTGCTAAGGAGTGTTGCAATTTGCCGTTAGCAATTAAAATAGTTGGAGGATCTATGTGTGGTGTTGACAATGCTGCAGTATGGAAGGATGCTTTGAAAGATCTCAAAGAAGCAAACAGAGAGTTCAAGGGTATTGACAAGGTCTTCGCACCACTAAAGTTTAGTTATACTCGATTGCGTGACACATTACTCCAATCTTGTTTCTTGTTCTGCTCATTATATCCTGAAGACGACGTGATATCTGCTAATGAGCTGATTGACAATTGGATTTGTGAGGGTTTAATAGACATAAAGGGGACCAGAGAAGATAACATCAACAAAGGGCATACTATTTTGGATCAACTCATAAAAGTTTCAATGTTGGAGAGATATCTTGGAAATGAAATAAGTGTCAAAATGCACGATTTAGTAGGGATATGGCAATCAACATTACAAGAGCAGAGAATCCAAGAGCAGGGAATCCACCATCTGTGATCTATGCAAGTCGGCAATTAAAGGAATTTTCAACCGTGTTACCAGAAGATACTATGAGGATCTCTTTGATGCTTAATGACATAAAAGTACTTTCTGGTGAACCCAACTGTCAACATCTCTTAACCTTGTTTCTTCAAAAGAACCCTCTACAGAAGATCTCCTCTGATTCTTATTTTAACCACATGTGCAGCCTCCGAGTTCTTAACCTCTCTTACACAAAGATAAAGTCATTGCCCAAGTCTGTTTCTAACTTGAAGAACCTCTGCGCATTGATATTAATGTTTTTGTATCTAAAGGAGGTGCCATCACTGGAAAATCTTGGAGAATTAAGGGTGTTGGACCTTACCGGTACCAAAATTCGAGAGCTGCCATCAGGAGTGGAAGCAATGGTTTATCTTCAAAGCCTTCGCCTCGATTGGACTGAAGAGTTACGTGTATTTCCAGCTGGTATTATACCAAGGCTCTCTCATCTAGAAGAGTTGAAAATGCATAATAGCATATGGAAGTTGTCTTCAAATACAGGGAAAGGAGCTGGAATTGAAGAAATTTTGAACTCCCCTCGATTAGCGATTCTGAATATTCATTTCGAAGACTTCTCTGATTTCCTTCCGCACGCCAAATCGAACAAGTGGCAAATGATGAAAAGACTCTTTATTTCTGTCGGTGGGTATGATTTATTTCCTTCGGATGAGTCCTCCTGTGTTAAAATTAGTGGCTGCGATCTTATTGGTGAAGAAAACACATTACTGCTCCCCGACACCACTCAGTGGCTCGTCATAATTGAATGTCAAATAAGTAGCTTGTGGTATTTCACACGCTTACTGAATAAGAGTGAGTTGTATCGTTGTGATATCATTGGCTGCCAGAACATGAAGTACTTAATGGTGGAGGAGGAACCATTACTACCTGACATAAAGGAATTAAATATTTTTTATATTCCAGAATTACTAGTCCTTTGCAAAGGTATTCCATCACCGGATGCACTTAAAAGCCTTGAGTCCTTGCGTGTAGATAGGTGCGACAAATTGAAGTGTCTACTCCCAGCTAGGCTGTTGCAGCAACTTAGATGCTTGGGGAGTATTTTTGTCGAGCAATGTGGGCAAATGAAAGAGATAGTAGGAGAGGAGGAAGAGATGGGAATAGCTAGAGATGACGACAACAATGCTATGTTGATACTCTCTCAGCTACAGAGTTTATACATCATCCATTTACCAGAACTAAAGGGCATCTGCTCAAGGATATTAATTTGCAATGCATTGGAGGCCATCACCATAGCAGATTGTCCCGAGTTAAAGAAGCTCCCCTTCTCTGTTGACAACCTACCTTGCGCTCTCAAAGAGATAGAAGGACAAAAGGAGTGGTGGGATGCCGTGGAGTGGGACCATGAACAAACCAAGGCTCACTTCGACTCTAGAGCCAAAACGTGGTGGTAAAGGTACAAGTAGGGCTTTGTCACATTTGGCCCGAACAGGCTCGATCAAATCCTTAACTAGGAGGGCCCATAGATTCCTCAATGGGCCTCATCAATTTGCATACACCTGAATCCATCAAACCCTAATAAAAAAATTGTTTTAATTTCAAATTAGGCCCTCATGTTGCCAATCTTTAGTATCTGATATTCAATTTAAGCTTAGACGAGTCTCATAGGCCCATTTAGTCTGAGATCCAATCTGTAATTCAATTCAAGATTGGGATCCATTAGAGGACCATCCACAAACCTAGGACCACTTCCTGCCCTTCCTTACATAACACAATTCATTCAATAATTTGGTTCTTTCAGGCTAGATCCAAACCCTTCACTTGGATCCAAAATTCCTTTAAAACATTATTTAATTACACCTCAAATTTAGACCTTAAAAGGCCCATCTCTATGATCTGAGGTTCCGATTCAAATGTGGACTCTAAGAGGACCGTTTAGATTTTAGAGGAGCTCCGGAGTAAAAGGTGATTTGGATTTGGATTCAAGTGCATGTTTCATTTTGTCTCTAGTGTGCATATTTAGTATTTGGATTCGGATTAGGAAATTGAATTCAGATGACTTGGGCTTTATACTTTTTCTTGTCAGATCTGAAGAAATCTTATAGGAGAAAAAGGACCCAGACTACTGAAGATCCTTCCATAATCCAGAACGCATCATTGGCAGCTCTATCCTCTTATATTTTCATTGTCTAATAAATAAAAGCTTCAAATACATTTGGAGGAATAGTAGAATTCTCCAACTACTCTTGTTGATGGGTGTGCTTGTAGTTTGTGGATTGTACGTACTTTGGTTTGTTGAATGCACTTTGGTTTGTTTGATGCACTTTTATTGAATCAACCTTTCTTAATATTGCTGATGTGTTGGTTAAGGTATGATACAATTAAAGGATGATGATTTCTACTACCACTACATGTTACCATAAAATTAAAGTGGTATGCTGATGGGTTAATTGGTTATGGTATGGTCGATACAATTACAGGATGATGATTTCTACTACCACTACTACATGTTGCCATGAAATTAGAGTGGGGTGCTGATGGGTTGGTTAAGTTATGATACAATTATAGGATAATGAATGTTGCAGCTGTTGTTTGTTTGTTTGTTAGAAAAATTCTTTATTGTCGATGCACGTTGGCCTGTTTGTTTGGAAAAGAGTAAAGTAAAGGAGGGTTAAAATAAATCTCAACGGTTGAATTCTTTACTAATGTGTTTGTTTGCATTAGCCCAAAAAGTAAAGTATATAGGCCTGCCTAGTTGGCAATTACTCCAACTTTACTTTTTTTTCTCTCACAATTACTCGGAGATACCATGATAAAGTGGGGTAGAGTAACTCATTCCCCATTCTCTTTATCCAATCAAACAGAAATTTTAAATCATTTTACTTTACACCAACTATCCAAACGCATACAAAGTAATTCATCTACTAATTTATTTCAACTCTCTCCTCTTTAATTTTAACCTCACGTAACATCTTATTAGAGTGCAATGGGTTTGCTTGCCAAGCAGCACACTTACGACAACTTGCGCAGATTAAACTAAAACCTCACAAACACTTAGAACACCCCATCACTACTAGAATTATTGGTATTGACGCAGGAAAAAGCGGGCGACCGCCACAAGCGGTCGCAAAAAGTACTATTAGCGACCGCTATTGGCGGTCGCTAATCCCCAACTTTTCTTTTCCCTTTCCCACTTTTTTTCCCCTCCCGCGCTCTGCCCTCCCCTTTTGCCTCTTATCCCTCACTCCTCTCATCTCCATCGTCTCTCGTCACCGCCTCCGTCCACTCCGCGTGAATCTCATCTCCTCTCATCTTCATCGTCTCTCGTTGCCGCCTCCGTTCACTCCCAGTCCCCTCGCAGCAGCTCCGGCATCTTCCTCACCCTCCCCTTCCTCTCCATCCCCATCCACTCCGACGACTCTGCCGCACACTTCGTCCCCGTCGAGCTTTTCCTCCTGCGTTTTTCCTCCTGCCGGCTTACATTGACATCGGACTTAGAACCCATCGTCGTCCTCCATAACCCATCTCCACACAAACACAAATAGAGACAAGGCAGGCAATGAGGGTTTTCTGCTGAATCTCCACGGCGCGGGAAACCTCCTCTCAGCGATTAGCTTCCGGTGACCTAATCCGCTCTCCCGGCGACTGTTTTCCCACGTCACCGCCAGAAGCCGTCAGGTTCCGGCCATAGAAGGAGGAGATTCCGTTTCCCCGGCATCGCCCCTGCAATTTTCGTCCGATGCTCAAGACCAACTTCTGGAGACCGGATCCTGCCTGTCTAGTGAGATTGTTACGATGATCTCTTGTTTTAGGTCTATGATCTGAAGTCTCGGTGCTTTGATTTCATAGGGAATCCGTTGGATCTGTGAAGAGTAGTTTTTTCTTTCCTCTTGGTTTTTGCAGTTTCTGTGAGATTTGGCAGATTTTGATGAAAGGAGAGGTTTCTTGGAGAAGATGGAGGAGATTCTCTCTCGAGGTGAGGTTTTTGATGAAATGTTGTTTTCCGGTTCTTCTCAGATCTTAAGATGTTGAGAAGTTTTTCTTTGCTATAAAAGCGGCATTCTCTGGATGTGGATGGGGGATGTTTTTGCATTGAGATGAATGTTCTGAAGGATCTAATCTGTTGGGGTCTTTATGGTTGCTTTTACAATTCTTGTTTTCCTCTTTCTTGGATCCGTGGAAGGCTTATAGCAAGGACAAGATGTGCAAACCTGCTCTTGCTAATGCCATCTTCAGTATGCTATCCTTCTTGCTTGGTGCAATCACCTCTCTGGTTTCTGGTTTTCTCGGAATGAAAATTGCTACATATGCAAATGCGAGGACAACCCTAGAGGCAAGGAAACGTGTTGGGAATTCGTTTATCACTGCATTCAGATCTGGTGCAGTGATGGGGTTTTTGCTTGCTGCAAATGGTCGTTTGGTGCTTTACATTGCTATCAACCTCTTTAAGTTGTACTATGGTGATGATTGGGTGGGCCTTTTTGAGGCCATCACTGGCTATGGACTCGAGGGGTCCTCCATGGCTCTTTTTGGGAGAGTTGGTGGTGGTATATACACAAAAGCAGTAGATGTTGGTGCAGATCTTGTGGGTAAGGTTGAGAGGAATATTCCAGAAGATGATCCAAGAAACCCAGCTGTGAGATATTTTGTTCTCTGGATGCATTATTTCTTTTCATCTCTCTTGTTTGGGGTTGAATTATTTATTATGCTTTTTTTTAATCTTTCATCAGGTGATTGCTGACAATGTCGGTGACAATGTTGGGGATATTGCTGGAATGGGTTCAGATCTTTTTGGCTCATATGCAGAGTCTTCTTGTGCTGCTCTTGTTGTTGCTTCTATCTCCTCTTTTGGAATCAACCATGATTTCACTGCCATGTGTTATCCCCTGCTCATCAGCTCTATGGGTATCATTGTTTGTTTGATAACCACTCTTTTTGCAACTGATTTCTTTGAAATCAAGGCAGTGAAGGAAATTGAACCAGCATTGAAGAACCAGCTCATCATTTCCACCGCTTTGATGACTGCTGGAATTGCACTTGTTAGTTGGATTGCCCTCCCATCATCCTTCACAATCTTTGATTTTGGAGTCCAGAAGACTGTGAAAAATTGGTAACTTCTGCTTCTTTTTCAATGCAGAGTCAAAATGTAATGTTTGCTGTGAGCTCTAAAATTCTTAATAATGTTTGTTGTTAGTTGGCTTTACTTGTGTGGTAAGCTTTTGCTTGATATTTGAGGACTCTTGACAGGTGAAGTCTTTTCCTTTGCTTGGGAAGGATGGTAAACAACACTTTGGAAAGGGCACTACTTTGTGGATTGAACCGAGTGGGTGTATCTGCAAGGTAAAAACATTTTTTGAAGTGTGGTCATCTGCATCTCCCTCAACCTTGTCAAGATTCTTATTGATCTTCTTGGAGCTGTTTGTTATGTACAATGCAAATGTAGAATCCTTGTGCTTTCGCTAGGTACTCGATGTACATTTCAGTAATTCAGTTCTATCCTTATTTGTGAAACTAATGTTCTACATTCATGTTTTATGTTTATATATATGGGAAATGCAAAGTCTGATCCTGCATTACCAGACCAAAAAGTAAAACCCAGTTGAACTTTTGGGTTCTGCTTATCAGTGATCTTCTCTCCATTATATGATGCTCTTGTTCACTCCTGCATCAATAGGATCTTTGATTTAGGATCTGATCGTTGGATGACATGTCTTTGATTTAGGATCTGATCGTTGGATGACTTGTTATGAAAAATCCAGAGCATGTCCTTGAGGATCAAGGTGTCACCACAGCAGATCTTGAAGGTAATGCAATGAACGTCTAGTTTACTATTCTTCCTTGTACAAATATTCAATCTTTTATTGACCTATGGTGGGTCATAATTTACATCATCCCATTGACAAGTTCTGTGGAAAATGATTTATCCCATTATGAGGCCCAACAGATCAATAAGCTAGTTCCGTTTGCAGATGTTCAAGGCCCACAAACTCCAAGCATGGTAGTGTGTGGATCTGCAACACCCATTACAAAGCACACCACTGAATGCATTTTATTTCTCTTCGTTTCCCATTTTTTGCAAACCAAATCCTTTTTCTTGTTAAGACAATGATTAGGAAACATAAGCCATCTATATAACCAACTCATACCACTGCTGAATATGAAGTTTAATTACTATTAATGATACAGCTAGAACTAAGTAACCCTACTAAAAATGGCTAAATAAGCGAGTATGATGTTTCACCCCCTATTATGGCTTGTTATCACCTTTTCGAGCCTACAAGTAATCTGTGCATTTGCCAAATGATCTTGATTGATATGGAGATTATTGAATGAGGTGGACAACATTTTTAAAACCCCAAATTAGTGTCGCGACATTATTATGTAAATATAAAGATCAGTTCAATCAAAATTTGGACGACCAATTGGATTGATCCAGGTCTAACTTGGTTTAACCCAGATTGATTTGTGTCCAATCCGACTGAATCACCAAATTCTTTGAGCAAATCTTATACCAGCAAATGCAAATTTCAGCTGGTGAACACAATCTTCATGTAGAAGAATCGATGCAAAACAGTTAGATGTTATAGACAAACCACTTAAAAAAATTCACACATGATATCCCAATCAGCCCCTTGATTATTAATGCCTTTAATGAATAGCAACCAAAACAAGGTGTCTACTATATTCAGCCGCTACTGATTGCAGTAATATTTTTCAACATATAACATCAGAAATTTGTTCTTACTACAGATAAATCAAAGTAGCTGATTCAGACATATGGGTGGATTGGATGGAAACTGACTGAAAGCTCATTTCTCCGCATAATGCAAAATCATTAAAAAAAACTCATGTATGTTTGGACATAAGAAAATGGATTTCCACAGAAAACCTAAAAGAAATATAACTCTTATTTATTAAAAAAAGGTTACACGCCTTTATATAAAAAAAAAAACAAAAACAATAATAATAAAAAATACTTCCATTCTAAGATTACTAAAAACTAAAACCTAGATAAGTAAACAACCAAAACTCAACAAACTGAAAGATTCCAAATCCCACTTGGGCTTAATCAGAGAAGGTCTCTGGAACTTCACTTGAGCTGTTCTGCAAGACCTGGGCCTGAATCTGGATCAGGCTTCTGGTGTTAGGACTGGCCCTGGATATATGGGATTTTGCTGAATTCACTTGTTCTGTATAATTTTCATGCTGGTCAAACTCCCTTGGGATCTTGCACTTCTCAATATATTACCAAACTGACAACTTCCGCAGTGTGTGATTCGACTCCCAAGATGGCGTTGAGTTGGTTGTTGATCCACCACTCAGGTTGTTCTCTTTTCCTTTTTTTCAAAAGCAATGATGATGTAATACTTTTAAGAAGAAACATTCTACAGCAAAGAGAAGGTTACCAAAGTACTAGACTACCAGTAAAGGGTAAGCAATAGTAAAGTCTAGTCACGAAGATAACACAACTAGTCTGAATCATTTGTGTGTTTGTGGACCTCTCTCTCTCTCTCTCTCTCTCTCTCTCTCTCTCTCATCATTCCGTTTGCTTTTATGATTATGTTTAGATTATTTTAACAAATATGCAGCAAAGTGCTTGTGCTCTTTGTGCAATGGAATTTGCATGTGAAGTGTGTTGTGATTGGTTGAGGAACTTCTCATGTGTTGTGGGTTTTGATGGTTTGTGGAATTGGGATTTGTAATTGATGTTGAATGGGTGGTTTGAAATGAATCTACCAGTTTTTGCAAGTACATATATGTGTTTGATGTAACAAAAGGAAGAAGTCATTATGGTCCAGGAGGGGGTTACAATCACTTTGCTGGCAGGTTTGGTACTTTTGACACCCATTACATCTAATTAGATTATCTACTTCGTATGAATGATGCAGCCCCCTTGTGTGGCTTGTTAAGTTAGTTCATAGACACTTGAAGTAAGTTGACATATTTAGGATGTAGTTGACAATTTAGTGCAAGTTCTGCGATTCACGCACTCTGAGGTCCTAGTGTCATCTACTTTCATGAAATATGAAGATTTCCATTTTAGTGAATTGGGGTGACTATATCACTTGGTAATGTCAGTATTGCTTAATTCTTTCCAATCAGTTTGTTGTTTCTTCCATTTTGTATATATTTATTTTTGTTTTTTGTTTTTCCCTTTGTTTTTCCTTTTGGTAGGAACCAAGTGTTCTGTTCATGCTTTAAACCCAGCCTATTGGGTTAACTTGTAGTGGCCCAGAACCTGATTATTTTTGTTGGTACACTGATGCTGTTCCTCAACTCTTATTCAATCATATATACTCAACTCAAGCAACTCCCACTGTAGCTTCTTTCAACATCTTCTTTGCACAAATATCTTGGTTAGGTTTTGAGATTGGGGGTTTTTGCTTGGCTGTGCTCTTTGAGAGAATTGGGTGTGTGAAAGCTTGGTAAAGGCAAGTATAAGCTATAATCCTTATGCATGTTGTGGTTATGAATTGACTATATAGTTTTGATTTCAACTTATTATTTTTAAGCCTCTTGCATTAGCATGTTGTAAATGGAACTCTGTCATATGGTATAGCATTTGTATCCATGTTAATCTTGCTCTTTTTTTTTTTTTAATGAAGGATTGAAGAAAAGAAGAGAAATTCCCACATTTTTTGATGAATCCAAGAACATAGTAATCAAGCGAATTTACAAGAAATATAAGCAAGTAAGTTGGGCACTTTACAATGGTTCAATGTTCATCCATGAGATATGCAATTCAAATTTATATGTAAATAAACTTTGATTAAGTTGGGCACTTTACAATGCTTGGTTGGATAAGTAATTGTATAAAAAATTAAACATTCTTCCCGTTGATAATATCTACCATTTTCATTGTAATTTTATACAACTCATTGGTTATAGGTTTTTCCAATATGCTATTCATCTTGTTGCATCTTTTATTTTGATTAATGCTAAATATAGGAGCATAACCATACAATAATGGTGAACATTGCTTTATTTTTATAATGTAGATGCATTGATAGCATCTCTAAGCAAGCATAATATTTTAGTTGTATCAGTATTTAATATGATGTAGGTTTACTTTTTTTTTTTTTGTGGGTGTGTTTTACTTTTACATGCTTTAATATGATGTAGGTTTAATATAAATTGTTGATTTTTATTAGCAAATGGATGGTTTTCATTTATTTAATTGCTTGAAAGAGTTCTGATGGTATTAAAACATGTGCTTTATGAAGGGGGTCCGGGGGTATCCCCCGGCGGGGGTCGAGCTGATCGGTCAGCTCGCGGGGGTCCAGGGGGCAGCGCCCCCGAAAAAAAAAAAGGAGAATCAATACGCATCTTCTTTTTTTTTATTTTTTTTAAACTATTAGCGACCGCCATTGGCGGTCGCTAATACTTTTTTAAAAATTTTGGTCGGGTATTGGCGGTCGCTAATGCTTTTTTTGAAATTTTGTTGAATATTAGCGACCGCTAATAATCTTTTGCGACGAACTTCCCGCGGCGGCTACTTGGCGGTCGCTAGGCGGTCGCTATGGGACTTTTAGCGACGGCTAATGGCGGCCGCTAAAAGTGATTTTTCTAGTAGTATGCACTCACACTTTTTGGGTATTCCCGAATAAGCATGAGGTAAGAATCCCGTCTCCCACCCCCGACAAACGTACCCCAGCCCATGTGCACCTTTTGGAGATCACTAATCCATGGATTTTTCAAAAAAAAAAAAAGAGACAATCCATACTATCCATAAGCAAAATGCCTTACATGGACTCTAAAACTCCACGCAAGTTAAGGAATCCCTGTCAGAAATCCTAGCATCCAAATAGCCCATAAAAGAAGGTAGAACACTGCAACCATTCAGAAATAAGAATGGATCTACAATGGCTGCCCACATGACTGGGACGTGCAACACTATCTCTAACATTTTCCAACCATAAACGAGGAGTTATGTAAACTAGTCACTCAAAATCGACATCTCATAACCAAAATTCATTCATGACATATTGTGAAGTTCTGGAAAATAATTTATTTTTAAATGTGACTCAACAACGAAACTTGTCACACTGCACCATCAAGCCTAGTGGAGTGCTCCTGTGATTTTCTGAGAAAGGGAACATGATTCCATAATTAGAATATGAAATAATAAAAAATATCAAATGAAACATGGGACAATGAGCATTCCTCACTAATTTAGAAGCAATGAGCCCAGCAAAACAAAGACTAAAACTCAGGAAATATAGAAGGATATGCTCTGAAGTATGCCAGCAGGGGTAGACAGGATTATGTTTTGGCCAGATCAATGGTTTGAGCATTGATTGGACCCGAAAAATGTCAAATAATTATCCGGGCAGGACTATCAATTGGAGAAAAATAGTCTCTTTCTATATGCTGCCCATGTAAATAATAGAAAAGGCTGTATCTGGCCAAAATATCCAAGTGGACTTCAGATTTTGGGTACATTACATCCCTTGTTTGTCAACTTTGGTTTGTTATGGCCAAACTGACCAAAGCTTATCAATTTTGATCAATAAGATTTCATTTAGAATTTCATTCTTGTTCGACCCAATTCCCAATTTATTTCCGGATTGGGAGTTTTTGGCCAAACAAGTACAAATGTCATATACTGACAAAAATTTGACAAAAGCCAGAACTTTTCCTTGCTCCTTTTTTTTTTTTCTTTTTCTTTTTGGAGTTAGCTTTTTACCAATATTCCCTCCATTAAGACTGCGCATGGATGATTTTTTGGCCTTTTTCATTCAAAAGCAAGGGCTATGAGCTCTTTTAGAGCCTTGAGTGGTTCCCTTCATTTGGCTGCTTCTTTGTTCTTATCCTCCTCTATTAATTATTTCAGCATAGCAAGGATTGGCATTAGTTGTTTGTATAAACTTAGATTTATGAATGGGTTTTGTGAAGAAGAAAAAACGAGGGAAAAAGAAGACAGATTGATGGGGATGGAAGTGTATCGTTCACTTAAGGATTGACCATACTTAATATTATTTCATAATATCATTAAATAGAAGCCCTAGTAGAACAACTATAATTGCGTAGAAGTCCTACGTACTATAGAAATTACTAACAAGTCCCTTCACTAAGTAAACTAAGCACGAAACATTTATATTTCATACACTCCCCCTCATGCTGGTGAGTAGATATCAGCGATCCTAAGCTTAGTAAGTTGGGACTGCCTTTGTAAGTAAGTCAGCCAATTGATGGGCTGTGTATGGCTTGAATACTACTCCGTTTCATGCCACCTTTTCTCGAACGAAATGACAATCAGCTTCAAGATGCTTTGTCCGCTCATCATAAACTGGATTTGTGTTAATATAACGAGCATAATTATTATTGCAATGAAGAAGCATAGGCTTCTTGCACATGAAGCCTAGTTCTTGCATCAAAGTCCGTAACCATAAGAGTTCACATGTTCCACGAGCCATTGCACGGCATTTTAGAACTACTTCAGAACTTGATAGCACGACAACTGATTGTTTTTTACTCTTCCATGGAACCAAATTCCCACCAACCAATGCACAATACCCTGTAGTCGATCTCCGATCTGCTTTAGAGCCTTCCAAATCTGCATCACTGAATATCTCAATGATCTCAATATCTACATTTCCATGTTTTGAATACATTATGCCTTGTCCTGTAGCCTTTTTCAGGTATTTCAATACTCAATAAGCCGCTTGAAGATGTTCTACAAGGTGCATGCATGAACTGACTCAATACACTCACAACAAACCCAATATCCGGTCGTGTAATGGTAAGATATATTAATCTCCCAACCAGCCTCTGATACAAACCTGGATCATCTAGTAATTGTCCACTGTCAGAATATAGCCCATGATTCTGCTCAATATTACAGGATATTATAGGATTTATTTAAAGATTAAATCACAACTTTGTTTGTTACTATGGGGTCAAAAGAAAGGGAGTTAGTGGAAACCAAAATGTGTTCAATGCCATGCGAAACATCAATCCTAATGCACAAATTACAGTGGAATTGTTCAATGGAAAAAATTCTAAAGAATTGTCTTATTCTGCGAGGATGGCCATTGGTGGGGCAAAACATTATTCAATGGCCTTTTTTTTTTTAATTCCATCAAAAAACAATGGAGAAAACTACTTTTGTCTCTTCTTATAATGTGTTGGGCTTAGTAGGTCCAGACCAAATAGGTTCATAGACATGGGTATTATGGTAATTGTACCGGGACTTTCTTATTGACTAAGATAGGGTTTCTTAGGGAATAAGAAAGAGAACATTATATATATGATGTAATGTGTAGCCCATGAGATACAGACAGACAGAGAGAAGAGTGAACCTAAAGGAGAGTCGAGTTTTCTTTCCCGTGGACGTAGGCAAGATTGCCGAACCACGTAATTCTCTTGTGTGTGATTGTTTGTCTTGTGTGGTTATTTGTTCGTTCGATCGCTGATTCACGTTTCCGCATACACGCGCACAATAAGTGGTATCAGAGCCTAGGATTTACTAGGGTTGGATTGTGCCGCGTTGCGATCGACGGATCGGATCAAGGGTATCCGGATCTTCTGCGCGTGGTTCTTCGTCGCAGGAAAAAGAGATCGTTTCCAATCTTTGTTGGGCCACACGGATCACAAGGATCGAAGTTTCTAATTGGAAACAGGAAGGTTCGACGATCAGAGATTGGGTTTTTTGGTTGATTTTTTTTTTTCATCGCTGGGCCACACGATTGCCTGTGATCGGAGTCCGTGCACAACAAGTGCCTACTGCCGCCCTCATTGATCTGGCCGGAGAAGAAGGAGCCATCCTGCTGCTGCTGGCGCCATCTGTGGATTGCGCAGTTTTTTCTTCTTTGATCATCACTGGGCCGCCCTTCCGCTGGAGAATCATCGCTTGATCAACTGTTTCGTCACCGCCCGTCCATCGCTGGTCTTCGCCGCCGCCGTGCAGGTTCCGCCGCTGCACCATCGCCGGAGTTCGCTCGCCACCGCTGCTGCCGCCCGTCCATTGCCGGAGCAGCCCAACATCTATTCTGGTTACAAAACCAGAACCAAGGAAACAGAACCCAGTTCTGTTTGGAAGAGGAAGAAGGACCAAGTCCGGGTTGGGCTCGGGTCAGGTTGACCTGACCCGTCTGCAGGAAGCCCAGTGCTTTAAGCCCACAGCAAGACCAGGTCAGGTCGGTTCTGGGTCAGTTTCGCCTGACCCGTGAACAGGAAGCCCACTCCAGTTTCTGCTGACGTCAGCGCCACGTCAGCGCACTTTACGGTCAACAGGGGTTTGACCAGATTGACGGCTGAGAATTGTTTCGTCAATAACTTGATCATCCGGTGTCAGATCGGAGATCCGTTTGCGCCTACAGATTCGTTACGAGCAGATCTACATAATGTGGAAGAAGATTGGCAGTTTGACGGTCAACAAGAAAGTTTGACAAATCGGAGCGCAGAAAACTATTTTTGCGATATCGGAGCCATCCAGAGTCGGATTTCAGATCCATTTCTTCCAGCGTACTCGTGGTGACGAGATCTACAGATTGGTGTAGAAATTGAGGTTAGTGACAGTTTTTTATATTTTCTTGATTATTAAATTAAGATGGAGAACAACACTGTGAACACTACTATGATCAAACTCAACCATACCGATTGGTTGATTTGGAAACCTAAGATGGAGGATATACTCTATTGCAAAGACCTCTATGATCCCATTGAGGGGGATAGTGCCCGACCAAAAGATATGTCTGATCCAGATTGGAAAAAGATGCATAGAAAGACCATTGGTCACATCAGACAGTGGGTGGATAACAGCATATTTCATCACGTGTCTAATGAAACCAATGCGAGAACCCTTTGGATGAAGTTAGAAGAAAGATATGAGAAGAAAACTGCCGTAAACAAAACTTTTCTGATTAGAAAGCTTGTGAACATGAAATTCAAGGAAGGTGGAAAAATTGAAGATCACATAAATGATTTTCAATGCATTGTGAATGAGCTGGCTACAATGAAGATGGTCCTTGATGATGAGATGCAAGCTTTATTTCTTCTAAGTTCTTTACCAGATACATGGGAGACATTGGTTGTTTCCGTGAGCAACTCTACTCCAGATGGTGTGTTATCAATGAGTCAGGTTACTAGCAGCTTGTTAAATGAAGAAACAAGAAGGAAAACTGCAGGGACAGATAATGCACAAGCCTTTGTTACTGAGAATAGAGGGAGGAGTAAGAGTAGGGGACCAAAGGGGGGTCGTGGCAAGTCCAGAGGTGGCAAGGAATCACAGACTAAGAAAAAGTCTGGAAAATGCTTTCATTGTGGCAAGGAGGGTCACATTAGAAAGAGTTGCTTTGCCTTGAAGGAAAAGAAAGAAACCAACAATGAGCAGAAGAATGACACGAACACTACTGCTACTTTGGATATGAAGTAGTGATTCTTACCAGTGAAGTTGAAGAGTGTTTGAGTGTTGCAGATAATCAGGTTGAATGGGTTGTTGACACAGCAGCATCCTACCATGCTACTCCTTGTAGGAGATGTTCACGACGTACAAAGCAGGGGACTTTGGCACTGTGAAGATGGGCAACACAAGTCATTCAAATATTGTTGGGATCGGTGATGTCTGCATTCAAACCGATATTGGTTGCACAATGACGCTGAAAGATGTGCGACATATTCCTGATCTGCGGTTCAATCTGATTTCCGGGACTTCATTGGACCGTGCAGGTTATGAAAGTTACTTCGGAAATGGCAGGTGGAAGCTCACTAAAGGGTCTCTTATTTTTGCGAGAGGGAAGGCGTATAACACGCTGTACAAAACACATGTGAAACTATGTAAAGGTGTGTTGAATGCTGTTGAAGACAGATCCTCTCCAAATCTGTGGCACAAGAGACTTGGACATATGAGTGAGAAAGGACTGCAGTTATTAGCAAAGAAAGATTTGATTCAATACTCCAAAGGTACATCCCTTGACCCTTGTGATTATTGTTTATTTGGTAAACAGCATAGGGTTTCTTTTTATAAAACATCAACGATAAAATCTAATGTGTTGGATTTGGTATATTCTGATGTTTGTGGTCCCATGGAGGTGGAGTCATTAGGTGGCAATAAGCTTTTTGTCACATTTATTGATGATGCATCCAGGAAAGTCTGGGTTTATGCGTTGAAATCGAAAGATCAAGTGTTCCAGATATTTCAGCAGTTTCATGTCATGGTTGAAAGAGAAACAGGAAAGCTCTTGAAGTGTCTCCGCACAGATAATGGTGGTGAGTACACATCCAACCAGTTTAAAGGCTATTGCTCAAAGCATAGTATTCGACATGAAAGAACAGTTCCTGGTACTCCACAGCATAATGGTGTAGCCGAAAGAATGAACCGTACGATTCTTGAAAAGATGAGATGCATGATTAGAGTGGCACAGCTACCCAAGCCATTTTGGGGTGAAGCTATTCTGACTGCCGTTTACCTGATTAACAGGTCTCCCTCAGTTCCTTTGGATTTTGATCTTCCGAAGAGAATATGGACAGGTAAAAATATTTCTTATTCTCATTTGAAGGTATTTGGGTGCAAGGCTTTTGCACATGTACCAAAGGAGCAGCGTTCAAAGCTGGATGATAAGGCAGTGTGTTGCATTTTTCTTGGCTATGGTGGAGCCGAGTTTGGCTACAGGTTATGGAACCCAGAGAAAAGAAAAATTATCAGAAGTAGGGATGTGGTGTTTCATGAAGACCAATTCTTTGGAGATATTGAAAAGACTGAAAAGTCTAAAGAAGTTGTTGATGGAGTGGTTGATCTCACACCGACTCCTTCTCCAGTGCAGACTACAGGTGGAGAAGGTGGACAAAATGATTTAGATCGTGATGAGGCGCAGGAGTTGCCAGATGAACAGGGTGTTGAGCAGGGGGAGCAGTCTCCTCAGTCAGAAACCACGGAACCTCCTAGGAGGTCTACTCGAGAGCGTCAACCATCAACAAGATATCCTGCATCAGATTATATTTTGCTTACTGATGAGGGGGAGCCAGAGAGCTACCCAGAAGCAAAAACTCATGAAGATAAAGATGAGTGGATGAAGGCTATGCAGGATGAGATGAGTTCTTTGAAAAAGAACAATACTTATAAGCTGGTGGAACTCCCAAAAGGCAAGAAGGTTCTGAAGAACAAATGGGTGTTCAAGGTGAAGAGAGATGACAGTGGAAAACTGATAAAGCACAAAGCACGGCTAGTGGTTAAAGGCTTTGCGCAGACGAAGGGTCTTGACTTCGATGAAATCTTCTCTCCAGTTGTGAAGATGACTTCTATCAGAGTTATCTTGGGTCTAGTTGCCAGCATGGACCTTGAACTTGAACAGATGGATGTGAAGACTGCTTTTCTTCACGGTGATCTGAAAGAAGAGATCTACATGACTCAGCCGGAGGGGTTTGAGGTAGAAGAAAAAGAACAGTTGGTTTGCAGGTTGAAAAAGAGTCTCTACGGGCTGAAACAAGCGCCGAGACAGTGGTACAAGAAGTTTGATTCATTCATGGTGAGTCATGAGTACCGGAGGACAGCTGCAGATCACTGCGTTTATGTTCGTAAATTTGGTAATGGCAAATTTATCATCCTTCTTTTATATGTAGATGATCTGTTGATAGTTGGACAGGATAGTGAGATGATTGGCAGATTGAAAAGAGATATGTCAAAAACTTTTGACATGAAAGACTTGGGTCCCGCACGACAAATTCTGGGAATGCAAATACGTCGTGACAGGAATGCCAAGAAGCTGTGGTTGTCACAGGAAAAATATGTTGAACGGGTGCTAGCGAGATTCAACATGATAGATGCTAAGCCAGTTAGCATGCCTTTAGCCAGTCACTTCAAGCTCAGTAAGAGATCATGTCCTACTACAAATGCAGAACAGGAACGGATGATGTCTGTTCCATACTCCTCAGCAGTTGGGAGTCTTATGTATGCCATGGTGTGTACACGGCCAGACATTGCTCATGCATTGGGTGTAGTGAGTAGATTTCTTTCTAACCCTGGGAAAGAGCATTGGGAAGCAGTGAAGTGGATCTTCAGATATTTGAGAGGCACATCAGATTTTTGCTTGTGTTTCGGAGGCTTAAAACCAGTACTTGAAGGCTTTACAGATGCTGATTTTGCAGGCGATCTTGATCGTCGGTTGTCTACTTCTGGGTACTTATTTACTTTTGCAGGGGGAGCTATTTCCTGGCAGTCTAAGTTGCAGAAGTGTACAGCATTGTCTACAACCGAAGCAGAATACATAGCTGCTAATGAAGCAGGGAAGGAGATGATTTGGTTGAGGAATTTCTTTAAAGAACTGGATTTGAAGCAAGGAGAGTATGTAGTCTACTGTGATAGTCAGAGTGCTATGGATCTTAGCAAGAATGCTACATACCATGCCCGCACAAAGCACGTTGATGTGAGATATCATTGGATTCGTGAGGTCACTGAAAAGAATCTCATGAAGCTGGAAAAGATTCACACTGACAAGAATCCCTCCGACATGATGACTAAGGTCGTGTCTAAGGGAAAGCTGGAGCTGTGTTCAGAGTTGGCAGGACTGGACTTCTAGTAAGGGGTTCAAAAAGGTCTTCCCCATGGTCTGGAGGGGGAGATTGTTGGGCTTAGTAGGTCCAGACCAAATAGGTTCATAGACATGGGTATTATGGTAATTGTACCGGGACTTTCTTATTGACTAAGATAGGGTTTCTTAGGGAATAAGAAAGAGAACATTATATATATGATGTAATGTGTAGCCCATGAGATACAGACAGACAGAGAGAAGAGTGAACCTAAAGGAGAGTCGAGTTTTCTTTCCCGTGGACGTAGGCAAGATTGCCGAACCACGTAATTCTCTTGTGTGTGATTGTTTGTCTTGTGTGGTTTATTTGTTCGTTCGATCGCTGATTCACGTTTCCGCATACACGCGCACAATATAATGTTCTGCAACATTGTAATTAAGTACCACAAAGTACCCTTACTTTTCCTATTGGTATCTTGTACAATCTCTTTGGTAGCAGAGTTTCACACTGGGGTTCCCTACCGTTGTCTGTCCTTCCTGTGCTATCCCTTGGGCATCTAGATTGTGCACCTTTCCTTTCCTTAGAGATAGGTGACATGATTTAGGAGTCTACAAGTTAACTACAATTGAAAGACGGAGTTCACCGAACTGCCTTGTATGATGCAATGATTATACAAAAAGTCTACATGGACTAACTCATGGAGTTAGTCCATGGACAGACCCTATGGTTTTGGAGAGAAAATCATCTCATGTCAAGTGATTTTCCCCCCAAAACCATGGAGTTAGTCCATGGATTGGTCCATGAGTTAGTCCATGTAGCAGTGCTCATGATTATATTGTTATTCATTTTTTTTTTAATGCCTTCTATGATGCAATGATTTTCTTGCTTTTCTTTTCTTTTTTTTTTTTTAAGCCTTGTATGATGCAATGATTTTCTTGCTTTTCTTTTCTTATTTTTTTTAAGCCTTGTATGATGCAATGATTTTAATGTTTTTCTTTTTTCTAATGTTGACGTATTCTTCTTTTTCTAATGAATTAGTGATTAACTTTTTCAAAAAAAAAAGAAAAGGAAAAAAACAAGGTGGGCTCTAAGTACTTTTGTAGACTTTAGTCAACTTGATCAGACCCCTTGAAACTTGCTTCTAACTGTGTATATTTAAACTTTATTGAAGATAAGGGTACTTGAAATTATGTACACAAAACCTATTCATTTTGCCTAAACCAAGCCATACAGTAAGTAGCCTAAAGGTCTGACAAAGGCAGGGGTTTCATGAAAATAAAAATGACATAAAAAATTAAAAATAAGGAACCTACTTGATTCTCTGCAATTAAAAACTGATACATTGATATCCACTGACCGTTTTTTGGAATTTTAGAAAAGAGAACACTAATTCATACATGTAGCTGCATATCTATAACAGTATACTGTACAAGGAATCAACTGATGGGGGGAAAAATCTCATAACGAAAGGTATAAACTTTACATTAGCAAGGCAAAAAGTATCTAACAACATTATCTTTCCTCACTTAATTCTTGCATTCATAGAGATACATCATTGAGTTAAACATACCTGGGGGGGGGGGGGGGGGGGGGGTGGCGGGGCGGGGAGAGAATTTCTTTTTTAAAAATTATTTTAAATAATTAAAACAGAAAAGAAATGTTTAGGAGAAACTTACTACATTTTTAAAAATATCTAAAATAATAATAACAAATATTCTCTCGTAACTTGGCAAATATCTTTCCACGGAAAGTATCACATATTTGATGGCCTAACGTATAGGTGAGAAGTTGGATGGAAATTTGATAAGAAAACAGTGGCAGTTCCAGAAATTCGAGTCAGTGGGGTCAACAAAAGACTTATCTTCCACAAATCGAATAAATTTGTTTTTACCTGTATTAACATATGTCATCTACTTTTGATAATATTAGGGTTTTCTCATTTTAATACGGTGAGAATACCGTATTTAGAAGTTCAATTAGGGTAAATGAAGACTGCATAAAATCAGAATACCACACATGAATCCATGTCATGACAGTTTAAACAAATTTGGAGAGAGAGAGAGAGACAGATCGAGAAACAAGAATAGGTGCAACTCAATACTGTACACAAACATAGCCAGAATAGAAGTGCCTGTTATATCTTTTGGAGGATTAACTGAAAAACCTTGAGATCAGTAACTGGTGAACGTAAGAGATTTTCTCATGCAAGTTCACACAACACACGAGATCTGTATATAGCGTACAAGATGCACGGCATATAAACAATTAGTGTGGACTCCGATTGAATTATATATTTTATTATGAACTATAATTTTGTTATGGGCTATAATTTTAGTTTGTTAAGGGCTGTAATTTTAAATAAAGTTCATTTGAGGAATAAAAATCACATATTCCTCTATAAAATCTCTCATATATTTACCTACCAGGTCATTCACAAAGTTTCCAACCTCATACCTCATCTCATGCATAATTATAATGATTTTTCTTAATCTCTATCTACACTTTCTTACCTTATCTTAATCATAATGTAATAATTATTCATAATGTAACCTTATCTGATATTTAATTCGAACTTTATATATATCATATGATTTACTATCTGAAAATGTAAGGTGCACACCAAATTATTCTCATGATTTAAAAGAAATCTTTTATGAAAGTCTATTTTATTTAATAAGTATTTGAAGAATTATTATTTTATGAATTTTGTAATAATTAAGCATGGACGTTTGTTGCTATTATTATATGGGAATGCCTCTCCTGCGCATGGACGTTATTATCCACTCACGCACGTGGCCCGTTTCCAAGTAAACATAAACATATAAAATTAAAAAAAAAAGTGAACCAACGTGAAAATCGGGAAGAGGAAAGGAAGTCAAACGAGGAGACTTTTCGGTCCGTTTTTTATTTCCTGCCCAAGCATCCCGTCGCTCAAGCATCTTCGTTCGTCCTTCTTCCTCATCTCTCTCGTTCTGCTTCGACCTCCCCACTCGACCTCGCTATCTCCATCGAACTTCTCGCTCTCCATCTTCCTCTACCTAGAAACACATCACATTCACAGGTGGCTGTTGATTGGTGAAAGAACTTTCAGAAATTGGTATTTTAGAATAGGTAGCTTTCTAAAAAAAATAATCCCCAGTACCCATTTCTAAAATCAGGTTTCAGGGTTTGTTAGGAATCTCTATTTTTCTTATCCTTTATATATCTCTCGGCTTTGATTTACAGTGGAGGTTTAGGATTATGAGGGTTTTCAATTTGAAATTGGGGCTAAGGGATTAAGAATAGAGTTTTGGGTTTAAAATTGTTACTATTGATATAGATTCATTTATTTTACTATTATTATTTTTTGCTCGATTATGATTGAGGGTTGACATTAGGGATTGTTCTCATAACATCTTTTGTGGACGAAAGAGGCTCTTTCACTACTGCTCTCAGATGATGATTTTTTTTATTTTTTTATTTTTTTTTGGTCTCGGTTGTAAAAGCACTCTCACAGAGTAGATTGGAGTAATAAAGTGTATATTCTCATTATTTTTTTTTATTCTAATCAAGTTTCTGATTTATCATGTAGAAAAATAAAGGTTGCCGCATTCTCATCGGATTGGGATGAAATTATTGGAGAAAGCTTCAAGCAATGCTCAGAAATTGTAGTTGTTGAAAATTATAGTCAGAAAATAGCTGTCTCGATTGTTAAGTTAAATTCAAAAACTTTTATTGAAAAAATGTTTTCTCTCAAATTTTATCAAAAAATCTGTTCAAAGATGTATTTGTAGTCACATTTTTACTCAAATTTTATTTAGAAATGTGATGCGAAATTTGTATTATCAGCTAATGGGAAATTGTATTTATAATTGTTTTTAGTCATATATATTTGCTAAATTCTTATACCAGTCCTAATGTTATGAACATGAAATTTGTTGGTCCAGGAATTTGAAAAAAATGTTCAATAATATATGACATGGGTTGAACTACCAAAGATGTGGTATGAACGGAAATTTTTCTCAACCCTAACCTATATCGAACTAGCATAGATGTCTGAATTCTTTCGTACTGATGTAGTTCAGATGCCTAAGTGAAACTCGAGTATACATTATATCCATCTGAATGTCGTTTGCAAGATTTCAAGCAGACCCTTAATTTTCTTTTATTAGGCCGGCTTCACAAGGGTGTCAAGATTGGAAAATATTGGTGGGTGATATGGACAGCGTTCAAATGGTTCATTCATATGGTCTGATCATGAATGTAAAATGGATTTTAAATCATGAGCACTACAATGAAAGCACCGTTTGGGTTTTGAAGATGTTCTTAATACAATTCATCAACCGAATTCAATTTGCAGGTTTGAATGTTGACGAGATTTGTATTGAAAAATATTTTTCTCAAGTGCACTTCTACTAAGCATTCATTACAAGTATGGCGTTGGAAGATAACATTTCAGTGTTAATGTTAAAGGTATCGTAATGACATTGTTAGATGAGGAATGATGATACTTGAGGCCTTTTCGATTTGAGGACATGCTAATGGCAGAATGGGTCCTATGCTATTTAAAGTTTTGAAACTCTTGTAAATATGGCTGAATGTGTTCCATGTAATCCAATTATTCAATCTCAATCATCAGTTTTTCTGAAACTAACGGCCATTTGTATGTTACAACAATTTGCCATCCTCAACACCACAAAAGAAACAGGCTATGACAAAACCTCTGGAAATAACCATTTATATTGAAAATGTTTACAGAACTGTCAACAATTCAATGAGTACGCTTAATGAGCCACATTAAGCAACACAATTACTCAAATATCCATATTCGCCAAATTCTGGTTGATCTGAAGCTATTTACATACAAATAATTAACTATTTGCCCCTTGTTCAAATTTCTTTTGCTCAAAACTACACATTTATTTTCCATTAGTTTGCAAAGGCCCTACATGTCCTTCAACTGCAGCAGAAACTGGTGCTCTAAACTTTTTGTTGTTGACATCTCCCATTTTCTCTGTTTGCTTACAGATACCTGTTAATGTAACAAACTAATGGAAGTGAGTAATTAAAATATCTATAAGTAATCTTACAAGAGATAAGACTGGTGGGTGGGTTTTGGTTCATGAACTTGCCTTTTACTAATCAGGATTTATAGAAGAGGTCTAACAATCAACCTGTAACATGGAATTCTGGAATGGTTGGACTAATTTTCAAGGCCCAATGTGGGTGTAGAACCTCCAAGGCTCCTCCAACTTGTCTCTCTCAATCCCTGAATACTCTCAATCCTTGAATCTGGTATTAACTCGGGACATTGAAAATGAGTAGAGACTAAAATACCCATTTGAGCTAAGATTTTAATGAGGTTTTTCGCTGAGCAGTTTGTGATCTTCCAATCTGCAATACCTGTTCACTCTGAGAGACTGCTTTTAACAATGTCGTGGCATGCTCAATCAGAACCGAGAAAAAAAAAAAAAAAAAAAAGGAAGACCAATACCAATCATAATAGAGCAAAAAATAATAATAATAAAATAAATGAATCTATCAACAGTAACGATTTTAAACCCAAAACTCTTTCTCAACCCCTAATCCCTTAGCCCCAATTGCAAATCGAAAACCCTCATAATCCTAAACCTCTACTGTAAACCAATGCCGAGAGATATATAAAAGAAAATAAACACAGAGAGCCAATTTATGATTCCTAACCAACCCTGAAACCTGATTTTAGAAACCGGGATTATTTTTTAGAAAGCTCCCTATTCTAAAATACCAATTTCTGAAAGTTCTTGCACCAATCAACAGCCACCTGTGACCTGTTTCTAGGTAGAGGAAGATGGAGAGCGAGAAGTTCGATGGAGATAGCGAGATCTAAGAAAGCGAGGTGCGAGATTGAGTGGGGAGGACGAAGAAGACCGAGAGAAATGAGGAGGGACGAATGAAGGTGCTTGGGCGATAGGGTGCTTCTCTGTTTTCGTTCCTCCTCCTTTCTTCCTCATCCTCTTCCTTTTTCTCTTTCTCTTTCTCTTTCTTTCATTCTTTCTTTCTTTCTTTTTCTGTAAAAGGAGAGCGGGCGGGATGCTTGGGCGGGAAATAAAAAACCGAACTGAAAAGTCTCTCTTTTCACTTCCTCTTCCCAATTTTCATGTTGGTCACTCCTTTTTTTTTTTTTTTCACTTTGAAATGGACCACGTGCGTGAGCGCATAATAACATCCGTTTGAGCGCAGGAGAGGCCCTCCCTTGAAAGAATAGGTTTATTACACAAGGTTGGGGCATGGATTTTGCAAATGGGCTAATGCCTAGGCTTGATTTTGAGAGCCATGGGTTTAACACAAGATCTTGAGAGGGTGCATTAACTGGCATAAGATTTTACATAGTTGGCGAATGAGGGATGGGATGAATCAGTATCCGGGCTCTATAAATAATGTATCTTCTTGGGAAAGTTGTGGCCTAGCTTGCCCTAGCCATGACACCGCTATTGTCATATTTAGCAGTTCAGTTAACCATATAATTTATTCGCTATATTTTCTTTTGTCTCTCTATTTGAACTGTTGTTAAAATCTTTTAAGATAAAAAGAATGGAGAGGGGAGTAAAAGGATTTATCCCCTATTAGAGATCCCCTAGAGGCTTTTGACTACTTACATACCTTTGTTCTCTCTTTATAGATTTATTTTAACCTCCTTTTACTATCAAGACTACATTTTATCATTACTTTTCTTTTTCACAACCATGGAAAACTGTAGAGAGACCCAATTTTTAGCTGCCTCCACAGCCTCATTTATAAGGGATTGACCTAGCTAAATGGATGGTTGGCATTTGGTATTGAAACCGTATGTGCAAAAAACACTAGAAACGCCATGGGAATGTGCAACAGAAGTACTAGAAACAAATCAAACAAAAGCAAAAGAAGAACCAAGAACACCATAATTTAACCACCAGTCCGTTTCTAATCATTCTATTTCTGTTCAAAAATCTTATTCACCTCATGGCCCTTCATTGGTCACAACTTACATTGGAGGAAAATAAATGCTATGGCAGGAGGCTATAGAGCCATTGTATATATGCCTGTGTCTTTTTCTGAACTTAAGAACTTGCAAAGGAACGAGAACTTTGATAGTTGTGACTTGTGAGTGTGTACGTGGGAAGTAGATCTGAGGGTTGTTCCAAAGAATTGGACTTAAGATTGAGGCAGTAAAATGGATGATGGAGGCGTTCTCTTTTGTCATTGATGATGTATTTTACTTTAGTGGGTAGACTAATATTAATGTGTATTTGTCTTAGGAGTGAGTTACAACTTACAAGTATCTAAGAAGAGACGAGATAAGAGCATTAGTGACGGAATAAATGTTTGAAGGGTGTATGTTGTGATGGATTAAAATATTTGATTGAAGAGTACTCTCTTTATTTTAATACTCAAAGTTCTTTTTCTATATGCCTATTAGTTAACCAATGTGGGGTTGCTTCTTTTAAATCATAGGTAGAAGAGAAATAGGCCTAAAGAGCCGAACACCTCATACGACAAACACATAATTAACATCAGTCTACCCACAGAAGTAAACCTATCAATTATAAAAGGGAACACCTCCATCAACCACTACAGCCTTAATACTGTCCAATCCTTAGGAACTCAACTCGGTGCATCTTATACGTTAAGTTTTCTCATTAGATTCTCATTGTTCTGAAGCTTTAATCGCTTGTCTAAAAGGTTTTAAAGAACTATAAAGAAATAAATTTCATTGCATAAATTCATTGTACCATTCATTTGAGAAATGATCTCATTTTATACAATGAAGAGCAAACATAATCAACCATAGTTCAAAACTCAAATTACCTAAAATTTCTAACAACCAAACTAATCTTTACTTAGCATAACAATCTCATCTCTAACAACCTCAATCACATGATGCTTTTATATGTGATTGCTAATATAGAAAATAAATACCTTTTGATCTCTAAAAAATAATAATAACAAACGGCAAATATTTTATAGAAACGTCCATGTCTTCCTGTGCATCATCATTCATCTTGTGGATCTATCACTATCGCAATCCGTTCCTGTTGAATCTATTAGTGCCGTTGGTCCACTAGATCAGATATGACCAAATCTCTTCCAAAAGCTTTAATCGTACAAAATGACGGAGATTTGATGAAGATGGCAAGATCGTAAGGCTTGGGTGGATGGATGGATGGATAGGAGATGAGTTTTTTTATTTTATTTTATTGAAATAGAAAAATAACAATTATAGTAGTAGTTGTGGAAGAAGGATCATACCCGGCTTGATCACAAAATCATCGTTGGCCCCAATTCATTGCATAAATTCACTATTCCATTCAATTGGGAAATGATCTATACAATGAAGAGTAAACCTAATCAACCATTATTCAAAAACCAAATTACCTAAAATCTCTAACGGCCAAACTAATCTTTATCTAACTCTTATCCAACAACCAAACCAATAACCATGAATTCCGAACTCATGATTTAGATAATTTTGATCCTAGTCATGTGAACATACTTATGAGATAAGCATGCATATAATCTAAAAATCGGAATTGTATTGCAAATCGTTCATAGCCATGTATTGAATCAAATCGCGAATCATATTAATAATCACAGGTTTTTTAAAATCTTCTAGTAAAAATGGAAATTAATTGAAAATTTAAAAAGAAAAACCCCATTCACAATGGTCTAAAGATATTAAAAAGCTCAATTCCAACAGAGTTGTTGTGATCACTTACTCTTTATCCATTCGATTGTGGATCAGGTAATTAAGCACAATTCAAGTAGTTCAAGGAGGGTGTGCATTCAGCAACAAGATCATAGGGTGCAGATTTTACATGCATAGTTTATCAATTTCTAAGGATTAATCATCAATGTTCATCACATAACATAATATAATATTATAGCACCACTGTCAACTTTAAATTTGCCTCTTTAGCCCACATGTATATCATGATTGGGAAAATAGATGTTACTACCCATATGGAGAACCAACCCTGTAGTATTTATAAACTATTAATGACCAGATTCAGCAGTGCATACAGATCGAGGAAACTATGGCCCACACCATTACTTAAGAGAATTTATCCATGTTCTATGCTTACTGATGGGGTTCAGCTATGGTCCTTGCATTGTCCACTCATACTGCCACTTCCCAACACGAAGACCAATCTGAATTGCATTAATAAAATCAGCCAACTCAGATTCACCAGAATCTTTTGAAATCCAACCCAATTCATGGATAGAACAGTCAGCCCCAGTTTATCTAAATAACTGTCATTATGACAAAAAGGTGGAAGGGGTGCGACACATTCAAGAGCCCCAACTACACAGTCGACCATGGCATTATCTATGGATTTAGGGTTCTGTCTACATCATTCACCACATCTGGGTCAATAATATACTACAGGTTTCGGATTTCTAATTCTTCTTGATGCTGATATCTCATTCAAACCCTTTCAAAGTCATAGAAGCATGCACATCATTACAAGATGACCATAGATGTCTTTTCCAAGGCTGGAATTACTAAAAATCAAGTCATAGCCCTAAGATAGCAGGTCCACTAGTCTCAAAACCCCACCACATCATTCAGCGGTTTCAGCCAAAGGGTTTCCACAGCTTTGGGCTCTTAAGTCCAGATTCGGCCTCGGGTTGAAACCCTAGGTTTAAGTCTACACATCAGTCCAATCATGCCAATGGTACATCAATCATTCTTCCAACCCTTAACCCCTAACTATAAAGAAGACATAAACTACAAGAAGAAAACTAGTAGAATAGGCATCTACTCACCTTTGATTATGCTATGATGGCTCTCTATCAATGGGAGAAAAAGCTATTCTACTGCAGGTTGTCTCTTCTCCTAGATTTCCACTAGTTCTCTCTAGGGTTTGGGGGATAAGGGGAGAGAGAGAGCGAGCAAGGTTTAAAATCGTGGTATCGACTAACCCCAAAAACCGATACAGTATCGGTGTCGGTCGTAGGTCACGGTCATTGCAGCCTGAATTTTTTTACCCCAAAAAATATTGAATTTTTTTTCAAAAAAATCCAGAATATTATAAAATGCTGAAAAACAGTGTCCTTTTCCATTAGTAACGACTGTAAATTAAAATATCAGTCCCCCTAAGTCATAACATCCTATATCACTCTCTTATTTGAAAATGTCTAATTTTTTTTATATAATTGAATAGATATACATGTATATACTAAAATAAATTGAAATATCACAAATTCAATGAAATGCAATCATAATTATGACATACGAGATATATATTAGCATTAAATTTAAGAAACTAAAGCTGTTACTCATTACTCAATAAATCTATGCCAAACTAAGAAACCACAAGCATTTTAAACACACTCCAAACAAATTTAAATAACTAATTTTCAAATATCTATAGGATTTTTTTCAAAGCTACATACCATTCAAGTGGAGAGAGAGAGAGAGAGAGAGAGAGAGATTTGTTATAAGGGATGGGTTCAGGATTTAGTGCTTCTCTCAGTTGGAGGGAATGGATGAAAATTGCATCCTTTTGTCAATTCAGGGGGAAGCTATTTCATAACAATTAAAAAAAAAATCAACGGTTGAATTGTTCATTTGAAAATAAAAGGTCTGGACAGACGATGTAATTTTCTGAAAATACCTATTACCAATCAAGTTCTGAACTACTCCAAGAACAATTGCTTCTGGATTTGTTTCTGAAGGTAGCAACCAGCACATAGTTGATTTGTTTCCAAACGCAGCAACCATGAATGAACCTGTTGTAGACAAACGAGGCAGAACACTGAATGCATGAGAAACAAATAACATGATTAATTTCCCATTCCTCCAAAGAGAGGAAAATCTAGTTAGGTTGGAAGATAAAAGCTCAGAAGGAAGAAAATAAAGAAATAAAAGCAAACCTGGACAAGCTGACATAACAGGATTGCTTCACAATGAATATGATCACAAAAAGGTGCTTTCTCTGTTTCTTTGGGAGTAATACAAATAATGTGGAAATTTTGTCTACTAAATAGGCATTAAGACTCTTTAGATTCTTCTGAGAGTGTTTCAGCCAATGCAATTAAAATGAATGCCAAGTGTGAAATATGTAGGAGGGTCAATGTGAGAAAAAAGGCTGTGTATGACTTGCATGTGGATTCCTGGTATAGGCTTGAAGCTAATGAAGTTGGTGACTCATATTAGCCAAACATGGTGTTTTTTGAAACAAAGTAGTAGGTAGGATAATAACGTAATTCTTTTCTGTGTTTCTCTCTCTGTCATGTGGTGGTATGTCTCTTGTACTGAAAAGTTTGTGTATCTTTTCTGTCTGCTTTTAACAAAAGTTTACAGTAACCATTCAAAAGGAAGAAAAGAAAGCAACAATTGAAGCTAATGACGTTGGTGACTCGTTAGTTAATTAGCCAAACATGGTGTTTTTTAGAAACTAGTAGTAGGTAGGATCATCATGTAATTCTTTTCTGTGTTTTTCTCTATCTGTTCTGTTGTGGTATGTCTCTTGTACTGCCAAAGTTTTTGTGCATCTTTCTGTCTGCTTTTAATGAAAGTTTACAGTAACCAAACCATTCAAAAGGAAGAAAAGAAACCAATACCAAACAGGTAATACTATATTTCATTTCCTTTTTTCACCTTACAGAAGCTTTACATAGCGATCGTCAAAATGATCCTATTGCTGCCGATTAACACTCAAATCATACTGACAAAAAAATGGCACATGAGCGAAGGACTAAAAAGCTTTGACATGCCTAGGAAAGAATAATACTAATGTTCACTCCGACGATCATCCGAAACAGTCTCCTCTGAAGAAACCTCTTCTACTTCTGGTCGGTCAAGCCGACATGGATCCGACTGAGTCTTACTCGAGTCTCCACTTTCCACTGTCTGGTCCACCCTTTTGTCTGAAAGTCGCTCCCACCTACCCAATAGTGAGCTCCCTGCTTTTCTTTTCCCCCGCCCACCCTTCAAATCCAGACTTCCACTACCGGGTAATGATTCAAAGGGTTCAAAAGACTTTGCTGCAGGCAGTTCGCCCTGGAGAACGCTTGAGCCTTGCATGCCAGGAGCCGGTGACATGCGTGGGCCTGGAGCCACACAAGATGCCACCAAGTGAAGAACCTCAGGAGAGGGTGATAATGTCATGCCTTTCTTGCGGTGTGGTGGAAACAATGATGAAGATGGAGAGTTCGAGTTCATATTCAGAGATGGTAGACTGAGCTTGGGTTCAGTCCAAGGGAACACCCCAGTTGATGGTGGAAGTAATGGAAGAGGTGGGGCCGGTGGAATGGAGCTCGAAGCAATGTTGTCACCAAGGACACTGCTCTGAAAGTTCTTGGTAGAAGTGACCATTTCGGGTGTTAGTCGCCTGTGCTTATGTAACTTCCTCTTCTTTTTCATATTCCTCCTCGGATCCCTTGGCTGGAAAGGAGGAGGGCCTGGGAGTGTGAATGGAGGTATTGCTGGCTTCTCTTCTCCATAGAGCAAACGAACAGAATGAGCAATTGCAGAAACATTTGGCGGCAAATCAGGTTCAGATGGCCTTTTAGGAATACCGACAGCTTCCCGAAGCCAATGGGGAAGCTTGTTACTTGTTGAACTACTTCCAGCAATACCATCCTTTGGTGAAGAGCAACCAGAATTTAAACTTCTATTGTGATCAGCAAACCACCCAGTGCTGGATTCACCACCCTGTCTGTTATTGTGGCAATCACGCAACCAATTCAGAGACCTATCCAAAAGGCTTGGCAACTTGAGGTACCTATCTGCACACTGTTCTTCCTCCTTTCGCTTCAAATCATAGCTGGTTGAGCAATTCATGCTTAGAGAACCTAAGTTGCTACCTACCAAAGAATTGGGCAGAAAAGGGTGCTCCAAAGGTAAGTTCAAATCAGCTGGTCTATCAGACGGCCCTGCAGAAGAATCTTCAGCAACACTAGGTATTAGCTTTTCATGTTTTGAAAATGGAAAAGATGAGTGAAGGTCATTCTTTATACTGAAATGATTAATTGGATCCATATATGGCATGCTTGATGATAAATCTCGATAGCCCAACTGAATGTCTGTCAGATGAGAGCGGAATTTTGGCCGTGGGTAGTGCTCAATCCCAAGACCAGCGAATCTATTTTCAAACAATGCTCGTGTCATCATTCCATCAGAGATTTCTGAGAATGTAGACTTTGCTGACTTTGGCATGGGAAAAGATGGCACGTCCAAGATCTTGAGTTGCTCCTCCTCCCACATATTTGACAGATCTTCTGAAGTTCTACATTTTGAAAACTTCAGATTCGGGTCCCTTAGCATTGTATCCCAGTTACCCTTCCCGTGCCTACGAACACCAATCCATAGGGCATCAAGTTCATCTTCTGACCATGCAACCACCTTTGATCTCTTTTGCAGTGAGATGGTTGTTCCAGACCCAGTTTTCATCATTATGTTTTCGAGAACCCTCTTGTGCTTTTCAGGTAATGAAGAATAGGAACCCTGCATCTGATCTGGACCCAAAACAGAAGAGACCTCTCTCACACGTTGCTTTTGCTTTTGGTTATCATTCCTTGATTGTCTCAGATTTGGCAATAGCGGCATCGTCAGAAGATCCCGGCCAGATTCATGGGCGGCTTCACCTTGCATGCCCAATGATAAGCTTGGAAAAAGGCCTGCATGGGGCGCGTACATGTTTTTAGAAGGAATAGAGAATTAAGGTGGTAATTTCACACCAAAAAGAAAATTGAGCAGTACATTTTTTCTGGAAAGCAGAGAGAGCATCACCTGAACTTCCTAGAGAATCAGGAAACATTCCCTGTGAAGTAGTAGCAGAAGGAAACTGCAAATAAAACACCAGCTCAATGATGTTGAAGCAAAAGTTTAAAAAGAAAAAAGAAAGAGAATGAGAAGAACTAATATTCCCACAGTAAATACTTGCTTTGTTGAATTGAAGCACCAAGGTGTATCAGTTTTGTATTCGTAGCCATCGGTGTTTTCTTAAAAGTTCTATCCAGACCATAGATCCGAACGACCCTAGCATGGATGTCTATAGCCCAAAAATCACATCGTTTGGACGATATCAAGCTTTTGACTGAAGAAGTTCCAGAAAAAAAAATGGTTGTTAATAATGGAACTTCATTTCTTTTAACCATCCATTCTCTTTACTCAAGCTTCTCCAATCAAATGGATACAATTGTCAACCCACTGTTTGTTTACAAGGCTGTGGTGCATCCTAGGCAGAGCTTGATGGATGAATAAATTGATATGCCCCATAAAAAGTAGTCACCAATACCTTAACATACTATTATCTTCTGAAAAAAAATGGAAACACCAGTCTTCCTTGTATTAAAAACTGAAATGAGTTCCTATTCCTACACTCCTACAATTAACTTCTTTTTTTTTTTTTCTAAAATATAAGTATAAGGTTGAAGTTAAGTGAATAAAGAATCATACTGGACTAAATGGCAAACAACTGTCCTGGATGCTATTCTTCAGGTGGCAATGCAAAACCCCAGCAGATGTATCTGGCACTTTAGAATTATCTACAGCAGTCTCTCGCTCATCAACTGAAGTTGTGTTAGCAGTCAGGCGAAATGGGAATTCCGACAACCCCATGCCAGGTTTGCTCTGCTCGCAATTTGACTTTGGCAGGTTCAGGTAAGATTTGAGGTACCTACCTGTTGAATTTGGTTGATTAGCATTGGGAGCACAGAGTCCCAGAACAGGCAACAGGTTATTAGCAGTCATTGAACTCCCAGAACATGTTGATTGGGAGTGGCTTGGTAAGAACATGTCTGGAGTAAGAGTTGCAGGAGGCCTAGCAGAAAGATCCAGATGAGAGCTCTGGCAACTCCTATACCCATGCTTCGTGAACCTGCCCAGCCTTGCGGTCGAGTTAGTTCTGCTCTTTGGTGCATCTGACAATAGAAGTGATTTGGTATCCTCCAAGTTGAATGCAGGGTCAGTGTCTCTTCCTGCTAAACTGGGCCCAACCTCCCTATTAGGAGTTGTGGGGAATTTGGGTGATGACTCATGTCTACCCTGGTCTACAAGGGAACGAGATGCATCCACTGTATATCTCTGAGCAAGCCGTTCTTTTTGTCTGGCACGGAGCTTCACGCTGTTGATACAACATGGTATCTTAAGTAAGAAAAAATAGTGGAGAAAGAAACATGTTATGGTGGGTGCACTAAAGTCCATGGTTAAGGCAAGAGCACAGGTAATTGTGACTATTCAAAAGGAAGCACCACACGAACTAGAAAATGTCTCTCCCTATAATCAATCCTAATAATTTGATGAACAGACACTCAGTACCATTAAATGACCAACAGTTTGTATTAAGGCTACGATATGCAGAAATAGCATCCAAGCAGGACATGGATTTTTGTAAAAGTACTGGATAAGGTATGATTCAGATTCCTAATTTTGAAGCAACTGGAAACCATAGCATCCATGACCATTACTCACGCATTTACAAACATTTTTTTATGGAGAAAGGAGAAAATGGGAACTACCATAGCCTATCCATGGTAGGGTCTACATCTTAAATGGCCCAAACAAAGGAGAAAGAATTGGACCCATGAATTCAATTTGTACCCCAAAAAGGTAAAAAAGATTTAACTTACTATTTTGCTTTCAGAGCACGTCCAGCAGGCGTATATTCAGGCTCCGGCTCCGGCTCTAGTTCTGGCTCCTCTTCATTCCCAGTCTGATCCAAGAATCATCACAAACAACTACATGTTAAATGAATTTCAAAGAAAATTAAATTTGCTACACTTACGTGTAGTGTGAGCATGTGCGCACATGAAAATGACATCCAAAGAATCATTAGACTCGAAAAGAAAAAAATATGAAATAAAATAACTTCAGTATGCAGTTGAGGATAACTCCTGGACCACAAAAGTACGCTTCAATAATGATTTTGTAGGTTAAATCATATGGCCATCTGAGTTGCAAGTTTATTGGTATGAGCGACAGAATCCAGTATATATACAGGACTAGCACATACGAGAGCGAGCGAGCGAGCGGGAGGGATACAGAAGGACTAGCGCGTATGAGAGGAAGAGAGCAAGCAGGCAGGAGGGAGGGATACAGAAGGACTAGTGCGTACGCGCAGGGGGGGACGGGATGATTTGGCCAAAAATTGCAGTCGCTTTTACTTAAATGATGCTGGCAATTGGTTGTAATGGAATGGTCAGTAAATGTTAAAATTAAATTTAACTAATAAGTGTGAAAAATTAAATTTAACTAATACGTGTGAAAAATTAATGTGACATCCGATCTTTGGGTCATCATTATTAACAACAGAGACGGAAGTTTTTCTTTTCTTTTTGTGTGTTTTGGGGTGGGTGGTTTTTTTTTTTTTTTTTTTTTTTTTTTTTGTGGTGGGGTGGGTGGGGGGGGGGGGGGGTGGGGGTGGGTTGGTTTGGTTTGTTGTGTCTGTGTATGGGGTGGGGTTTCCGAGCAGTTAGCTCCTGAACCTCTTATGGAGTGGACCTTCATAGATAGTGGGGCTCCCATCAAAAACCTGAACTGTTCAAAATAAACGCCTTCCCCTAAGTGGAATTGCCAAAAAAAAAATTAGGTCCCCAAAGATCAAGCAAATGATTAATAATGTGATTAATACATAAGATAGTTCATGGCTGTAGCTCAGCTGGTTAGCTACATCATGTGGTAAGGGTGCATGAGTTTGACTCTCTAGTAAAGAGAAAAAAAAATAAAAAATATATATAAGAATGTGTTGATCACATTATTGCTCGTGTTCTCAATCTAACAGTGGGACAAAATCCAATTCCTATTGGAGTAAGATTTGGGAGGAGGACGCTGGGGAGAAGGTGTTCATTTTGAACAGTTCAGATTTTCAATAGATGGGCCCCACTCTGCAGTTCAACCCCCACCCTTCCTCCTCACGAGAAGCATAAGTACATCTTCAACATTTTTATAGGCTCCCAATATCCCAACAAAACCTCCAAAGTAGCCCATCTAGGTTCCGACAAGCTCCTCTCCTTTCTATGTTCACCATGAATCATGTAACTCCATGACTTGCTGGTGCTTTTCCACAGTGCAGGAAGAGAGAATTTGAACTAATGTACTTGGATTCTAAGAAGAAGCATTTGGATGGAATGCTGTCCTAGGAGGGAGTAGGTGGTCAGTGTGAAATGTCACAAAAGAACCCCCTTCCTCTCTCTTTATTCTCTACTTTTTCCTTCTTTTTTTTTTTTTTCTTTCAGGAAGAACCCTATATTTTCTGCTAAGCTCAGAAGGGCCCATGTGTTTCTCATACTGACTAGAACCTAAGCTACCTCATTCAGGTTCAAATAACTCCAAAAGACCCATAATGTCTTTTTTTTGTAAATTGTTTGAAAATAGGACCACTAGCTCCTAAGCCTCGTCAACATAAATCAGAAATGATTCTCATGACAATGGATTAGGGTAAACCCTACCCTTCGGACTTGTTGCCTCAACCCCATACGTGGCCCGACTTGTAGGGTTTAAGACATGTGATACCGTTGGGCAACATATAGGCTATTGTCTACTTCTTTTCTTAAGTATTACTAATTATTTTAAGTAAACCTTTTTATATAATATTCCACTAATAAATACATAAATAGGATATAAATGGGGCAGAGTGGTTTGACTATAGATCTGAATAAAATTTGCATCAGAGTGACTTTTCATTGGGAAGCCTCTTTTTATAGATGATTTATTTGCAACTATTTACATTCAAGCAACTTGTTATATATATATATATATATTATTTATTGGAGGTCTTTAATTCCTCCTTAATGAGATTCAGTTAATTCCTTACACAAATAATTTATATATTTCTCTTTTCTTTTGTCATTGTTAAGGGGAAAAAAGCGCAGCAAAGCGATTAATGACATGGATCGACCATTCCCTGCCCCACCCCCAACCCCCCAACCCATGCTGAAGGAAAATCATGTCTCCGCCACTTATCATTGAAGCATCAATTGTTAATCCCATATCATCGGGCATTTTGTGAGGGACACTTGGATAAATCAGGAAAAAGATATTAAAAAGCATCAATGTGAGACTAGGAACTGCCATATTTGTAATGCTAGGGATTGTAATACAACTGCATCAATAGGATCAGGATAAGACACCAATTAATGGGATATATCACCCCCAATTAAGGGGATTCAGTTGTTGTCTTTAGATGAGCACGTCCCTATAAGAAAGAGGGGTCATCTGTCTTGGAGACTAACTAAATTCAATTGCAATAATTTTCTCTTTGAATTTCCTTTGACTGATATGGTATCCGAGCTATTCTCAAAATCTAAGAAAGTGAAGAGGTTTTCCTTGTTAGAGCACTGTGCTCAGAAGGATATTATCGTGTCCCTGCTCCAGTCAAGTGATCTGTTCGACCCCTCTTTGATCATTTGTGTTCAAAGGGATTGTACCCAGGGGGTCATCAGAAAATATCTCTTCAATTAAGAGAGATATCTTGATGTTTCTGAGAGATTACAAGTCATCATTGCATACTTCAATACATTTGATCGACTATATCCAGATATATCTGCTGTGGGGCCAACCTGAACTATCGCAGACTCAAATCTTTTCCAATCAAGGTCACGAATTCAAGATAGGAATTTCTAGATTTATTTGGATATTTTGGGCTTCAAGAGTTAAGTCATTCGGCAGCTCTTCTTGTTCAACATACTCTGTGATAAGCTTTCATTTAAACCATTGAAATTTTTCATACAATCTCCAATTCGAGTAATTTTTGTTCCATTTGGAAGATAAAAGTATTCTCTTTAAGATTGTATAGTTTCATTTGAGATCGCTCAGATTTTAAGGGTTTATATCAGGGTCTTCCTCAGAAATTTTGGTCACCTAGGCCATTTTTTCTGCACTTTTTTTCTGAGTGTTCTTTGAAGATTCCTATTCTGCAATCTGATCCCTATTTGATTTACATCATTGGCCGAAAAGTCTGAGTTTTTGCCTATGAGATTTAATGGTAAAAGTTATTTTTCCTAAGAATTTCAAACCCACGTGTTTCTAAGAGGAAAGGTGTCATGACCTGAACTCTGGGGCCCTTAGACTCTGCATCGTGAGCATATTGTATCTTCAACCTAACAAAATGGAAGGTGGATTTTGTCCGTTTAAAAAAAGTCCATTTAAATTATTTTTGAAATATGGAAGGTGGATTTTTTTTTTTAAGTTATTAGATCGTTTTGAGGGATTATTTTGAAGCATAAGTGGGCTATTAAAGGGTTATAAAAGTAGTGGGGCCCAGGGGAATAAACCAAGAAGAATTGTTCTGTGTTAGAACTAAGGCCCACAATTTGTGATGGAAGGAACGGGTTTTGTGTTTAAAGAATGGGGTCCGTGAGTGGTATTAGAGGTGTAATGGCTTAATTAATAAAGAGACCCACACTTTTGTAACAAATGGAGAGGGAATGAGTTGTGCGCACAAATCCCGATGGGGAGTTGTGCGCACTTTGTCAACTCCATAAGCCTTATTTCTCATTTGTTTCTAACTCTATTCTCACCATAGGAAGCTAGGAGGAGTAGGACTTGAAGGCGAGCAAGGGAAACAAGGTAAGAAGGGAGGACGACCTATTTGTGAATGGCATATCGCTTCCCTCAAGTGATTAAAGAAAATAGAGTATATTCAAGGCGAGTAAATGTTCTAGACTACCTATTTGTGGTGAGCTCTTCATGCGAGAAAAGGGTATTGTGTGTTCCATCTTTATTAGATGACTTCAAACATGATGAGAAGGGGGATTTGAGGTTAAATGTAATCAAAACCCAGGATGGGACCAAACCCCCTTTGGCCTACCTCCATAGAAGGCAGAATTTGTGATGGCTGAACCACTTAGGTGGGGTTTGTGAGTTAGGCGAACTCCATTCTTGGAGTTCAGCCAAGGCCGAACCCTCATGGAAAAATTCAGCCACAGCTGATGTCATTCCTCTTCATTTTTCGTACTTACTACTTACTACATGATCCTTGATGATGGAAAGCCTTAAAACCATAGTAAGATGATGTGTGCGCGTATTGTGGATGCGTGTGTCGTGCATTGTGGATTAGGGAGAAGTGATTTGACCAAACCCAAAATGGATACCTGGGAGATAGTGGGGCCCAAGATTGTGGTCCTAGAACTTGGCCGAACCCTCCATTAAGGGGTATGGCCATGGATGATGACAGTTATGTCATGCTTATTTTAATGGATTCCCTCTACAAATTATTGGTCATTAATGATCTTATGTATGATTCAACCATGACTGATGATGTTTATTTGATTCTATCTATTATATGCAATCAATGATGAGTAATGCCATTAAGTTGTCATTATAAATTGGTGCAACTTAGGCTGAACATGATAAGGTTATCTATGGTAAAAGTGCCACTTACCAGTAAAGGGATTGGTTTTGTGACTAGCCATACACAAACAAATTACCAATAATGATTTGGCTTAGGACGAGATAAATACAGGGAAAGGGTATGGATCACTTACACGACCATCCCATTACGGATGTGGATTCATCAACCATGTAAGAATTAGGAAGATGTAGACTCATTTGGCATGACCTTGGACACCCCCAACTACTAGCATCAGAGGAGGAAAATCCCCACACAATGGCAACTATGTTTGAGACCCTTTATGGGCAATTATATTTGTGATCCCTTTTGGGCAACTAAGTTTGAGACCCTTTATGGGCAATTATATTTGTGATCCCTTTTGGGCAACTAAATTTGAGATCCAGTACGGGCAATTATATTTGTGATCCCTTTTGAGCAACTAAGCTTGAGACCCCTTATGAGCAATTATAATTGTGATCCCTTTCGGGCAACTAAGTTTGGGACCCTTTATTGGCAATTATATTTGTGATCCCTTTTGGGCAACTAAGTTTGAGACCCTTTCTGAGCAATTATATTTTTAATTCCTCTCGGGCAATTATGTTTGAGACCCTTCATGGGCACTTATATTTGTGGATTGTTTTGAGGCAGTTATGTTTGAGAACCCTTATCAGGAATTATGTTTTAGGACCCTTCAATGGTCATCTCAGTATGTGCACTAAGATATGAAGATTCCCCAATCTTATGGGAGGCATTTATGGGGCATTGTCTATGGATCGGTGACATCTAGCAATTGGGTAGTTGTCCTTTGTGCTGGCCCCATCTAATTCAGTAAACTGTATTTAAGAATTATGTTTCCTATTGCGTAATTATGTGCAGTCCTTTTTTAAATATTTTGCCCACACACTCACAAGTAGACTAGTACATTTGTTCACAGTTTTCACTGATCCCTGGGTACACAGATACTAGCAAACTAGCCCAATGGGAAACAAAAGCTGCTAAAATCATTAGTTGGATCTTGAGTTCTATGGATCCTCGGTTGATACTCAATCTGAGACCCTATAATACCGTTTGGTAATTTTAGCGTAAAATAAAGATAAAGTAAAGCATCAAATCAAGAGAGAATAAAATATAAGTCGGTTATGATGGTATTTTATTTTTAGTAGTTTGGTATGGAATATTTTTGACTTTTTGTATAGAAAAGTGAAGTTTTTTTGTCTTTTAGTGGAGAAAGGAGGTTGCTTTTGACTTTTTTTTTTTTAAAGTAGGGAATTTTGAAAAAGTGTACTTTTGATGTGACCCTTTGTCTGAAAATTGGAGGCTTTACTTGACTTTTACCAAACTAGTAGAGCCTCAATTTTTCAGACAAGGGGTCACATCAATAGCAATTTAATTCAAAATTCCCTCCATCTTTTTCAAAAAAAGTCAAAAAGCAACCTCCTTTCTTCACTAAAAGACAAAAAAGCTCCACTTTTCTATAAAAAAGTCAAAAAGATTCCATACCAAACACCTAAAAACAAAATATCATCATAACCTAATTATATTTTATTCTCTTCTGATTTGATGCTTTACTACACTTTATTTTACTTGTAAAATTACCAAACGGGCCCATGTGGGAATAATTAAGACGAATTTACAATCAAGATAATGCAGCAAGAAGATTTCAATTAGAACTTGAAATATCAGAAAACTGCCAGGGGAACAAGTCGGTTCAAGAACATTATTCTAATGTTGTCAACCTATAGACCAAATTCGTGGAATTAGTGTACAAAAACAGCCACCGCTTGTGCCAATCATTGACACCAATGCCATACACAGATGTTGGAATCCCTATTTTAACGATGAATTGCATGAGGAGAAGTAGGGGCCATTCCATCAATGTAGTAGTTCAATGAGAGGACTTGTAAGGATACATGGACGCAATCGATAGCAAAATCGTAATGATGGAAGAGCAATTACATGCAATCACTCAACAACTCCCCAATCTACAAATCCAGGCGAAGGGTATGATTTGGACAGAAGTAATGTGAATCCCTTCCATTGGCGAAACCCACATTGTGATCACCGTCAACAAAGGAGAACAGAAGACAGAGGAGATGATCACAATGTCAAAATTGAGATCCCGGAGGATCAAAATATTGGCCGATATGTATCATATCTATCATATCGACCAATAAACCAGCCATATAAATCGAGACCCATAGTTATCAAATTCATTTCAGTTCAAACGAAATGTCCAATTTATATTGCATTTCGGAGGCAAAACCAAACCAAATCAGATTTCATTCAATTTTGCCCGAAATATAGGGTTTTGGTGCAAAACCGCTAATTTTAGACGAACAATATCCAAATCTGTCGAGGCATTCAGACGAATCTGAAGAGAAATAAATGAAACTATAATACATACTTTTTCTCATCGTGGAGAGTTTCAACAGAGGCAACGACATAGTAGTCAATTTTGTTTCGGTCTCCATTTCGGTCTAGCCTACAAAATAAAATATTTTGGCATTTCGGAATTTCGGCGAAACTTTTTAGAAAAAAAAAAGGATATATACAATATAAAATAAATAAATATTAAATTTTGAAAATAATATACAAAGTGATACAATTAATTTTATTAGAGTAGGCTTTGGCTAAGGCCCATTTCCTAATAAAGTGAAATTTGCTAAGATTTATTTTCCATTAGAGTTAAATAAGAATGAGGCCCATTCATTAGTTCAAGGCACATATAGGGCCCTTTCTTTTCAATAGATAAGACTTACGATGGCATGGGCCCACTCTATTTATCATAAGTCCCAAATACGTTGGCAAGAGTGCCCAGCCCACATGACATCATGTCTTCACTTAAAAGGAACGTTCCAGAATCGGAAAATGATGTGGAGCAGTGTACCAGGTGCGGGGTGGGTAGAGATGGAGAGACTAGAGATGGAGGGTGGAGGTCAGCCTTTCACCTGAAAATTGGCCTCACGCCAAACTCCCCATCACAGGCAAGGAAGAAGAGATAACTCGTGAAACCCTTAAATCACTCAAAAAAAAAATTTTCATTAATCATTGTCTGACCAGCCTAGGAGGCTTTACAATGGTTAAATATGAGAAAACATAACCATAAAGTTAAAATGGACCCCGACCATCCAAATACATCGATGGCCAGGATTAAAACATCCACCTAAATACAACATAAAACATAAATAAGTAAACAACACTCTAAATAAACTAAGATAGGTGGGTTGGGACCAAAGAAATGGTTGAGATGGATGGGATGGGCCCATTGGCAAGTCGACCCATTGGGACCATGGGTCTGTCCAGCATTGGGGAACATTCGCAAATAGAGAAGAAACTGGGCATCGAGAGGAGAGAAGATGATAGGAAAGGATGATGGCCCCTTGGCAAGTGGCGAAAGGCGACGGCAAGCACTTACTCTCTCTGTCCTTCCTCTCTTCATCTTTTTTCCTCCCCTGCAACAAGCCTAAACCCTCTTTTTTTTCCTTGATAAAAAAAAGACCTAAAAATCATTTCGGCTGATTCTTTAATTTCGATTTTGCCCGAAATGGGCCAAAATTTCAGCAAAAAATTATGATGTTTTCGTTTTGGCCATTTCGGCCTTAACAAAACAATATTAATAAAATGGTTGATGTCTTCGGCAACATGCAACCTTCAAAATTGGAATCCAGCTATAAATTGGACTCCAAAATGCAAATATCAACCATAAGATATTCTCTTTCCTAATTTCCTTTGCATTACTTTGAGATTGTTCACCTGCCGAAGCAGAAACATGAATCCCTACCCTCACCGAGGCTATTTCCCTGCATTTCCTCTCTCACCGAAGGTCGTTGCTGCGGCCCAAGTTGGATTTTTTTGCAAGCGATCTCACCAGAGCGCCAGGTATGCCCAATCTCTCTATCTTCTTCCATTTCTTCTTATTCCTTTTTGTTTCTTTCTTTTGTGGGTTCTGATAAAGGGGTCGGGACTCGAGACGATGTCTTTCATAAAGGCATTGCGATGATGCCTTTATGGAGGGGTCGTGATGAGTTCCAAAAAGGGAGGCCCACTGGTTTTTAATCACTGAAAAATTCTTCAAAGGCCCACTTATTTTTAATCGTTGCTGAATTCGTCAATTGAGTGTTATTGATTTGCTGTTGAGTATTTAAGAGGCCCACTTAATAAAAAATTGAGGGACCAGTAAAGAATCTACTAATGATCAAGGCTTATCACGAGTTGAGTACAGCAACATTTGATGTTATTAAATATTTTATAAAACCATTTTAAAAAATATCAATTTGAAGTGGGCCATTTAATTTGAGTAGAGTAATAAATTTGAATTAGTACTATTTATGTGGAATTAAATGGTTTTGATATTTAATAAGTAGCCCACGGAAAAATTTGATTAGCAGATTGAGCACCGGGGACCTAGCTCCCAACCAGTTTAGTACTGTTCTACAACTATTACTGCAATTGTATTGAAAAAAAAAATTATATCTGGGGCTTGGGGTTACAAGCCTACAACTATACTGTTGCTATCAATAGTTAAGTTTTATTTTTCTTTTTCTTTTTTTTTTGGATAACCTATCAACAGTTGAGTATTGTTGTGCAATTTACACTGTTACTGATTTTATTTATATTTTTAGAATTTTAATCTTTAGAAATTCCTGTTAATAGTTGAGATATTAAACTTACTGGCCTACTTGTCTATCAATTTTGTGTTGCCACTGTATCGAAAAATTTGGAAGATTGGTTGTCTGAATTTAAAATGACTACCATTTGCTGTTACAACTGTTAGATCTGATGATCCCACATGGGTTCAAGGTTCTATAGAACCAACCAACAAAAAACATGTAATTTTTCGTTATTTTGAAAAGGTCATAAAAGGTGGTAGGAATGGATTACTAGGCTAAAAGAACACTTGCGCGCGCATGTGTGTAGGGGTGTTGGGAAGGGTATTATACCATGTAAAAGGGAGCCAGGTGATGTTAAATGGAAAATGGAAAGACCTGTTTTGGAAGGTAAAAGGGATGGAGCAAAGAAAAGACAATTCAATGAAGAAATTGGAAACCTGTGCAGTACTCAAAACTCCAACAGGTGATGCAAATGAAGATGGTGGTGTTCAGGTAGAAGAAGTAGAAACATTCACAAATCCAATTACCCCCACCACACCAAGTAGGGAGGGTAAAGAGAAGGTCCCTCAAACATCTACTCAAAGCAAAAGAAAGGGTCATCAAATCAGCATTGGCAACAAAGGAATATAAAGATGCGGTTGACTTGGCTATTGGACGTTGGTAGTTTGATGCAAATATCCCATTTAATGCAGCAAGATAAATAAAAAATTCAACCACTGACTGATGCAATCAACTCAATCAGGCCAGGTAACAAGATGCTATCATATCATGATCTTCGTGGAAAGATTTTGGGGAAAACCGTAGGGGAAGTTGTAATAACCTGGGCCAGATTGCAGATTGGGCCCAGATTCGTTTGACCCATTGGGTTTTGGGATGGGTTGGATTTCACTAGTTACATTTGTACCTGGTCTCAGCCCATTAGTCATAGTTGTTGTTAAGTAGTTGAAACAATATCTCCTTGTGAGGAGAATTTGTTTGGTACCCAGGGAAATCTCCGAAGGTTAGAGATTTCACCCTATCCCATAACTCTGGAATGCTTTATCTCACTTCTTACGAATAGTTTCATTCCCATTCTTGGGTTATAGAAAAAGGAAGAGAAGAGGGTGCAGAAGAACTGATCTTGGGAAGCAACCAAGAAGGATCTCAGAGAAGCAGAAACCAGAGGATCTAGTGGATGCAATACTCGAAGTCTCACATTGATCGAGCCACAGTCTTCTATACAAGGAGGTGAGTAATACTTTTAAGTACACTGAGAAATAAATGCATAGGATGGATTGGGTATTTTATTGATCAGATGTTGCTCTGTGATTTTATATCAAATTGATAAATGATTGATAGTAGTGAAGGCTGTAATGAAACCCCCAACGCAGGGGGCTTGATTACAAACCAAATCGTCAGACACAGGATCTGACGATTTGGGTAGTATGATCATAGACCCCACCTGATGCTAAATCTGATCCAGGGATCTGAGGGTAGACTCTTGGGAAATCTCAGTGATGGAAAATCCATTTGGATTGGGTCTCATCAGTTCTCAATTTTGTCTTGGAAATTCCAGATCAGTATGGCAGGGAAATTGTGAATTTTTGTAGATCTGGTAGTGGGACCCACTGATCCATAAGATCAAGAATCACATCCATGGATTTGGAAACCAGCACTTGGTCGACCATGGTGTAGGTGGCCCTTTTTAGAAACGGGTCCCATCCAACCATTGATCTAAAGACTTAGGTGTCTGGGGCGTTAGTTTGGTTGAAAATGGGAATTTCGTAGATCAGGTTGTGGGACCCACTGGGGCACTTGATCAGAGATCAAGGCCAGACATAAGTTGAGTCCCTGTTGGTCGACCATGGTGTAGGTGGCCTTTTTCTGAAATGGGTCCCATCTGACCGTTGATCATTAGAAGACAGCAACTGTGGCGTCATTTATGGGTGTTTGGGATGTTTTTCGTTGATGCAGTTGTGGAATTCAATGGGCCACCTGATCAGACATCAAGGCCAGCCAGTTGTTGGGCCCCTGTTGGTCGACCAAGGTGGACCAGGTCCTATGGTGATCTGACCATGGAGGGCCCACCTTCTGATCACCCTTTTTCTTGAAGGCGTGACTCTTTCTAGATGTTCTGTAGCAAGCTTGTCATGGTTCTTTTTAATGCTGAAATTCTGGAATATATTGTTGTAGATGAGATCTGTGAGAATCTATGTTGCTGTAGACCTTATCTTTTAATAGACTTGTAGATAGGTGAATAAAAAGAAAGAAGGAGAAGAAATTTCTGACGGTAGTGAGTATATATTACAAAATCACCAAACTAGTGGGACCCATTGATACCCACTGATACCCCTGATAAATAATCAGGATCAGCAATCTGATTGGTCCCTGATGGGCAACCAAGATGAACCAGGTTCCATGTGAAATTGATCACTTGGGACCCACCATTTTTCTTTACTCCATACTGCTAAGCGTGGGAATCCTCTTGATATTAATGAATAGTACAGTGTTAACTCCCCTTTATATATGCTGTGTTGTATACGGTAATGTGGGGTGTGTGGAAATTGTAGACTCACCCATTGTACAGAAATTAACCATTAGTGCCACATAAGCGGGTACTTGAATTTTGAATTTAAGTGGGGCACATAAATAAGCCCGATTATGTGGAACTAATTCTTTATGAAATTAATTGGTGTTTACGGTTTATGATAGTTGTATTGTATGAATTGGTGAACACAAATGAATTATTGAAAATTTCCTAAAGGTTCTCTTTTGTTATATGAGACGGTGAACCCTTTTTGGGTATGGAGTGATAAGGTGGACAGGGATTGAATAAATGACTATTGAACCAAGCTCCTAGGAGATAGTTTTGAATAATATATGGGAAGGACTTCCTTATGGGAAGGGATTGAAAAATGAAACGCTTAAAATAGAGTTCTTTTGAATTATAAGGACCCATAAATGGGAAGATTGGATATACTAATGTGAAAGAGATGGATGTGGAATCTTATTGAATCATAAGAAATGCTATAGGATAATTATTAACTTTTCATATCTTCCTCTTATTAGTTTTATGCTGCATTATGTTAGTAAGTGACTTGTGTATTGTAATTATTGCTCACCAGTTTTCTGATAAGTGGTTTGCCCCACTTCAGGTACGGGTCATTTGGGGAAACTTGGCAACGATGGGGATCAGCCATTGGATTTCAACTTGCGTGGCTGATAAGAGAGCGTCACGAATATTGGATTTGGAATTTGAACTTTAGAGATGGATTTCATTATTTTCAATAACGTGGAACTTGTTTTCTTTCTTTATAAATTAGGGATTTTATTGATTTGAAATATTTAATTGATCTCTCAAATAATTAGAAGCATTGCTCAATTCTTTGGCATATTTGATTTATGTGGTGATTTAACATTATTTAAGTAATGTTCCGAAACCTGAAGAGCTCCAGGTTTTCGGGGTGTTACAGAAGTTAATTTTCATGGAGTTATTAGTCATGTTGGCGTGAAATCAGGTGCTCTATCATGGCTGATGGGTGGACATAGATGGAACAAGATGCTATCATATCATGATCTTCGTGGAAAGATTTTGGGAAAAATCTTAGAAGAAGTTAATGGTTTCAAGGAGCATTATAAGTCGTGTTGGAGTGAAATCGGGTGCTCTATCATGGCTGATGGGCGGACACGGATGGAAGGCAATGAATATTGATTAACTTTCCTGTGTATTTCCAAAAGAGGTAGTGTTTCTGGACCCGGTTGATACAAGTGCAATTACAAAAGGTGAAGATGCATTATTTAAAATTTTTGATGAAATTGTTTTACTTGTTGGGCGTAACGATATTGTTCAATTTATCACTGACAATGAAGCCACTTACAAAGCAACAAGAAAAGGAGTGGCTGAAAAATAAGGAACTTTTTTTATAGAACAGCTAATGCTGCTCATTGAATTTGATGTTAAAGGACATGGCAAAGCCCAACTTGTTTCCAGCCAATTCATCCACAGTTGATATAGAAAGGAAATTCATGAAATTCATTTACAATTGTTTATCTATACTGAATTTAATGAGAGGAGAATATAGACATGGGAGAGAATCAATTAGAGTAGCCATCACAAGATTCGCTGCCAATTTTTATTACTTTGCAATGCCTTTCTAAATTCAGAAACGAACTTAGTCAAATGTTTACGAGTACTGCTTGGGTTGAATCTAATATTTCAGATACCTCTGTAGACATAATACTCAAAAATACACTTTGGAGGAATGTAGAGGATATATTGAATAGTGAATCTTTGGTAGTAGTTCTTCGTCTAGTTGACAATGAATATAGGCCTGCAATGCGAATCCAGCATTTTTCTTTAGCCATACATTTTCTAAACATGGCGAATTCGTCAAGGTCTGAATAATGTTATAGAGAAATTAATTATTGATTTTCAAACTCAAAACATGATTTCAGACAAGGTGAAGACGATAAAGATTGTTGTTTTGACTTTGGTTCTGATAGAGCAATACGAAATCCCTTATTCTTTCACCAAGAGCAGGATAAGACGGAGGTCAAACAAGGAATATTTCAGAACTACTCCTTATTACGATGATCCGAAGTGGATTAGCCACTATTCAAAGAATAATTAGTCGTTTCAGCAAAACAAAGAGAGATAACAGACATCAATCTTCCCTATTCTTCCAAAATACTATATAGAGACCAGAGCTCTGATACCATATTAGTTGAATAGGAAATAGATTGAGAGAAGTCTGCAAGAAAAAATATTATCTACCTTGCATGGTCGTCCATGTACTATCTAGGATTCAAGGAATCCCAATCACTCTACAATCAATCCCAAATTAGGGACCCCAGAACATTAAAATCAATCTAATTTACAGGAAATCAACAATCTATTGAATTACATATCCAAATTACAGAAATATGACATCATCCTTGGTATGATACGCATGTTACCAGTGTGAACAAACGTGGAAGTTACTGTAGATGTATAGTGGGTCCACCCATGTGTGCATTGTTTTGCCTCTTTCCACCATCATAATGGTAGGTTGTTGCCTTTTACATACTCTGAAAAATAAGCTGACTAAAACTAGCAGCATTTGTTGTGACAATGAATACCATTTGAGGGTGCTATGGGCGCTTGTCAAGATAAATAAAACTTCAGCATAGAATTTTTTTGGGTGGCTTCTCATTTTATATGCAATAGAAGTTCCTGTTATATAAATTAGGCAAAAGACACAGGTAACATAGAAAAAACATTCTGGAAGCATTTCTCACCAATACATTCAAGTAAATGCAGAACAGATTTTTTAATAACACGTGAAAATTCTTACAAAAGAGACAGGAGTTTCAAAATACTGGATTTATAAATGTACATATAGATATACACACTGTTAACATTTCCAAAAATTGGAAAAAAAAAAAAAAAGAATTTAGTGGAACATAAAAATACTAAAGCTGTAACATGTAAATTACACAGGCAATGTTCACACAACCTTTCTATGCTATTTAAATACGGCAGACATCATTAGTTAAGGAACATTATGGAATTCCGATAAATAAAGAATTAATTAAAATAAGCTTGAATAATCACTACCTCAGTCAAGGCTTCATTTAGATGTTGAGCGAATGCCTCCTTATAAGAAACAGCTTTTCTCAAGCGCTTCCCTCGACCAAGAGCTGCTTCCTCTTCATTCTGATATCTTTCCCACCTTCAAATAAAATAATTGAAGCACATTATTTCCAACACTCAATTAACTACCCTTAAGTGGACAGATAAAAGAAAAATTCACTAACAGTACTAGATAGATGTGACCAAGAAACAATCACATATACATCAGAGAATGACCAAGAAAACTGAAAAATAAATCTGCAATCACAGGTACATTTTTATGATACATCATTGCTACATCTTCGCCAATGGCCCAGGCCCAGTCCTAGCCCGACAAGCATAGTTGGCAACTTCAATTCAGTTTCGGCCAGTCAGACCAAAACAATTCAATTCAGTTAAGCCGCTGAACCAGACAACACCCACAAGGAATTCCAGGTCCAAAATTTGCACTTGTTTGGCTGATTTCAGTTATTCCAATCTCAGTTTATTCCGTTAAAAAATACAGGTTGAAATTAAATCACTTCGGACAACAGGCTGAAATAGGAAAGCCTCTTTTTTTTTTACAAAAACTCCTTCCATCAGTTCAAAAACATAATATTTTATGGTATTTTACCACTCAATATGAATAGTAAGGGGATTTTACCTCCAAATACCATAATTTCACATTGACAGAGTAAAGTTTAAAATATCAACCAATATGATACTATCAACCAATACAATGCACATAACAGTGGATACCGCTATGATAAATTGGAGGCGATATCATTCTTGGAACGTATTGCGAAAACCAAGCCATATTATCGGTCAATCAACCAACAAGTTAAATTGAAATTATCGACCAACAGAACTTAAAAGCAGTTCTTTTCCTCTTAACTCCCCTTTAAACACTTGCAGAGGCTTGGAGACCCTTGCCTTTCACTCCCTAAGAGATCTAAAGCATCCATTTCTCAGGAAACACAAGATTGGCCTTGAATTGACTACATTAGATGCATCCTGTGGAGAACTCAGGTTGCGCTAGAGAGTTAGAGGTATGTAATTTGAGTTCCTATTTTGTTTTGGCATTTATTATTTGTTCCAAGATTTTGGATTAAATAGCTTATAAATCATGTATGCATAAAAAATGTAGCAATTTGGAACAAAATCCAGGGAGTTTGGGCAATTTTGTATTTCTTTTATTTTTCATGATAATTGCATGAATGCCTCAGAATGACTTACATTTGGCTTTAGGTTGTTAGTCTGCCTTAGAACTAGTGTTTTGAGAAGCGTGGCGACACATAATTTCGTATGGTCCTCATTGTACCATAATCTTTAGAAAAACACCATTATTTAATAGTTTCTCTCATGTATCATACATTTATGGATTAGTGTAGCAGACATGAATCCAGGAAAAAGTCACTGCATGTGAGTCCATCAAATGATCTGCTTATGGATCTAGCATTGCTCTTGAACTTCAAGAAATCAGCAAGAATCATTATACTCACAAGCATAAGAGTACGACAAACATAGTATTAGTGGAGTAAGCTCTCATGAAAAATATGGGAACAAGCATAACAAAGAAATACCAACACAGTTAAAGACCAAGAGCCATATGAACCACCCACCTCAAACGCAATAGTCGGTCCCATTCATTTTCTTCAGTGTTGTTAACCACATGATCCTCTTTCTTTTCAGAACTTTGTGCACAGACATCACCAGCTGTACTAGGGAGCAATTCAGTGCCTCCTTGTTCCTCATTGGGCTCATCATTCCATTCCACAGACTGCCAATCAAAGCAATACAAAAAATAAAATTTACCAGGATTCATATTGGAAATTCGGATTCAACTCGCTGATTCAATCATTTAAAGTACAAATACTAAGAGGAAAAAAAGAGATGGACCTGCAAAGCATTTTGTGACATACAACATTACAACCTACCTCCTCACACACACTGTCAAAAAAAGGAAGACCTGCATGCAGAATGTCTAGATCCCTTTACCACAAGTATAAGAAACAAATCACAGCCACAACAATCTTTATGGAGAATCTAAAATGTGAAATTTGAGACTGAAGTTTTAAAGGTGGACATGGCCATGATTCACGTAACATTTTCTAAAAATACTTCATAAATATGAAAAACTGTCCCTGAAAGAAAGGCAGAGGAGCAATAAAGACGAGTGCCAGAACACAGCAAGCAATGAGAACGCTGAAAAGGCAGATGAAGTATGCAATAATAATGGAAAAAACTGGTGATGATTATGTTGAAAATGGTAAAGCTATGCAGGACATTTTGATTAGCAAATATACTGTGTAATAATTTTAAAAACTTGACTTGTGTGGTGATTTTGTCAATGCAGTAGTGCAGTATACCATACCATGATCCTCTGAGAGACACACAGACACACAGACACAGAGAGAGAGTAGATATCTTTCTCATTCCTTTGATAAAAGCCCCATTCAGAAAATTATTTCCTTTTGTTAAAGCAAGATACCAAACATGCCCCGGAGAATTTAGAATGCAAGTCTCACCTCTAGACACCTCGTTCTTGTCAACAAGAACTACGGCACCGACGACATCGTCAGCACACACGTCCATTAACAATTGGTCCATGAGACAACAAACCAGAAGTAAAGAATGCAATTTTGAAATTTTCTTATCTTGGTGATAATTTGGAACTGGTGAACCCACTTGCTGTGCTAACCAACACTTGGGACCCACCCACCAAGCCATCCAATTGAAGGATCCAAAACTCTGACAGATCCCGTCATCTTTTTCATGGCACCAAGAGTAGTAGCTATCATTGGCCATCAACCTAGAACTTGAAATGCAGCCGCTGTTGTTCCACTCATGATAAGCTCTTCCCACATTATACGAAGACTCTCATCAACTCTTCACCTACAGCAGGACGGAGATCCCCATTTCTCCTTTTCCTGTCCAAAGAAGCATCAGACAATCATCCTTTAAACTCAACTCAATAAGGTGTTTTAGAATCAACTTCAACCACTAGCTGTACTACTCAACCAACAACACGTGTGACCCATCTGGCCATCCAATTGAAGGATCCAAAACTCTGACATGTCTCATCATATTTTTCATGGCACCAACAGTAAGTCAGTAATAACTATCATTGGTCATCAACCTAGAAGTTGAATTGGAGCTGTTGTTCAACTCATGATAATCTCTTCCCACATTAGGAGTCTCGTTAACTATTTACCTGCAGCAAGATGAAGATCCTTCTTTCTCCTTTCTCAGTCCAAAGAAGTTTTAGAAAATTGTCCTCCAAACATAATTAGGTGTTACAGAATCAACTTCAACCAGTTGCTGTACTACTTGATCAACACTTTGGGCCCACGCATCCAGCCATTCAATTCAAGGATCCCAAACTCTCACATGTTTCATCATCTTTTTTCATGGCATCAATAGCGACAGCAATCATTTATTATCAACCTAGAAGTTGAATTGGGGCTGTTGTACTACTCATGATTCCCTCTTCCCACATCATAAAAGAGTGTCATCAAATTGTCACCTACCGCAAGACGGAGGTCCTTTCTCCTTTTCCCGTCCAAAGAAGTTTCAGCCAATCATCCTCCAAACTCAACTCAACAAGGTGTTATAGGGTCGATTGCAACCACTTGTACAATCACCATCACCACTAGGATTGCACAGTCGCTGAACTTCACCCAAGCACAGTCCAATCAATTAGTTACCAAACTGATAATCAAACCCAGAAACAAGCCAGGTGCATAAAAGGCCCAGACATAACCATTGAATGAGATATCAAACCTTTTTTGTTGAAGTTGTCAACTTTCTTCTCGAATGAAAAAGCAAAGAAACCAACCAATTGCCTAGGAAGGTATAGACTATAGAGAGCCACCACTACCAGCTGAACAAATACCCTATACATGAATAATGCAGAGCGTGATACAAGAGCAACTGCCACAATTCCCTGTGACGAGAGCTAAAGAGTTCGTGTGTGTCACTCTGATATTGTAGTGTTGGTGAATTTTCCTTTCCTCCTTGTGGATCCGGTCTGTGTACGTACCTGTCTTCAACATCCCCCCAGTCTCTTTAAGCCAAGAAACCTCAACCCTAGAAGAGGAAGGATCTACAAAGGAACCACAAGTGGAAGATGATGGAAGACTGGGGATATGACAGCAAGAAAGGACTAGGGACAAAGCAGCAAACCAAGATAAAGCCAACACTCTAAAATGAATGGTTTGTCTAGTAGAGCCTTCAGAGACCAGGCCTCTCCCATGAGATATTGGGTTAAAATATTAAAGAAAAATCAAGCAAATGGACCTAAAAGGCCAACCATATCAAGCCCAAAGCAGGTTGGCCCAGCCCTCATGCAACCTAATCCCATCTAATGGTTTATGGATCCCAAGCATGCAAATGTACACCTATAACCCAAATATAAAACCCCATCTGCCAAATGTCCACTCCCAGTCCACATAATTTGAAAAAGGGTATACATGTCCAGTCGTCTCTATCCCCAAAAACCTGACTGCCTTTCCAGAACCTCGAAGCAGATGAGAACCACACTCCTTCCTTATCTACTCATGTTGGTAGATCCATGACATTCCCATGAGTTAACAACCATTCTTTTACTTAGTGTAACAAAAAAATTCCAAGATATATGAAAATTACCACAATACTGTGTATTCCTCATTTAAGAAATTCTTGCCCACAATAACGACTCTATCTTCACCTACATAGACCACCTAAGCCATTAATAAGGGCTCTGCATAACTCCATTTAATTTTAATTTTTCCCTTACATTCATCCACTGCACTCAAAACCTCCTCCCATAAACCAAAATCTCAACAGTCAGCATTGCCTCATCGCACTTTCAACATTCTTCCTTAAGCCACTTTACCACACAATTCCACATTATAAAGGAGACTCAAGTGCCAAAACCTAGTCATCTCGAGTCCCAAGCCCCTTCCCCTACGTCTTCCATGAGAACCTTCCACAATTATCCATGCCCCTACCTAAAACCCAAATCTCCAGATTGCAAAAGTGAGTTCAGATCATCTGTCGAAAGGGATGAAACTATCCACGACAGCTACAAATCTTCTTAATAGCAAAAATGGGTCCAACTTCATCAGGAAGATAAAAGACAAACAAGGAGAAGATCTGTTTTCCCTGCTGCGCTCAAAACCTTAACTTCTTCCCAGCCCCACACCCTTCCCAATGAAAGTCAGACTAAGTAAAATACCATCCTGTCGACTAAGAAAAGGTTGGGAAGCCTAAGAATGAAGGGAGCCAAAACCAATGTGCATATTTTCCATTAATGTTTCATTTGTAGAACTGGTAATTCTTTTATAAAATAATAATAATTAAAAAAATTGAAATAATTCAAGGAAGCCCCTTGAGTAATGGATGACACAGTAGTAGCATCAAAACTGAGCCATAAAAGGACGTGAAAATGACCACTTTTCCCTAGTTTTAAACTCAAGTAATTTCATCTTAAATTCAATTTCTCTTTTCAAAAATAGACATCCGTTCTTGAGTGCAAATTCTCATTGCAGAAATAGATATACATTTATGGAACCAAAGGATTATTCAAAGTAATAGGAAGATAATAAAAAATCATTTAATCTTTTCAGTCAAGATTTTCAGCATCTACAAAATATATATAGAAAAAATTATTTCCTAAAACAAGACTAAAAAGAATGTATAAATTAATGCTTCCATAGATTCAACCACGGGTATGATTATAACTTCCACTCTTGTTCTTTTGTGAATTTCCCAGATAAAGAAAGGACAAGATCAAAGAAAGTTTTCAAGGTTCCAATGGAACCTTAGGTCAAATAAAGTGGCAAAAGATGCTAGAGCAACATTGTTCAGACTATCAACTCCTTGCAATTGAATCTCCGGGTTTGGGATTGCTCCAACTTTCACTTGAACACCAAACAGACAGAAATAGAAAAATCAATCAAGAACTTCAATTGAATAAAAATGAATCATTTGAAAATTGTATTGAATGTCGTGGGTCTCGATGAGAAGGCCTCCCACCTTTTCTTGGCTGACGAGGGTATCCCCGTGGTATTTGACCTGACAGGACTAATCGTCCGGGCACATGCACAACCCTGCAACATGTGCACAGAGTAGATGATCAGGGGGGCGGCGGGGGGTCGAACACACTGCGTGGGGAGCAATCCCACGCCTTGTGTCAACAAACCAACACCGAGGTGTGCCGCCTCCTACCTTTCTTATAGTATTCTATCATCTAAATCCAGTGCGATTGACAAATCTCTATCCCCTTTGATTGGGATATTTTACATCAATTATCCTACTAAGGTGAAGTACATAAAAGAAACCCACTAATCTCACTAACCAATCCTTATCTTTTGATATAAAGGTCCATATTTATCATTTGGACCAATTGGGTTGAGTTTGGGTTTGGACTATATTCTGAACTGGGTTGACAGGTCGGCCCATCTCTCTGAACGGGTCCTCAACCCCTCCCCCCCTCTCCAAAAAAAAAAAAACCCACAACCCCCACAAACCAAAGCGGGTGGCTCTCCTTTTTTCAAATTGATGATGGCGAGTCAAAGATATCCCTGAACATGGGTATAGTGCCAGGCAATGTGTCCTAAAAACATCTCTAAACAAGAGGAAAGCAAACATAGCTAGTTGAAAAGTGAACGAGCCCATTAAACTGCTCCATAAATCACCATCAGATTTCAAAGTAGCATTATCTAATTAAAAAAATGTCACCCAATTCGTTATAAAAAAATAGATATATCTCCCAATTCAGCATTTTTAGCGAATTCCAAGCAGAATCTACATTGAATATGCCACAAATATGTGCAGATAATTCTAAAACTAGGGATTCATTTAAACAATAAAATAAAAGTAAGAGTAAATGAGTAATTGCTGTTGACACCAACCAGTTGACACTTGCCAATTCGCACAGGTAGCAGTTGATAAAATTTCCACAACTTAAGCTCCACTGAGATATCATCATTGAAAAGTAACTCACCTAACACTAAGGGGGCGTTTGTGCAGCATGGGTTTCAGCGGAAAAGGCTAGGCGAGAAGGTGCCGCTCGGTGTGTTTGGTGCAGTGAAGAAACAGCCAATGATTCCCCCCTTTTTGGCTTGATTTCTGTGTGGGAGAAGATCCGGAGGTCATCGCTAGGGTGGTAGGAAAGGCAGTTCCGCGGAAGAGGAAACGCCCGGTTTTCCTCGGAGAGTCTGAGGAATCCTTTCCAGTTTTCCTCGCCAGCAAGGAAAACCAGTGCTCGGTATATTTTCAACACAGTGGGTTTCCTTTGCTGTGGAAGCTTTAAATGACCGCATCTGACGATTTGCGTGGTCCCCGAAAGCATATATCCTTGAAAGAGGAGGGTAACATGGGGTTTCTTCGGAGGAGAAAAATAGTCTGCTCTCATCTACTCTCTTTGCCCTAAAGAAGGCGACTTCTCACGATTGATTTCTCCATCCTTGTTGCAGATTCGTTGGCACGGCGACAGATCCTCTCTCTCTCTCTCTCTCTCTCTCTCTCTCTCTCTCTCTCTCTCTCTCTCTCTCTCTCCCAAAACCCCATCCCCACCCCCATTTTGGTGTCAACCCAGCCCCATTTGTGTCGCCCCACGTCTCTCTCTCTCTCTCTCTCCCTCTCTCTCTCTCTCTCTCCCTCTCTCTCGCTCTCTCTCTCTCTCTCTCTCCCAAACCCATCCCCCACCCCCATTTTGGGTGTCAACCCAGCCCCATTTGTGTCGCCCAAGCCCCGCCCCATTTCGTGTCGGCCACCCAATGCCCAAATACATTTTCTTTAGCAATTTTTTTTACCGAAAGCGATTCTGTTGCGCCGAGGCGGCCAGCCCCCGTAGTCGCGGTCATCGGCTAGGCCCGGGAAATCGTACTAGGAGGGATTTAATCGGCTTTATGCGGGATTTTCGGGATTAACCCTATACCCACCGCTACGTCGCCTAGACGCAACATGTAATTTTTTTTTCTTTTTTATCATATAGTTTGTTGTTAGGTCTGTCAATGTTGGATTTTTTTCAGTTAAAAGCGAGTCATGTTTGGTGATATTGATAATGATGGAATGTGAACGTGAATGTGATGTTGATTATGGTAAAATGTGAGAGCCATGGGTTTTTTTTTTTTTTTTTCAGCGGATTTTGTATGCTTACCAAATGTGGATATAAAGAAATCATCACTCCTTCCTCTATACTCGCCAAATGTGGAATGCGATTTATCCTCTCTTCATAAATCCTCATTGAGGAAAGTCTGGTTTCATGGCACCAAGGATTCCTCCAAAGAGAGGATTCCTTTCTCGTTATCAAGCATGCCCTAAATCAATCCAGACTCAAATTGCCAATTGATTTTAAATTTGCATGCCACTGTATGCACCAGCATAGAGATAAATTATCAACAACTTTTAAAAAATAAATAAATAAGAGAAAAAAAGCATTTCATTTAAGGGTTTATTATAGGACAGGATAAAAAATAAAAAATAAAAAACCTAAATCTTAATTAGAAATGAAACTGAAACTTCCGACAAGATGTGGTTCCTTTCAGGAAAAACACAAAGTAAGTGAAATAGAATTTTATAAATATGAAAATATGGAGAAGGCATGGAGTTTACCTTTACTGATCCAAGCATATCATTCTCCAAATCACCTTCTGTACCATCGGCAGATCCCAACGGGAGATATGAGCGATCAAGTAACCTCAAAATTGCATTTTCATCCCATACAATCTTTGTGCTTCCCTCTGTACATCTATCCTTGTAAACATCTCCGAGGCCACCACCCCTCCTCTTATGCCTCTGCTCAGTCTCGGCAGCCACCTCAGTTTTGCCACTAGTGTTCTCATTTGAATCTTTTCCACTCATAGTAGCACTATCACTGAAAAGTTCTTCAGTTCCCCAACGTAATATATCTTCTACTTCCTTCTGTGAGCCTGACTTGTTCACAAAAAGCTGGTCAAGCATCAGTTTTTTCTTGGCAAGTTGCAAGATCCGCTCCTCAACACTAGCACGAACAACGAGTCTATACACCAGAAGCCTGTTCGACTGCCCAATTCGATGAGCTCGATTCATTGCTTGAATATCAGCATGTGGGTTGAAATCAGAATCGTAAATTATCACAGTATCAGCAGTAGCTAGATTTATCCCAAGACCACAAGAACGTGTGGATAGCAAGAAAACAAAACGAGTTTTGTCCTGGTTGAAGCGTGCAATTGCGGCCTGACGATCTGCCACTGAGACTGACCCATCAACCCTTTCAAACGTTTTGGAACCAAATTCTACCGTAAGATAATCCTCAAGGATATCAAGTAGCTTAGTCATCTGCGAAAATATAAGAACACGATGACCTTCCTTATTTAATACCTTGAGCATTGAATGCAACAAACTCAACTTTGCTGATGCCTTTATGCGCATTTCCTGGAGGAATTCCATAGACCCGGAATCAGGCTCCGTTCCCGGTATGAGATAAGGATGATTGCAAACTTTTCGTAGCTGCATGACAATATTTAGCATGGACTGCTGAGCAACTCCTTTTCCTATGTTACGTAAAATCTGATAATTCTTTGTAAGCATTGCACGGTAGTATTCTGCTTGGATGGAAGAAAGCTCAACAGGAACAATGCGTTCAGTCTTAGGCGGTATATTTTGCATAGCATCCTTTTTAAGCCTTCGAAGCATATGTGGAGCAACAAGTTTTTTCAGCTCCTCAACTTTCTCTGCAGTAGTAAGATCATTAAACCTCTCTTCAAATGATGTCAGGGAAGGAAATGAAACTGGCTGCAAGAAATTTAGCAAGTTATACATCTCGCCTATATTGTTCTGAAGAGGGGTTCCTGTCAACAGCACACGGTGTTGGAAAGAAAATGTGTTTAGCATATTGAAAAGTTTACTCCCAGAGTTCTTAAGCCGATGCCCCTCATCAACCACAAGAACCTCCCAAGGAACTACTCGCAAATGTGAGGAGTCTGCAAGTACCATCTCATAAGTAGTCAAGAGAACATTAAACTTGTATGGCAAAGTTTTCTTAGGTTTCTCATCTTGATCGCTAGCATGCCATTCATATTGGCGGATTACAGATCTTGCTTTTGCACTCCCATGATACTCGACAACATTCAAGTGTGGGGCCCACAGTGCAAACTCAGCAAGCCAGTTAGGCATCGTCGAAAGAGGAACCAAGACCAGGCAAGGCAACCTAACTTTAAACTCAAAATATAATGATGAAAGGAAAGCACATGCAGATACAGTTTTTCCTAGCCCCATCTCATCAGCGAGGATCACATTCTTGGATTTGTGCCAGCATTTACGTAACCAGTTCAATGCTTCTAACTGATGTGGGAACAGTGAACCTCCTTTAAGCTCTTCAGGCTGCTCTACAAGAGTCACTACTTCTCTTTGCTGGTGATCAGCTTTAGTCCTCAGCATATCATGCTCAGAAGCATCTTTGTTGAATGCTCGGCGTTCAAATTCCTCGAACTCAGAGATCAGATGTGCAGACTTTTTAATAATAAGTTCATCTAGTCTCTCCCAGGTGCATTCATCATATGGGAGGCCACGCCATTTAACTAAAGCCTTCCCTGTCCCATCCTTAATAGAACGGAGAGCAATAATTCGTTGTGGTTGGCTCCACTGATCCTGGAAAATGTTTATCAAAGCAATTCCGTACTTTGCCTTGTAATTCTCTAACTTTCTCTTTGCTAAAACTTTCAGATGGGATTCAGAAACCCAAGTGTTATGTATGTGAGACTGTCCCACCCACTTGACTAAAAATTCATATCGAATATTTTCACTGTTGATGGGTGCAGACTCATTCAGCAATGTCTCCGATATTTTGATTTTTGCAGAGCCACTGGCTCTTTTCTCAAGGATTGTCTCATCATCTCTAGTATCACAAGATGCAAGGTTATCACAAGATTCTGGTAACAAACAAACTGGACCTGAATCAACAAGATCAACATCAATATTGTCTTCATGCACTTCTTTTGTAGCTACTTCACCAGTATCAACTGTACATAAAATTGGCTCCTCGAGGATTTTGCTTTTATTTGTCGGGAGGGCTTGATCCTTCAGAGTTTTCTCTATTGATATCATGACATCCAATTCTCCCAAGCCATTTACATGTGTCATGTCAGTATTGAGATTATCTACACCATTATCTTCCTGATTCGTTGTAAAGTGGGAGCCCCCACCATGGAAGTTTTCAGTGTCTGTCACATCGACAACTCTAATACCAGCAAGATGGTCCTCTGACTCAGATGGTCTGCTATGACATTCCAGATCAAGTAAATCATGAGAAGGCTGGCCACTTGCAAGCCTTAAAGAGGGGTCATCAGGCTCAGTACTTGTTGGGAAAGATGCAAGTTTTACTGGTTGAACATAAGATAGAGATGGAACTTCACAACTTTGCACTCGACAACCAAGGATGCGATCAACCTAAGTAAAAGAAATTGTATCAATATTAATGACAACAAACAAAAGATATAGCAATTAGCAAGCACATCTTTAACTATTTCACCCTTTTGTGTGTGTGTGGAGGGGGGCGGGAGGCGGATGTTAAGAGTGCACCTTTTAACAATTTCATTGTAATTTTCATCAGATGATCCGTGATTACAGACACCCACAGGTGGACAAATATCATAGACCACGCACTTACAGCTGAGGCACATGAGATCCACTGTGTACATCACAAGACCCAAAATCTAAAGCAGCACACAGCCAGCACTCCCCAAACCCCCCTCCCCCAAAAAAGAAAAAAAAAATCTGACCCCAAAATATGCATACATATAAAAATATTTAATATTTATATATAGTGTGTAGCTAGTTGGCAAGTTCTCCAGGACAGTCAATTGTACCCATACATATTGAGGGATGAACTGGACTTTTGGGTGATCTGATTATATAAGCAGTGGGTTCCAACTAATGCACAGTAAGGACGATACATGTGTGCCACATCAGTATTGGACTATCCATGGTCGGTATAATACAGAATGAGTACACGGTATCAACAAACTTAAAAAATTGGAAATGTTTAACAAAAAGTAACAGTACCCAGGCAAATATTACTACCTGTTGGACACCGTCCTGATCATTTCTTTCATGTGTTATTTTATCTGCTTTAACTACTGATTCATCTAACACATGTGGTGACTGTAATGTATCTTCAGAGAGTCTCTGCAATCAAAAAAGGACAGAAGATGTGCATAATAAAAATCTCTATCAAAAACATCAGAAATATGCAGAAACAGAGATTAGGATGCATCATCAAAGCAGGATGACAACCAGATATTGCATCCACAAGACAAAGCCATGCAAGATCTTAAGTTTTACTAACAAGGAAAGAAATTTGCAACATGCATATACGGTCAAGCTAATTCTGCCAGTTGTTGTAAACTTTTAGCTGCAGGTCACAAGCCTGGATCAATGTGGATAGTGTCAGGTGTAACGACTTTTTCACAACCCCAACATGGATTCTTGTCACGGACCCCAACATCACTGGATCAAGGCTTTGATGATATATTGGGTCAGTCTACACGGTGCACAGACACATTTTCAGGTTCTCAAAGTTCAATGGCCATAGATCACACAAATTTATTGCAATAAACTCAACAGAGAATACGCTCTGGATCAGAGTGAAGTTGGGACCAATGCCAATTCCAGGGGAATAGGATGTGCATGGAAGGACAAGATTGTTCATAACTGCCTCCAAACCACCCAACCCCAAAATATGAAATTAAAAAAAAAAAAAAAACCTTTCTTCCAGCCACAATAGCTCAAACCTAAAGGAAATTGGTCCCACTTTTAAATCTTGCAATTACAGCTTCAAAAAAAAAAACACTTCAAATCATCTCCTCCCACCTCTTTCAGTCCCTTCGATGCAGACTACTCATAGTGACAACTTGTCCTCAACCTCCAGTTTCACAGAAAATATAACCCCTTCAACCTCCAAGTAAAGAGTTCAAATCTTTTGAGGTGAATCTCAGAGGAGAGTAACACGAACGCAATTAATCACTTCCTAGTTCAGGAACCAACTTTCAAATATCTAACAGTATTTCCTACACTTGCAGCAAAGTACTACAAAAGTCTTCCTTGATCATGCATGTAAAGGAATCCCCACATTTTCAACCATGTCATTTCAAATGATCCTTTGGATGAGTATTCAAAAAGGTAGCTCCATGTTGATAATGATTCTGTTGATGAAAGGATAATCCACATTGGAGTCTAGTTTAATTTTTAACTAAGATTTGCCCTTGCCTTCCTCCACCAACAACCAAAGCAATCATGCCAATGAGAGTGTTCAGGGCATCGACTCAAAAGGCTGAAGAAAGTTCCAAACTGCATAAAATACCAGTTCCAAAGGGCCCCATCAGTTGGCCCCAAAAACAATGTACCAGTTGCGGCAATACATATCAGGGCAATAGATATTGGTTTCAATGATGTGTATTGATCGGATTGGGGTTAAAAAATGTAAAAAAGCAAAATGTTAGAAAATGTCAACTTTTGATGTTTATTTCATTGGTAATTAAGCTAAATGTGTTAGTGCCACATGGGTCCTGTATTGTTGTATGATTTTAAATTAAATGAACAATGATATATTTATGGTACTCGGGCATTTAAAGATAAAACCCATTAAAACTTTCGTTGATAAACAACTAAAAAGTAAGAGGAAGATGCAATTCAAACTATTAAAGCATAGAAAAATAATAAAGAACAAAACCTACCTTGCCCTTGACTTGAGAAGCCACATTATTTTTGGCAGAATCCTCCTTTGAAATTGATGACTTATTGATGGTACTGCGTTTCTTGCGAAGCTTTAATTTTTCAGAAAGTGCAGGGGTTTCCTTGGCTCCACACTTGGAAAACGTGGTCATAATTCCTTTTCCCTTGTCCGCCTTAGACATTTTCTTTTTGCTTTCCTCATTAATCTTTCGCTTCCTTTTCCTGGGCTTTTTAGATGAGGAATCAGGTGTGGGAACAAGCTTGTTTTCCTGAGACACATTGGTGCACTGGAGATCAGACTTCATTTCAGAAAGTTCATCCTTAGGATCTGAGTTTGAAATTCGGATAGATGTCTGAACTTCCTCTTGAGAACCTGACTTCCTCTCAAGAGATGCGTCTCTACAAGGTAAACTGGTTTTCTTTTCAATTTCAGTATCTGCACATGTTGAAATTCCTTCTGTAAATCCACCATCAGATGAATGGTCTGACTTCATGATTAAAGATACACCCATTTGAGGGGAGTCTGTCTTCTTCTCAACCAAAGGAACAGTACGAGAAGAAGCAATTTTTGCTTTGCTGGATGATCTATTCTTCCCTGGAATTGAGCTTCGTATGAATAGTGATAACTTATCAGAGCCAGATGGCTTGTTTCTCGTCTTAGTTTTTTCAACAGTGATTTTAGTTCTTGCACGTCTTGAAATGGTCTCTGGATGGCTTATTAGTTTGAAAGAATCTTTTGATTTGCAACAATTAGGGCATTGCCACTTGCCAGGAGGGGTACGCTTCAAGAAAATAAAATATAATAGTACAATCAGTTTCGTAGGATAAAGCACTCAGATTATAATAGGACAATCAGTTTTATAATGACTTGGACGAGAGAAGTACCTTGAGAGGTGGATTAAGACACTGAAGATGATACGTCCGAGGACAACTATCACAGCACAGTAAATTGCCACCAAGATCGCATATTACACATTCAAAATAGTACTGGCAAGATAACAAAAGACGGGATAAAATGTCAAATTAGTCATTACAAGTAGATAATAAACAGAACATGATAACATAAAATCCAAAATAAGGAGTAATGACAGATACATATAATTTTTCAGCATATTAGAATACATTAAGAAAGAGAAGACATGAATGATATAAGATCAAGTTTCATAAACCATTATTAAACAGCAGAACTGACCACTTTCCAATCAAAAAGGCTCCCAGCAGCAGCACAGATAGCACATCAAGACAGCAATAGACAAATGAAAATCAATGGGAGCACACTAATATCCGCAAGTCACCACGAAAACTCTTTTCTAGATCCTAGAAAATCTCAATGGAAATAGAGATTCAAAGCAAGAGAGCTTGCTCTTATTTTGAATGGGATCAATCACTATGTTTGTGACCATAGTGACAAAGAGGCTAATATTTGGAGTTGGGCCGTTGATCATATGAAGGATTTTAACCAGATCTCTAATCTCTAACTTTGGTTGTTTACCTGACCCGGCTTGTGGGTTTCATTGGCCTCTGTTTTTAGGCTTCTGTTCTTTTGTGTTCTCCCCTTTGCAGGCTTCTCCCATCTTGTGGGTTTTTTGGGCCTGCTTTAGGTTAGCTCCTGTTCGGTGGTCCTCCATATTGGGGAGGACAGGTGCTTAGTAGCTCCCCCTTTCTTTGTACCATGTACATTTATTTTGGATTATATATACACTTATCTTTCAAATATATATATATATATATATAAAAATCCTTAAGTCAGCCTAGAACCAGGCAAGCCCAGTGTTTAAAGAACGATGACCCAAAATGTGTCCTCACTTTACCGGACAAACATATAATGCGGACCTCCAAAAAAGAAGCTCCTTTGTAAAGTTTCAAGTAAAGAACAAGGATGATACATAGAACATGCAAAATACATTAAAAGTATTGCTGCAGAACCAGGAGAAAAGTATGATACAGCAATATAACCCATTTCCAGCTACTTCTTCCAATAAACCTGAGCCATAGAGATTATCATTCGGGCGTAGAAAGTATTAGAAATATGACCAAGAATTCAATCTCTTTCAGCACGTAGAGACAGTGGGCGGCTACATGCCAATAGTTGAGACTAGCTAAAGAGGGAGTGGTGAGAATCCCTACCCACAACCATCTTTACCAGTTAGAAATATTGCAAAATGGAAACTATGGATTGCTTTAGATGTCATAATCATAAAGAATATGTGAAGTATCCAGTATTAGAGCTACTTGAGTTTGTGTTTTGCTTTGCAAGGCTCCACAACACACACAACACACACACACACACACACACACATGTATATAGCAGTGGATTTTTTTTAATAGTATTGGACAATGTGTCGTTACTAAAAGAATGTCTTTTCACACACATGTATAGCAGTGGATTGTTTTTAATAGTATTGGACAATTTGTCATTACTAAAAGAATTTCTTTAAGAAAGTAACAGCATCTCAATAATTATTTAATCCACAGATCATAAACCAGGCCTCAATTGGAAACTCACTTGAATCAACATAGCCAACTTCTTTACCAGCAACTGGGCCAGGTTGATTTGGTTAAAACACATGGTCACCGGAGACAGCCCATGACTCATTTGACTCATCCAAGTTGAGCCAATTGAGCTAGTGGCTAGTTTCCTGATCATTTCGACCATTCAATAATTGGATGAGTCCTAATCCTGGTAATATTTGTAAACTATGGTGCTAATAAATAACTAGGAACAAGAACAGTTTTCATTTTCTTTCATTTTCCGTAACTGGTTTAAATTAGTAATAGTAAAAGGAATGTCGTTAGGAAAAAGGGGGAAAAAAAAAAGAAAAAGAAAAAATAATTGGATATGAAGAACAGCTTGGTCATGTAGGACAAATTATATTTACATTAAGAATACACTAAAAAAGCAAGGAAAGCTCACCCCATCATTCCCCTTTTTCTTCTGTGCAGATCGAGATACATTAAAATCTACCTTCAGCCTCCGTCTAGCAGAAGTATTGCTCCTTGGAGATTCCAAAGATAGAGAACTGCTTTCTTTTCCATTAGATAGATCCAATCCACATGGAAGACGTTTCCTCTTGCGTGTCTTGACCCAATTTCTATCAATCATTTTATCATTTACAGAACTGTTTTCCCTCATCCTTTAACCCTTAGTCCTGCATTCATGACACCCAGAAGCATGGCATTTTTTTTTAATATTTGGTGCAGAGATCCAAAGTATCCATACTGCAACAAGCCATTGCAAGTGCCTCCATGTCCAATTCCTATAAGTTCTAAACAAAGGAAACCATACAAGTTAAAAATCAGTCCAGCAGAAGAACAGGTGTCAAAAACAAATCACAAAGGCAAAGAAGAGGTGATGGATTGATTAACATTAGAAGCTCCACATAGTGCTATTCGATATCACTATATCAGTACCACGGAGCAAACAATGGCTATACAATTAGTTATGAAAAAGAACACTGCAACCTTAAAGACTAGGCAAATCTGGCAAACATTATTTACAAAGAATTGCAATTAGTTATCCAATAAGAAAAAGGATCCAGCAACATACTAACTAGGTAAATATGACAAATAATACTTTTGAGCAGTTCATTAAAAAATTCAAAGTTTGATTACAATTAATAGCTATCTACAGTCCTACTTAGTATCAATACTATTAAGAAAACAATGGCTATACAATACCAATTAAACAAAGGAATGGCTTATAGTTTAGTAACAGAAGAAAATTTACGAAATATAAACGCAGCTATCAAGCAAACATCGCTAATCTACAAAAAAGTTGTTCCATTGCCATTGTAATTAGGGTGGGTGGATTGGTCATCTGTGCATTGACCTCCCTAATTTGCCCGCTTGTCCATTCTTCTTTGTTTTCGTTAAAAATATTTAGCATCCGAGAAAGATAAATCATAAAAGCAGGTAAATATGGTAAACTACCGAACTGATAGAGCATAGATCATCAATATGTCTAAATAAGAAATTAGGGGAACAAGCACTAGCAAATATGTCAAAATAAATAATAATTATCAGCTATAACAGTGTAGAGCGTTAAGATAAGGCTGGTGTGGGAATTACAGGAACACTTCTGTGGATAACTTGCTCCCACAACTCCAGACAGGGATTGAGCATGTTTACTTAATATCCCCAGGCCACTAGGCCAAAAAATAAATAAATAAATAAATAAGGCTGGTAAAATTTAGGTTAGTATTGGGAAAACATTAGGGCATAAATGTCCGCAATAAAAAACAAGCATACACATTATAGAACATTTGAGAAAAGTTTCTTAGTAAGATCCTGTCAAATGTTCCAAATGAATGCATGTATCTTGTATGTATAAAATTGTCAAATATTCTATATGTTGCGCATTTCAAAAGAAGTTAACCAAGGTAAACGCTTTGTATGTCTTTCTTGCCAGTTTAAAAACCCAATTTGTTGACTACATTATCCTTCTGATACTAAAGTTTACTTCTACTGTTCTGGAGTACATTACTTGTCAATGATTCATCTCTCAAATTCAGGTACCAAGTCTTTTTATAATATGTACCAAGGCAAGTATCAAGAAATCGTAATTTTTTGGGGATTTAATCAAGAATCATAGTTATACCATTCTACTACTGTATAACCCTAAAATGCGTGCCAACAGAGTTTTTTTTATAATTACTGCAAAATTTATAGGTTTTCCAATTGACTGTATGTTAGCACAAGATTTGCTAATTGATCCACAAATTTAAAATCTAAGAGGTTTTCAAATTCATACATTATACTATAGGAAAATTTTATAGGACAATGATCAGACTAGCTATGACCTATAGAGCAAAATGTTGGCCAATCGACAAGCAACACATGCACAAACTGAGTATAAAAGAGATGAGAATGTTGAGTTGGATGAATGGTAAAACTAGGAAGGATAGAATAAAAAATGGGAGCTTTCGAGAGCATTTACTGGGGTAGCATTAATGGGTGATAAAATAAGAGAAACATATTTGAGATGATTTGGACAGGTCCAATGCAGGCCAACAACGCCACCAGTGAGGAAAAGTGTTTCTATGTAAGTTGATGTCACACCAAGGGGAAGGAGTAGGCCAAAGAAGATATGGATGGAAGTAGTAGTAATAGATCTAAAGAAGTACAACCTATGCGAGCATTTGACTCAGGATAGATCAGAAAGCAAAAATAGAAATCATGTAGCCGATCCCAGCATAGTTGGGACAGGGCTTTCATGATGGCATTATTTTCTCCTAAATTTTACTTTATCACATGCAAGATATCATATTGATGATTTGCAAATCACGTCATCTAAAGTTTAGCCTATCTAGGTTTTATGGGATTTCAGCACTTGCAAACTCAAATTGCAAGGTTAAAAAGCCTAACCAAATCCTTCAATTATTTCAACACATGCTATAACTAACTCATCATCATCATCTTCAAAGCCTTGTCACAACTATGATGGGGTCGGCTACATGCTAGAACTGGCCCCAAAACTTAAATCCCAAGATTCAACTACCTTAGTTTAACTTTAGAGCAAGCGCAAATTCCATTCATTATGCTTGAAAATCAAGATCATCAAAATCCTGATGCCGAAAACCCAACACCAAAAAACCCTACAACACTAGATTACAAAACAACTTCCAGGGTTATGATGGCATCACTTCTCTTCAAATTTTAACAACATATACAGAAAAATAGAATAACTTCCACCTTGAGACCTTCATCTTCAGAACTAATCCATTAAGAATTTATGATGCCTCAATACAGCAAGGACACAATGGGAATACAAATTCACAAATCAAAATGAAAGTATTGGAAACGATACAATATGGATATTGTCCATCTCAAAGTATCAGGGTAAAATAGGTCCTAACATTTAATTTTGTTCATGTGTACTAGAGTTACTTTAAAATCAATAGCACCTCATATGTTGAAAAAACACATCCAAAAAGTTCCCAAAAGAGGCTAATGTACACACCAGAATATACACATATGTGTGTATGGAGCGAGCCCCTTTCAGATGCACACATGCTCATCTAAGAAATTTGCGCACAGCCTTGTGGGGCCCACCTAGAGCCACTCCAATTCATGGGATGGCGTGGATTGAAAGATCTAGGTGTGACCCACCTGTGTGCAATATTCATGTCAATCAAGTCATCCTAACCCTTATATGTGGACCTCAAGTTTAACGGTTTTAGAATGCATCATTTTAATTTCAATGCTCCCATTTGGATTGGTGTAAAAAACATGGGATCGGTGACATTCGCGGGGGGGGGGGGCGCCATTCACATCAAAGATATTATTTTCACACGAGCTCACCTGAAAACTCCCATATGTATCACTTTCCTGCGGTTCAATGAATATGTTCCATATGGTTCCAATTTCATGAGGGATTCAGAACCAATAAAAAAAACTAACGACTTTAGTTACTTCATGTTTGGTGCTAAACAGTTAAAAACTGCATAAGCTATTGCTGAGTCCTAAATTTTCACACTAAACTCAATTCATGCCTCATGGAAAATTCATGCATAAAAGCATCCAAAAGACACGAATTTCAATTCCAAAAATAAATGCCAACTCCACAAATCCAACCATCATTGTCCTAAGGTTCTAGTTTTGCAAAAGATAACACAAGAAAAAATAGCTACCAATTCAAGTTCATTTCCAAGATCAATCAGCTAATAATCTTTGGCTCAAAAATCTACTAGTCTCATCTATCACCATCAAACCTTTTATGTTGCCAATGCTGAAAGCCCTTCTCAAGAAGAACACTGGAAAGACAGTTCCCCCGGCCAACTTTCCAGAATTCAAACATCATCTTTACTGCAGTACCACCTCCACATTGGCTTGAACAAGATTGAAGATTCACCACCACAGAATTCAGTTAGATACTACCAAAATCCAATGTTCCCATTAGCAAATAAAGTACACAGAAAATGTACTAAACCATCCTGACTGCAAGTGAGAACCTCAATGCAACAATAGGCACATTCCAATCTCACTAATTTTTATAGATTCAACAAACCAATCAAGCAGTCCACTAATGCCACCTTTGAAACTCCACATGAACCATTAAACTAACAACAACTTCCCCGAACCAGATCTCAAAACCCCACAATCAACTGAATCACAAACCAAATGCCCAACCTTCCCAGACTCCCCAACATCACTATACCAACTCCCAACAAATGAACACATCATTCCCAAATTCACCCCAACTCCCACAACTGACCAAGCAACAACAAAAAAAACCACCACCACAGACAACTTCAGATTCCAAGCCATCACTCCAAAAAACAACACAAAACACCCACAATCACTCACCCAGAACCCTGACCAATCCAATCCAATCATTCAACCATTCCCTAAAATCTCATGCAACCAAATCAAAACACACATACCAAAGAACTAAAAAAAAAAAAAAAAGAGATTCAACAAAATATAAAAGAGATGGAAATCCAGAACACAATCTCACCTCTATCAGCTGGGATTTTGGCCCAAAAACCTCAATTCTCAACCAAATAACACCGAAAGAAAGCGAGAATTGAGATCCTGGGTATGGAACAGATACTGATTTGAATCGATTGAAGAAGAAAAGGAAGAATCTTGCAAAACAAAACAAAGAGAAACAGAGAGAGAGGCTGCGAGAGAGATATAGAGATAGGGGGTTTGGGGATTTGGAAATTAGGGCACAAGAGAGAGAAAGACAATGAGGAGAGGAGAGGAGAGAAGAGGAATAAATATAGAGGCAGCAGATACGGATTCTGGGGCGGGGTCGTAGGACAGATACACAACTATCGTTGGGGTGACACTGACGTGGCAGGTGTGCTCAGGTGGGTCCCACTTCCATAACCCAACGAACTCCCAACACGTGGCGCTCGTACATCGAGCCTGTCCCTCTCTCGCTCTTGCATATTGCATTGCTCGCTCTCTCCAAAACCACATTTCCCTTCCCTTGCCCCACCCCTTCTCTCACTTTCCAATGAGAGAAAGATTTTCTCTCTCTAACTGCAATCGATTGCTCTGCAACGCAGTTGTACGGACAAGGGGAATGTTCGAAGCTTTTTGCGATTTTCACATTTCGTGATTTTTTCCAATCCTGATTTTTACAAACACCACATTACGTTTTCGTTTTTGGTGATTTTTTTCCTTGTTTGGGTGTTGATTGGAGGATTCTTTTGTATCGGTTTTCCGATTTTTCTTCTCTCTCACATTAACATATCGCTGTTTTTTTTATTTGTCATTGTGGAAGAGAGAGAAAAGTGCTGTTTCCTCTCACGTGATATAATGACATGACTCTTTCAAGGAGAGTACACGCTTCTCTGTCTGCCCTGGAAATTATTAGATATGAGTGGATTTTTTCTTTTCCTTTCTTTCTTTCTTTTTAGAGCAGAAGAGTCAGATGGGATTTGATCTTCTGGGAGTTGTGTGGGTGATCCTGGCCGCACATCAGGTGGGCTTGATTTGGTGTGTTGGGTCCCACTCATGGGATGAGGATACCATAGTGGTTGCAGTGTTTGACCATCTCATTAATTGGAGATTTAGAAAGGATTTGATGCGTGTCAGTGGAACCTTATTTATCAAATTGGGAAAGATTTGACCCAGTAATATTTAGATATGGTAAGGTTGAATTTGAACGTGTTGCTGCATTAAATTTGTGCATTTGGAGATTTAGAAAGGATTTGATGCATGTCAGTGGAACCTTGTTTACCAAATTTGGAAAGATTTGGCCCAATGATATTTAGATATAAATATCTCTAGATTTAGATTGAGGTATTGTTAGGGTTGAATTTGAACCTGTTCCTACATTCAGATTGAAATTTGTGCTGTGTGGGTGTAATGTCATAACAGAAATCCAAATCAAAGATCCAAAGAGGATCTGTAAATTAAAGACTATGAGATTTTTTGGTCTATTATTAGTGTTTTGGAAGCCCTATTCAAATTGGTATTAGTAAGTTACTTGGTGGTTATTATATCAGGTGTATCTTACACTAGTCTTGCTGATCTTTGTTGAGCAGATGATTGATAGTTTCATTTATGTAGATTGAATGAGCAATATTTGTGAAGCATCCAGAAGGGTTTGACCCCAAAAGAAATTATATAGGTATAAACCACTCTACATTCAATTGGATCACTATTATAGTGGAATTTGAACCTATTTCTAAACCACTTTAGAATCAACTTGAACTTGTGCCATCTGGTCCTATGGTCGTTATGTCAAAATAGACAGCCAGATTTTAAAAGGGAGGAAGAGAAGATTTGTAAATTAAGCATTTTGAAAAATGCCAAAAATCTTGACCCATGAATGTTTTAGATGCCCTAACCAAGATGGTCTATTACCAAAAAAAACCAAGGTGGTGTCTCCTACCAAGAAAACCAAGGTGGTGCATATAAGTTGCTTACTGGATAATTTGACCATGTCATTATTTGGAGATTTAGAAAAGCTTTGATGCATGTCGGTGGAACCTTATTTACCCAAATCAGGAGAGATTTGACCAAATAATATCTAGATATAAATTTCTCTTGATTCAGATTGAACCATTGTTAGGGTTGAATTTAAACTTGTTTCTAAATTACTCTACATTCAGCTTGAGATTTGTGATGTGTGGGTGTTATGTCAAAATAGACACCCAAATCAAAGATCTAGAGAGGATCTGTAAATTAAAGAATATGATTTTTTATTTTTAATTTTGGATCCATTAGTGTTTTGGAAGCCCTATTCAAAGTGGCATTTGTAAGTTGCTAGCTAGTTATTGTTAATCCGAGTACACAGTTATAACATTCAGTATTAGGATTACAGATCCTCTCAACAGTGAATGAAACTAAGTATAAAACAGAGTCACAGAAAGTAATCTTTGAATTGAAATTCTCTTACTGTTTGAAGGCAGAATAACAGTACTTCGTTGTTGTCTTTTACCAAAGTCAGAAATTCGCAGCAGAAGGCAGATCAAGGCTAGTGTTTAACACTATGTCCTTAAGACAAATTTCGCCCCTGCAATGGTGCTAACAGGCTTCAGTGGCTTCTGTCTCCCAGGATACAATGATCAACACACAGTAGCAGCACTGCAAACTGTGTGTCTGTTTGAACCAGAGTGCAACAGCAGGACTCTCTCTTGACTGACTATGCAGACTCGAAATTGTGCAACAGCAGCAGTGAATTGGATAATTGAAAATGGGAAGACAGTATGCATATTTATAGGCTGCTTCAGGTCTCTTCAATGGGGCTGCATCTGTTCAGAACAGTGACTGTTCAGTGAACAGATGCATCTGTTCTTTGGACACACCCTTTCACAAATGAAAGGACACACATCACTTGGACACACATCTGTTCGGGGCGGGGCGGGGCGCGCGCGCGCGTGTGTGTGTTGTTTGGTGGTGACCCAACAAGGATCTATGTCCTCCCTCCTCCACAAAAGTGGGATGCCCCTTGGGGCTCATCTTATACCACTAAGGTAAACATATTTATACCAAAGAAATGTATTGCTCTCAAGCAATGTGGGAAGCAAGTTTTCCACTTCCCTTTCTTTCCATGTTTAACATGTTCAAGTAGTATTGTTTAGGAGGCAATTTCTCATTCACTCCTTAATGGATTAGAGCAACCCAATACATGTCATTAGTCTACTCATGGAGTAGATTACATTCCCATGTATTCTCACCTAAAACTATAAGTGGGTCCCACTTTTAGTTTGGCCCAAAGATAGCCTAAAGGTGGGTTCTCTTAGCCATTTTTCCAACAATCCCCCACATGAATGAAATTAACTGAAAGCAATGAAATGATATGCAGACACACAGAGAGAGTACAAATGGAAATTTTCTGTATAGAGAAAGGTAGCTTGTGGCCTTGAACCTTCCCTTGTGAAGTACTATCGAATTTACTGGTTGAACAGTGAACGTGATGTCTTGAACTACTCAACCTTTTACGTAAACCGAGACAATAGAGTTCACACAGAATCTTCCTGGACACAGTTGGTTCTAATGATTGTGTTCATTTTGGCCCTGAACAATGCCTGGTTTTCATGAGTGCTTTAGAGTATTTAGCCTTATTATTCTCATAGAAACGGCCCAGTTCACACTCACATAGGTGATTCTTATTAAGAGTATCCTGCTATACCCCACTTGATGAGTCAAGATATAAGAATCATTAAAAGCCTTGCTTACCCTAAGTTTCGCTACAGGTATCACTATTATTATTATAGGAATGAGCAGGAGATATTATCTCCATAGTGATATCGTTAAGTCACACACAATTCGGTTGTCCCTTTGAACCTAGATCTTGGGATCTCCAGTCAGCTAGGTTGGGTTGCCATTATGGTGACTTTTCATTCATAGGCTTTAAGCCCATTCCCCTCGATGAACGATTTACTTGCTCTCTTGCTAAACCTTTGGTAAAGGGATCCGCAATGTTATCCATGGACTTTATGTACTCAATAGTCATAATGCCATTAGAGAGCAGTTGTCTCACGGTATTATGTCTCCGACGAATATGTCGAGACTTACCGTTATATATGTGATTCTGCGCCCTTCCAATTGCTGATTGACTATCGCAGTGAATGCAGATAGGAGGCACAGGTTTTGACCACATTGGAATATCTTCTAGGAATTGACGAAGCCATTCAGCTTCTTCGCCAGCTTTATCCAGTGCAATAAACTCAGATTCCATAGTGGATCTAGCAATGCAAGTTTGTTTAGAAGATTTCCATGATACCGCTGCACCACCAAGCGTGAATAGATATCCACTTGTGGATTTTGAATCATTGGTATCTGATATCCAGTTGGCATCACAGTAGCCTTCAAGTACTGCTGGATATCTCGAGTAATGCAATCCATAGTTTTGGGTGTATTTTAAATATCTTAGAACCCTGACTATGGCCTTCCAATGGTCTGATCCTGGGTTACTTGTGTATCTACTCAGTTTACTAACAGCATATGCAATGTCAGGACGAGTGCAATTCATGACATACATTAGGCTCCCAATTATTTGCGCATATTCGCATTGTGATATGCCTTTTCCAGTATTTTTGGATAGATGGATACTAATATCTATAGGTGTTCTCGCTGGACTGCTATTATCTTGATTATATTTCTGGAGTATTTTCTCAATATAGTGCGATTGAGATAATATCAGTCCATCCGATGATTTAGAAATTTTAATTCCTAGTATGACATCAGCAACACCCATATCTTTCATATCAAACTTATTGTTTAACATTCGCTTGGTAGCTTGAATGATTTCATCATTACTACCCATAATCAGCAAATCATCAACATATAAGCAAATAATGACACAGCCATTGTTAGTGCTCTTGACATATACACACTTGTCACATTCATTGATCTTAAACCCATTTGACATCATCAAACTGTCAAATTTTTCATGCCATTGCTTAGGTGCTTGTTTTAATCCATATAGAGATTTGACAAGTCGACAAACTTTCTTGGTTTGTCCTGGAGCATTAAACCCTTCGGGTTGTTCCATATATATTTCCTCATCTAATTCACCATTTAAGAAAGCGGTCTTTACATCCATTTGATGTATCTCGAAATTGTGTATCGCAGCAATTGCAATTAACATTCGAATGGATGTTATCCTCGTAACTGGTGAATAAGTGTCGAAATAATCCAAGCCTTCTTTTTGTCTGTACCCTTTAACAACAAGCCTGGCTTTGTATTTTTCAATTGATCCATCTGCTTTCATCTTTCTCTTGAATATCCACTTGCACCCAAGAGTTTTGCAACCTTGTGGAAGATCCACTAGTTCCCACGTATGATTTTGCAAAATGGATTCAATTTCACTGTTTATTGCCTCTTTCCAATATTGTGCCTCGGGACAGGACACCGCTGCTTTAAAGCTTTGAGGCTCATCTTCTAACAAAAGTGTTAGAAAATCTGGACCAAATGTTTTTGATGTTCTAGCCCTCTTACTCCGTCTAGGTTCATCAATCTCTTGTTGGTTTTGTTCACTGCTATTAGCAGTATCTTGAGTTCGTTTAAGAGAACTCGATTCCTGTGAGGGTTTATTAGGAAATACATGTTCAAAGAACGATGCATTCCTTGACTCAATAATAGTGTTAGGATGCATATCAGGAATCTCAGATTTGTGAATTATAAATCGATACGCACTGCTATTATGAGCATACCCAATGAAAACACAGTCAACTGTCTTTGGTCCTATTTTAACCTTTTTAGGTGTAGGAACCGCCACTTTAGCCAAACACCCCCACACTTTCAAGTATTTGTAAGTAGGCATTCTGCCTTTCCACAACTCGTAAGGGGTCTTATTGGTTTTCTTTTGAGGTATTCGGTTAAGAATATAATTTGCGGAGAGTATAGCATCCCCCCACAAATTCTGAGGTAATCCAGAACTTATTAACATAGCATTCATCATTTCTTTTAAAGTTCTGTTTTTCCTTTCAGCAACACCATTTTGCTGAGGTGAATAAGGAGCGGTAGTTTGGTGTATAATACCATGTTGTGAACAAAATTCACCAAAAGGTGATTCGTATTCACCTCCTCTATCGCTTCTTATCACCTTGGTTTTCTTCTCAAGTTGATTCTCAACCTCATTCTTGTAATGTTTGAACATTTCCAAGGCCTCATCTTTACTTCTCAGTAAGTAAACATAACAGTATCTTGTGCAATCATGAATGAATGTAAGAAAATATTTCTTACCACCTTTAGTTTGAACAAACTTGAGGTCACATATATCAGAATGAATTAACTGAAGAGGTTCAGAAGTTCGTTCAATTGAATGAAAAGAAGTTCTAGTTAGTTTAGCTTCTACACATGTTTCACATTTGATATTTGAATCAAAACTGCATTTAGGCAAACATTCCATATTAACTAATCTACGTAAAGCATCATAGTTAACATGACCTAATCTACCATGCCACACATTAGAAGACTCAAGCATATAAGCAGAAGATTTTTTCTTATTAGGGACAATGGTCATTACATTCATTTTAAAGAGCCCATCGCTCATATACCCTTTGCCCACGTACATCCCAGACTTAGTGAGGACAAACTTATCCGCCTCAAATACAAGTTTGAAACCCTTCTTACTCAGTAGTGAGCCTGATACCAGATTCTTACGAATATCAGGTACATGCAGCACATTGTTGAGGGTGAGTTCCTTTCCAGAAGTCATTTTCAGTACTACCTGTCCTTGGCCTTCAACCTTTGAAGAGGCAGAGTTACCCATAAAGAGTTGTTCTCCGTTTGTTGCATTATAAGTGGAGAACATGTCTTTATTGGAGCAGACATGTCGAGTGGCCCCAGTGTTCACCCACCATTCTCTGGTGTTGCCAACCAGATTGACTTCTGAGACCACAGCAGAAAGATTGATGTCTGAAACATCAGTGGAGAGATTGTCCATTTCTGTCATGTTGGCCTGCGCTGGTTTCTTACTTGTATTTCCTTGGTCCTTGCGCTTACGACAGTCCTTAGCACGGTGGCCTGGTTTGTCGCACACATAGCAATTCCCTTTGAACTTCTTGTTGTCCTTGGGACCTTGTCTTTGACCGTTGGAAGGGTTCTTCCTCTTCTTGGGGTTCTGCCCATGTTCCACCACATTAGCCTTGGCTTCAGTGAAGGTTTTTCCTGCCTTTTTCTCAGATGTACGATTGTCTTCCTCTATCCTCAATCTGACAATCAGGTCTTCAAGTCTCATCTCCTTTCGCTTATGCTTAAGGTAGTTCTTAAAATCCTTCCAAAGTGGTGGCAATTTTTCAATGATTGCTGCCACTTGGAAAGACTCACTAAGAGACATTCCTTCTGCATGAATTTCATGGAGAATGACTTGAAGTTCCTGAACTTGATTGATTACTGCCTTGGAATCACTCATCTTGTAGTCAAGGAATCTGCCAACAACGAACTTCTTCATTCCGGCATCTTCAGTCTTGTACTTTTTGTCAGTGAATCCCATAATTCCTTAGCAGTCTTCAATGAACAATACACATTATATAATGTGTTATCTAGTCCATTGAGAATATAGTTTCGACAGAGGAAGTCAGCATGCTTCCAAGCATCTACAGCAGCAACAACTTGCTTGTCTGTCTCATCTTCTTTTAAAGCAGGAGCTTCTTCATGGAGGAACCTAGCCAAGTTCAAGGTAGTGAGATAGAACAACATTTTCTGTTGCCATCTCTTAAACTCAGTACCGTTGAACTTCTCAGGTTTCTCCCCATGGTTCACCAAAACAGGGCCATGGGTAGTGACTGGAGTATTCTTCTCAATACCCATAACTGTATACAGCACAAAGAATTTTATAGAATTAATGTAAACAGTAACTCGAAGTGGTTACTTAAAGTTAAGAACAGACTATAGGTCTGGTTACTGTAAACAAGCAACTTCGAAGTGGTTACTTAGAAAAGTTACAGAACAGACTACAGGTCTGGTTACTGTAAACAATTAACTTCGAAGTGGTTACTTAGAAAAGTTACAGAACAGACTACAGGTCTGCTTACTGTAAACAGATAGAGATACTCAGTTTTACTTGACTAGTTTCCGAAAAAGAAGAAGCAGAAACCAGCAGTAAGACTAACAGAAATGTAGACCAGAAATACTGATTTAAGTCTTATAACAGAGTGTACTCAGATGGATGAGAAATTTGTCTTAAGATTGTTAATCCGAGTACACAGTTATAACATTCAGTATTAGGATTACAGATCCTCTCAACAGTGAATGAAACTAAGTATAAAACAGAGTCACATAAAGTAATCTTTGAATTGAAATTCTCTTACTGTTTGAAAGCAGAATAACAGTACTTCGTTGTTGTCTTTTACCAAAGTCAGAAATTCGCAGCAGAAGGCAGATCAAGGCTAGTGTTTAACACTATGTCCTTAAGACAAATTTCGCCCCTGCAATGGTGCTAACAGGCTTCAGTGGCTTCTGTCTCCCAGGATACAATGATCAACACACAGTAGCAGCACTGCAAACTGTGTGTCTGTTTGAACCAGAGTGCAACAGCAGGACTCTCTCTTGACTGACTATGCAGACTCGAAATTGTGCAACAGCAGCAGTGAATTGGATGATTGAAAAAGGTCTCTTCAATGGGGCTGCATCTGTTCAGAACAGTGACTGTTCAGTGAACAGATGCATCTGTTCTTTGGACACACCCTTTCACAAATGAAAGGACACACATCACTTGGACACACCCCATTTAAATCCAAAAAAGAAATTATTATTTTAATAAAAATTTCTCCAAAAAATTAAATGGGTAGTGGGCCGAGCCAGGCCCAACCCGCGTGTGAAGCCCGAGCCCCAGCCCAGCCCGGCTCGGCTCGGCTCGGTTCGGGGCGGGGCGGGGCGCGCGCGCGCGTGTGTTGTTTGGTGGTGACCCAACAAGGATCTATGTCCTCCCTCCTCCACAAAAGTGGGATGCCCCTTGGGGCTCATCTTATACCACTAAGGTAAACATATTTATACCAAAGAAATGTATTGCTCTCAAGCAATGTGGGAAGCAAGTTTTCCACTTCCCTTTCTTTCCATGTTTAACATGTTCAAGTAGTATTGTTTAGGAGGCAATTTCTCATTCACTCCTTAATGGATTAGAGCAACCCAATACATGTCATTAGTCTACTCATGGAGTAGATTACATTCCCATGTATTCTCACCTAAAACTATAAGTGGGTCCCACTTTTAGTTTGGCCCAAAGATAGCCTAAAGGTGGGTTCTCTTAGCCATTTTTCCAACAGTTATTATCTCAAGAGTCTCTTACACTAGTCTTGTGGATCTTTGTTAATAAGTTGATTGATAGTCGTTGAGAACAACGTCCACCCTCGCTCCTAAGTGGTCATAATTGTGGTCGAGCTCTCGCCCTCACCTCAACAGGCGCTCATCCTATGGCTGAAACAACATCACGGTGTTTGCCTTGGCACTGCCTTACTAATAGGGGGCATTTAGGACGTGTTCACATCGACACCAAGCCAGCCTTACTCGACTGCACAGAAGAATTCCCTCCCCGACCATAAAACCATTGTTGTGTCGTTTCTCATCACCAATTGATTTTATGATAAGTTGTAGCTCAATGGGGTGTAAGATCCTACTATAGTTCCCTTTCATCACTTGGACCAATAGGTCCATTATATGTAAATTGAATGTACAATATTTGTGAAGAATTAATGCATCAAGAAGGCTTTGACCCAAAAAGAAAAAAAATATATTATATATAGGTATAAACCACTCTAGATTCAATTGGACCACTCTTAGACCGGCCGAACTCCAACATATTTCTAAACCACTCTAAATTCAACTTGAACTTGTGCCCTCTGGTCCTATGATCGTTATGTCAAAATAGATATCAAAATTTTAAGAGAGAGAGAGAGAGAGAGAGAGAGAGAGAGAGAAGATTTGTAAATTAAGCATCTTGAAAAATACCAAAAAACTTGACCCTCGAATGTTTTACATGCCCTGGCCAAGGTGGTGTTTCTTGAGGGCGCGCATACAAAAAAAAAAAAGAAAGAGGTGGTGTCTATAAGTTGCTCAGTAGATATTATATCAATTATCTCCTACAATAGCCTTACTCGTTTCAGTAAAGAACATAATTGACAAAACTTTCCTTCATCTCTTGGGCCAATAGATCCACTATATATACAATGAATGTGCATTGTTTATGATGACTGCATTGGGAAGGATTTGATGAGAATAATATTTTAGACATAAATAATTATAGATTAGAGTTGGATCACTCTAAAGGGCATTTAATTTGGTAACTCAAAAAATAAGCTAATATCATGATTTAAAGCTTATTTATATATTTAAGCATTGGATAAGCCTCTAATTATATTTTCTGTTTTTAGAGATTATTAAGAATTAGACCTTTTGACTCTAAGTGCTTATTTGGTATCTCTACTTTTTTTTTTTTTTTTGACATACCCATCCAAAATAGAGCCTTCAAAAAAAGAGTCATAAAATGTAGGTGTCACGTTTGTTTCCGGCAATTTATGCAAGTGTTGCATAAATCAGTTGTGAAAATGAGCCTCCTTTTCATACCTTAATTTTCATAGCTTATAGGTGTGAAGTTGTTCATCTTCTTTAAATGGTTAAAAATGGCTACGTGGTAATTTTTTTTTTAAATCTTCTTCATAGATTTTGGAAAGTTTGTGAAAATGGTGATTTGGACTAATATTTAAAATGTAATTCTTCATATGTATCATTTGCATATGTAATAGATTCACGTGTGTCATTTACATATGTTAAAAAGCAAATAACCCCTGAAGCATTTGAGGGACTTAACAAACAACCACGAAATGCCATTTCTTTATTTTTGTAATTCAATATATTCTAATAAGATAGTACCGACCTCTTGTGCACCATCTATGATTAATTCAATCACTTCACATGCATGTTTATCATAATTTCACACTATTTAAGAGTTTTATTTCTTTCTTTCTTTTTGCTACCTCGGAAACTCGAACAATACTCAGAGCTAGCCCTCGGACAATACTAGTCTTAGTTTTAATAACCATTGGATCTTATCAAAATGATTTCCATTATGTAGATCTTGTTAAGCTTTGAGAGCCTAAAACTAAGGGTTAAGATTATTTGATTGGCCTCCATGTATCTTTAATACTCAATTCAATCATATCTATCATCCTACCTTTCTTGAATTTTAAAAATCATGTGGGCTTCACACTAGGTGATATTTTAAAACAAAACTACCAGGCATGAGTTTTTGATGGCTCAGTGGTAAGGCACCTTAGTCTCATGCTATACATTTGAGATCTATTCATGGTCCTCTTGTTGGAAGTAATCACTTCTAGACTATTGATCCAATCTAGGAGAGAAAAAAAAAAGTGAAAACCACCTTGCATCTATTCATTGGATCCTTTTATTCCCTCAAGATAGGATATACACCTAAGGTTGTTTATGGTCCGGCCAAGCCAATGCATGCCCAAGCCTGTCTCGACTTTAGAAACGCAAGCCCATATTTGGCTCAAGGTCGACACAGGCAGTAAAAGTCAGGCCAAGCTCACCCATTTAGTCAATTGAGCTGGGCTGAACTAGGCTTTTTATGAATTATACAAGTTTTCTAGTATTGTTTGGGGGCAGATTTGCAGGTAATTCATTTTGCAGACATCAATTTGGTGTGGAGTCATTTATTGTTTTAAGGAGAGCGGGACCCGTGGCTCACGCGATCCGTCAAATCAATATTATCCATCCATTTATTATTATTTTTTTTATCTAAGAGATTTATTGGCAGGCATTAGCCGTTATCAAAGTTATCTTTGAATGTGATGGTATTACAGCTACAAAAGCAAAAACAAAACATCTCAAAAGAAGGTTGTTAGCTTTGACCATGAAGAATAAAGATAACAAAGAAAATAAACAAATTTAAACTACCCAATCTACCGCTCAAAATGGAAACCCTTGTGGCAATCATAATGAACATGATAGATATGCTTGAGAATTATGCTTTGACAAAGTATCACAAATTACCTTTGATATCGATGTGACTACGTTCGCATTTCTTGTCTTGGCTTGGCTCCTTTGGTGCTTGTTTCTTATCTTTGCCTGTTAGTACATTATAAAGAAAAAAAGATCTTGTCTAAGGCTGAATGAGATACCTAATGTCTTGGATATGTAGATGATTCCGATGCACATTGCAGGAAGGAAGCCACGAGGCCAACCATGGAAAGTAGGATGAGAAACAGAAAGTAGGATGCATACTTCTCTTGTCTCAAATGTCATTTGACATCACTGTTCAAAGTTCAGGAGTTGTGCATGTATATGTGGAGAAAATAGGAGAAGAAAACAAGTGACGAAAATTATCCTAGGGTTTTTGTATATTAGTCCTCCTTGAATCTGATTTTCCAATCTTATAACCGAAACTTAAATATTGTCACTAGAGTTGCTTGACTTTGGTCAACTATTTTTTCTTTTAAAACTTTTTTGCGCCATATACCATGATATTATGGGACTATATCTTATGACAACATGTGATTTATAAATTTTTGAATCATATGCTTTATGCAACCAACAAGTAAATTCATTTTTTATAGGATACAAAAAATGGCATTTTGTAAAAAGTAAATATATCATATATGGGACAGTCCATGATATCATGGAATTATTAGTTTATATAACATATACCATACCCATGATATAATGAGATCTGAGACAAAAAACTTTGACTAAGGTCAAGTGACTCAGGCATTATTAGCTGAATTTCAGTCATGAAATTGAATAACTGAGTTTAAGGGGGCCGGACTAATATTTCAAAACCCCAACTATCCTTAAAAACTTAGATTCATTAGTTTGTAGTTTTCTCTTGTCCACCTTTTATCCTCCTCCAATCTTACTAGTTTGGACTTGAGGTTGTAATCGCTAGTGAATTAAAGACCCTTAGACCCGTTCGGACGTGGTGAAAATTGTTAGAGAAAATTGTCCCCTTCAAGTTTGTACCGAGATCAATTATCTTTCCTTGTTTTCTTCAATTGTGAAGTTTGCTTTAGATCTTTAGTTACCTGTACTTGTCACAGGCAACTGATGCTTTTCCACGTCCTTATTGAAGATTTCACATATATCATGTTTATTGTCCTCCCATTTAGGTGCCCATTTAGCTGCAAATAGAACAAACTGAATGTTGGAACATGTATTCTTGATGTATTGCATGTGCTAACAGTATATGCTGGAACTTTTTTTTTTTTTTTTAGTAGTGATGCATCATATTTTCTCTAAACAAAAAGTACATTAGCAATCATATTACCATTAATCTCTAGTTCCATTTTACAAACAAACAATTTAACAATGACACATTCTAATTTAGTGCTATCTGACCCGAATTTATTTTGAACAATTTGGATTTAAGTAGACAAACATGGGCAAGATTTTAGCTATCCTTTGAATTATGAAGTTGCTCTCAAAAGATCTGAGTTTTGAAACAAAAACTCTGTCATTCGGTATGTCACATTGAGTGCTACCACACAACATGTCATGCATGTTGGTAGGCCCATTGGACCGATGTAATAAGATAAAGGCATCTGGATTAGTCACCGTTAGACATTTCCATTTAATTTAAGGACTGACTGGAAATCATCATCAAAGCCTTGTCTCAAATTTGTTAGGATCCGCTTCTTACCCCAGTGGTAAGGAGTTGGGTTCTTACTTGGGAGGTCAGGGTTCAACCCCCACCTCCCCCCTATATTCCAGCATGTGTATATGCGGGCTTTCTTCCCACTTCGATGGGCTTCCTTCCCGAATGTGCCGGACTTTCTTCCCACTTCATGGGCTTCCTTCCCGGGTGTACCGGGCTCTCTAAATAAATAAATAAAAATGGTCCCAGCCACCCTAGCTGGGGTACAAAAAAAATTACTATGTTAGGATCCGCTACATGATCCATTCTAATGAGCCAAATTTTTAAATAACTAACACTTCTTAAGATCTAACTTTACTACTTCCATCTACATCATGTTTGGTCTACCTCTTCCTCTTGGTGGGCCATCAGCCTTCATAGAAAAACTTTTATTCATTAGTACCATTGTTGGCTTGTGTTGGACATGTTCAAACCTTCTATCATGGGCTTCTCTTATTTTATCACCTATTGATAATGCCCCAAAATATTCCTAGAAACGCTCATTTTCGATCCATTCTTTTTTAGTTTTATCATACATCCACCTTAATATTTTCATCTGATTGGAAATCCTCTACATTTATTTGACATTATATTCTCAATCATTGAACTAGATGGCTAACAGTATTTGATTCAACCGATTTATAAATGACAAATCCACGGGCCCTTTTGTGTTTTGCATGCATGTTGACATTGTGTAACTCTAGCACAGGAAACCATAATCCAGGGCCCGACCAAGGGCTATTTAACCCCTCCATTGCACTGTCAGGGATTTTATTATGCCTAGCGTCTCAAAGCTTAGTTTGACTTGCCTGAGTGAATTCAACTTTCCTAGAGTTAAGTGTATCACTTAATTGAGTTTCCATATTACTATGTAATTAAGAACCCCTTACTCATCTAGTCTAATGAGCTACATTTACTTATGAGTCATAAACAAATAATCCCAAATACACCATATGGCTTTGAATAGAAGGCAAAAAATGGGGGAAAGATAAATATTACCAATGGCAGTAAAAATATCCTTCCACAACTTGAGTAAGTCCAAGCAGGTTTGGTAATTTCCTGGAACTGGGAAATCAAAATCCAAACAATGTTCATCCCTAAATGAGAGGGCGTCTCGGCTTAGTCCAAGTCAACAACCAAACCTGTACATGAAATGCGATTAGTATCCTCTCTTGTACTCAAGCAGAGGGAGGTAGGACTCACAACTAAGTATAGGAAACGCGGCATGTTTATGAGTTCATTGGCCTTATAAGATATAAGTGTAGTTGTGAATTAGCAATTTGTTAAATATCAGTTCGGTATATGATACATTGTTGTTCAATTATTTCATGACTTTAGATAAGGTTATTAGCCATTTTTTGTTGAATTGATTTCTTAAGTTTGCTATTCGACAATCCATGGGAACGTTAACTCAATCCGAGTCCAACCTAGTAATCTTGGGTAGTTAATCCTTTAAACTTTTGGAAGGGCATGGACTTTAGCCATGCATTTTAATTTTATTAATATAAGGGGTTTGGCTCGGGCTATTCAACTTAAGAAATTCGATGTGCATGCAACCCAGCTCACCACAATATGACTTGTCAACCCAATCTGAGTCCGACTAGTTGCTTGTCGCAGAACTGGGACAAATTGATATTTCCACAAGAAGTAGTTGTAGTTCTCAAGTTTGACAAGAGCAAACACCTGATGTTGGAAATCAGAAAAGTAGATGTATGTTTAGTAGAAGAAGAAAAAGGAGTAGCAGAAGACATGATGTAGAAAGCCAGTGAGTAGAACAGAGAAGAGAATTTGAGAGAAGAAGAAAAAACCTCTAAAACAGTAAGAAAATTGGAGAACGACAAATAAGATCTACGGAAGATGATCAACGAAGATTGAATTTCGTCAAAGAGGACCGAAGAGGAAGATGAAAAAGATAGCAACAAGTGCCTTGCTTTGGAAGAAGATAAAAGCAGGATCTCAACGACGTTGATTGATCAAGCTCTGATACCAAAAGAGCTTAGAGAAGCAGAGAAGAAACAGAGAGAAGAAAGTTACAGAAGAATTGAAGTGATCTCATTCAACTTGATCATCATAAATTAATGGCCGGGTTTTGACATATTAGTCCTCCTTAAACTTGATTTTTCCAATTTCATAACCACATTTCGGATAATGTCACCAGAGTCGCTTGATTTTTTTTTTTAACTTTTTTGGCATAGATCCCATGTTATCATGAAAATAGTGCATGCCATAAAAATTAATAAATCCCATGATATCATGCGACCATCTTATATTGTCATGACTTTTATACAACACATTAGGAGAATAGAAAATTCCAAATGATAGAGCATGAGAAATGGTCGTTAGATATGCACTTACTTTTCACACAATGTCACTTTTTTTGTTTTCTTAAAAATGAGTTCGTTTGCTGGTTGCAGAAAGTGTATGATACAGAGACTGACAAATCCCATGATATAATGGTATATGACACAAAATAATTTTTAAGAAAATGTTGACCATAGTCAAGCGACTCTAGTGACATAATCTAAATTTCGGCCATGAAAATGAAAAATTGGATTTAAAGAGGACTAATATGTCAAAGTCCTTAAATTAATTACACTCAGACTGTGGAGAAAGACGAAATCCAAATATTTGGAATTTCGCTTCTCAATTTGTGTGAAAAAAACCACACTAGTTCAAAACTCAACACCAAAATGAAAGAAGAAGAACAATCAAAAGATAGAGGGAGAAGAACATAACTTCATTAAAAGATAAACATTACAAGTTCAGCTTCAGGTCAGTACTTGCACTAGATATGAACTTGTTGATGATGTGACTCCACTTCTCTCTACTTGCTCCAAGGTGGTTTTTTGGGCATGATTGTGAAGAGGCCACCTACCCACCCACACACACACACACACACACACACATATATATATACGTGATTTAGAAAATTGATAACATAATGAGGTAGTTGCATGGGAAAGGAAGATAATTAGTGGAGGGACATGGGAAAGATGAGAAATGGTTAAATGGAAGTAATGAGATGCATGGGAAGTCTAAGATTGGTGTATGGAGAAGTGAAAAGAGCAATGAGGTATATGGAAAAAGTGAATTTGTTGTATATAGAAGTGGATTAACGTAATGAAGCATATTAAAAAGTGGCTTGGTGTATGGAGAAATGGATGGGAGTAATGACGTATGTATGGAAAAAAATATATGTCGGTAATGGCTTGGTGAGGATAATGATGTGGCATCATATGGGAAGATGGAAAAGTGGTTGGGTGGAGAGAACTTGAGAGGAATAGAGTATGTGGCATGTTCATCCACACGTGTGCAAGTGGGATCCATACACAAAATATCAAAATACCCACATGACACAAAATTACATAACAACCTGATCACTAAAACACTCAAAAATAAAAATGTAAATAAAATAATAAATTAAATTAAGAAAATTCTAAAAAATGCACTTTAAAAATTAACATAGACATCTATCTACTCATAGAGATTGAAAACTACTAACGAAGTTAGTTTTCAATTGTATGTTATTACAACAGAATATGAAGTATAAAATGCATGAGGGGGAGTTGGTTAAAACTGTCTCGGCTCAGATCATCTGTATTAACTCAACGAGTTTAATAGAATGAGCCGGTGTTTTGTTAATAGAATAAGGGTTTATTCCACTTTTAACTTGCACATTAATTAACTTCAATAGACACTTCCAACTTAATCAATAAATAGGTCATGTTCGGGTTGAGCCTTATACATGTTAATTGAAACCCACTCAACCCAGAGAGAGAGAGAGAGAGAGAGAGAGAGAGATCTCACAGCGATATATGAAATCATCAAAGGGGCCCAATTGACATCGACTTTCGACAGCTGAATGATTTTGAGCAATAAAATGAAGAGTTGTTAGTCCTTTTTCGTTATAGAACTTAATGAGCTTCGGATACCAATATTGTTGGAAGTAGGTGGGCCTCGTGGATAGGTTTTCAAAACTTTTGACCCGATGTACACAGTGATCAAGTACCCATAAGGCCAGAAACCACATCCACGATCCAAAAACCGCAAACACATGATCAATAGCAGTAAAATACTATCTCTAAGATAGAAAGTAGCAGCACCATGCATTCATTATAAACCCACTAACATGCAAGGAGTAGATTTTACCTTAAGAGCTTGGTAGTGCTCTAATGGAGAAGTTGACAACTTGCTTAATGAAAAACTCTTTATTTGTAGTAAATTAGAATCTCCAAGACCTCGTAGTCTTCCACACTATGACCCGTTTCAGATTTCTATTCTCAAGGAGAGTGGTGGGATCTCCAAAAGAAACCAACTAGAACCTCAAAAGCAAACCAGAAAAGAAACTAAAAGAGAGAGGAGAGGGAGGAGCAACTATTGCTCTTGGGCGTGAATCCCAAGGATAGGAAGGGTAGGTTGGACGTCCAAGGGGTCTCCCTATTTATATCAAAAGCAACCTCATGTTCCTGCTAATTATTAGAAGTCCAACTTCCAATATAATTAGTAACTTTCCATTCATTTTCTTTTTGAGTTCAAGTATAATTAGTAACAATCTAATAATTGAACAAGCGTGGGGACCACCAGGGATTCCATAGAAAGCTGACTCCAACTGGAAAACCCTGACCCCACATCTCATGTGTAATCCGAGCCCACAGTTAATTGTAAATAACTCTACTAAATAAATGCAACTGAACTCCAGTCTTAGGAATATATTATAAGAAGACCCTAAACTTCCCTATGACCACAAGTAGACCCCTCCATCTATATCCATGGATCAATTGGATTAAAATTGCTCAACCAATTTAGATCCACAATCTTATTATCCTCGAGACCCATTCAATCACAGTGATCATCAATACCATTCAATTAACTCTTAACTGAGATGGGTGTGCACTTACCAATGATAAATCCATTAATTGGCACAAGGGGATAATGAGGATAGATTCCATCTTGAAAAAAATATGTTCCCACAGTCCTACTACCACGTACCCAAGACACCGAGGTGTTGACCTATATTTGGCCTCACTTGGTGACTCAAAGCAAATGAATAGATAGAAACTTGAGTTCATTAATATCTCAAGATTAAGAGCATATTGCTAGAAAATTGTGAGAGCAGATCTTAAAGTAAAGATAGTGTTCCATAAGGTGCTTCTGGTCCTTCAATACATCTAATGTACTGGCACAATGCTCAAGAGTCTTACACTCTGATGATTGAGACAAATCACACTATCTCATAGTGATCATAATACTGCAACCTTCTCAGATGAGATGCCCAATCTCATCACCGGTTATGAACTAATTTAAGTATAAGATTTGTGACATATGTCACCCGCATATGGATCTCATCCACGTGCATGTATCACATCTAATATACTCGTGGGCTCCGATTCATCTCATGAACCATCATGTCATTCGTATTAGTTTTGTGCAAATAAATAATAAAACACCATTATCTCATGAAAAGAAAACATGATTCTATTGAAATAAATTAATTTATTACATCATCTACTAGATTGAGACCACACAATCTAACAATCTCCCACTTAGACTCAATGCCCGTCAGGGTTGCATCTCAAACCCATCCCGTCTACATGCTGCTCAAACACTTTGGTGGTCAAAGGCTTAGTAAAGGGATCCACAAAATTGTCTGCAGATGCTATTTTGGTGATGGCAATGTCACCTCTCTGCAAAAATGTCTCTGACCAAATGATACTTCCTATGTACCTGCTATTAGCGTTTATGGCTTTTGGGTTCCTTGGATTGGGCGACTGCCCCGCTGCTGTCACAGTAAACTGTGAGCGGCTGTTGCGCCAAAGGTACCACTCCAAGTTCCAAAAGAAATCTTTTTAGACATATTCAACCTCCGAGGTGGAATCAACAATACATTTCATTTTAATACTCATCCAGTTGATAGCTCCGCTGCCAAGCATAAACACATACCAAGAGGTTGATTTCCAGGAATCCTTATCCGATATGAAGTCAAAATCCATGTATACGACTGGATTCAACTCATCACTGTCGTAAATCAACATCTAATCTCTCATTCGTCTCGAATGTAATCTCTCATCCTTCTCAAGTATTTGAGAATACACTTCCCAGGAGTCCAATGGTCCAGACCTGGGTTAGACTGATATCTATTGACTAGGCCCACTGCGTGTTAGATATTCGGTCTAGTACAAAGCATAACATACATGAGGCTACCAACAGCCGAAGCGTATGACACTTCTCTCATTTGGTCCTTTTCCTCAGGTGTCTTAGGACACTGATCCTTGGAAAGGTGCACTCTATGCCTGAAATGTGTGATACCCTTCTTGGAGTCTTGCATTGCAAACCGCACTAGTACCTTATCTATGTACACAACTTGGGATAAGCGAATCATCCTATTTTTTCGGTCTTCATGAAGCTTCATACCTAGGATGTAGCTCGCTTCTCCCAAGTCCTTCATATAAAAAGTCATGGCCAACCAAACTTTCACCGTTGATAACATTCTATGTCACTACCAAGGAGAATGATGTCATCAATATATAACACCAGAAAAACTACCCTGCCTCCTTCACTTTTTATGTACACACATGACTCATCTGGATTTTGACAAAAACCAAAAGATTTGATTGCCTGGTCAAAATGGATGTTCCAGCTACGGGACGCCTGCTTCAGTCCATAAATGGACTTATGCAGCTTGCAAACTCTTTGCTCTTGGTTCTTAGCCACAAAACCGTCCGGTCGCATCATGTAGATGTCTTGCTCAAGATGGTCGTTGAGAAACGCCGTCTTGACATCCATTTGCCAAATCTCGTAATCGAGATGAGCCGAAATAGATAAGAGTATCCGGATGGACTTGAGCATGGGTACCGGCGAAAAGGTTTCCTCATAATCGATACTGTTGACACCAAAAATGTTACCTTGTCTCTTCAAAATCCAAAGAGCTACATGAAGTCGCAACCTGCCATAAATAGGCAATGCTACTTCCAAAAATCAAATCTTGTCAGAATCAAACAAAAACTGCAAGATCCTTCAAGACAGCCAAAAGAGGAGTACACAAGAAGTTTCGGGATCATTTCAAAATCATTTGGCCTAACTTCGCTTCTCCGACAGCCGAAAAGGAGCTCTCGGCGGCAAAAGCATCGGAGACACCAAATCTTCGATCAGAGCCGATGGATGGTCTCAAAATACTTCCAAAAGGCTCCACGTCAAGTTCCGAGTCAAACCGACAATGTTTGACCCTACATCAACCCTCGAACAGCTAAATCAAGCCTCTTGGCGGCGAGAACCACCGAGGCTATTACTCATCAGATAGAGCACATGGACGGCTTCAAAATGCTTATAAAGGGCTACACGTCAAATTTCAGGTCATTTCGACAACATTTGACCATAGTTTGACGCTCGGAAGCCAAATCAGGCCTCTCGGTGGCAAAGCTCTCCGGGACCATGATTTTCAAGACAGAGCCTATGGATCATCTTAAAATGACTCCAATAGGATCCCTGTCAAATTTCAAGTCAATCGGACATCGGTTGACCGCACATCAAACCGCGACACCTTCATCGCGACAAAAGCGAATCTACTGGTGATAGGACCCCAAACGGCTTCAAAACTTAAATAAAAGCCTATGGTTGGTCTTATTTATTGCTCAGGAGGCTTCACACCAAATTTCAGGTCATTCCGACATCGTTTGACCCAGTTTCAGCTTCTGACGGAAAATCGGCAGCTCTGCGCGACAAAGTCTTCGGCTTTCTCAGGAAATTGAAAACTTTGCAAAATAAAATGCAAGGATTCTCATCAGGTTTCCTACAGGGAAATCAGGCCAATAAATGGTCAAAAATGTCAAGGAAAAATACAGAAGAAAAAAGAATCGAAAAACAGCAAAAACGGACACAAAACGGGACAAAAAAGGGGAAAACCCCCCCAGGGTCGCAGGCCCCTGCAACCCTGGCCCAGGGTCGCCGGGAAGGCCCCGGAAACCCCGGTTTTCACTGTTTTTTCGCGATTCGAAGCGCCTAGCCTCTGGTATTTTCCAAAATTGATACTTTTGAGACACCAAATCCTCTGACATCCGTCCAAAACATGGGTCAATCATCAAGAGTATCGAAAACAATAGTGATCGCCACCCGGTCAACCAAAAAAAGTGTGCTTTCTACCCGACCGATCGAGAAATCGACAGGACAGATGGCACCGACCTACTGTTGGCAACAAACACCTGAAATTACATGGTCATCCGATGTCGATCTACATGAAGATCCATCGATGATCATCGCCAGAAGAATCCCAAAAGACATGGCACGGCCCGCGACTCTTCAGATGCTCGGCGACCACTTCATGCGATTAATTGACTAGCTTTATTACAGTCATTAATCCATTTCTTTGGACGGACCAATCAGAAGCAAGCATCCGGGAGTTACAAGTCAAGAGATTCATGGCATTTAAACCATGAAACTCCTCCCATCATGGCGATTAAAGGCGATTAAATGCCCTCAATCTCCTCCGGCCAATCAGAAGCCAAGAAAAAAGGAGTTACAAAATAAAGAATTCAATTTTGTAACTCCTCCCTTTATGTAGCTTTATGACAATCAAGGCTCATAAACCTCCTAAATGGCTACCTAAAAGCCTATAAATAGGAGAGCTCTCCAAGAAGAAAAAACAGCAGACACATAGACAATAGACTGCAGAAAATCCGGAAACTCAGACAGAAAGAGGCATCAGAAATCTAAGAGAGAAAACTCTGCGGAAATCCTACACCGACCACCGCTACAAGGTGACAAAAGTCCCTTGGGGGGTACCCCCTCCCCCCCCCCCCCCCCAAGGTCCTTGCCTTCTCCTTCTGCCGCTACTGGCTTAGACATGGCTTTTCAAGCCCGTCTACTCGGCTTTTCATTGGACATAGGACCTTCTTTTGGTCTTTGTTCTCTAAAAACCTGAGGTTATAGCCAAGCCAAGCGAATCCATAGCATCCTCTGTTCTCATCTGCATGGATGATGGCGAAGCCCACATATGGCTTGCGACCGTCAATCTAAACGGGTCCCCTACAATCTCCTGAGAAGTTAGATCCTCATTTTCTTGCTTTTCATTGTAGTTTGTATTTTTTCAAAAGAGACAAAAATCACAGCTCTTGTCTTTCATTATTGATAAGGATTGTAAATCGGCTATAAACGCCAAAATCGGCTATAAACGCCAAAAATCGGCTATAAACGCCAAAATCGGCTATAAATGCCAAAAAAATCGCCTTTCACGGCAAACCAAGAAAATGTCTCTTTTCTTAAATAAATGTGCAATGGAAAACTTGAAAGAAGTTGATTTCCTTTTTACTTGCGAAGGTTGATCTCTGGATCACCACTTGCAATTCCAAGTAAAATAGAAAATCTGACACACCCACACAAAAAAAGAAATGTTGATGCACGCCGTTGCCCCCCGGTTACGAAAGGGTCGGACCCAACGGACTCCCACGTCCGCCGACCTCGGTAGAACCGAGCAGAAGCGCGGTCCATCAAGCTGGCATAACCCGGTGGGACTCGTTTATTTGAGAATACGATGCTAGAAATGAAATATTTGCATATCATATATTTTGCTCTATGCTTATATTTCTTTTCTCGATTCCTTGGCTACTTTATAATTGGTGGCCTATGTTGGATTCCGCATCTAAAAAAATGAGATGAGATTTTTTGGAAAATTTTAATTCTTTGAATTTATTTCCACTCTTTCTCTTTTCAAAACAAAAAACAAAAAAACAAAAAAAATCAGATTTTTCAGTTTGGATTCAAAATTGAGAAACCTTGATCCGTTCCTATCGTTCATCGCGCTTGCAGAAATGTTGAGCCTGTTCGACTAAGGTTTTGGGCCATCGTTTCTCTTCGATGAGTTCATTAAAGATCTAAAAAATATATATAAAAAAAAATTTAGATTTCTCATTTTGGATTCAAAATTTAGAAACCTTGATCCGTTCCTATCGTTCATCGCGCTTGCAGAAATGTTGAGCCTGTTCGACTAAGGTTTTGGGCCATCGTTTCTCTTCGATGAGTTCATTAAAGATCTAAAAACATATATAAAAAAAAATATTTTAGATTTCTCATTTTGGATTCAAAATTGAGAAACCTTGATCCGTTCCTATCGTTCATCGCGCTTGCAGAAATGTTGAGCCTGTTCAACTAAGGTTTTGGGCCATCGGTTCTCTTCGATGAGTTCATTAAAAATAATATATATATATATATATAAAGAAAAAAAAAGACATAGACCACTAAGGTTAAACCAACTGTGTTCTTTGATCATGGTTGATTCAAGAAAAGCCTTGTCCTGAGTGTGGAGACAGCTTGATTGTTCTAGGCAAGGGTCCTCCAAACGGGTTCATTAAGTAATCCTACCCTTACCTGGGGGCAATTCTATCAATCAAGATTTCATAAGACCGGGTTAGGAGGCCTATGTGTACTCTCTCGTCTTTTAAATAAATTTTTTTAAAAAAATAATAATTTTTTTTTAAAATAAAAAATAAAAAAATAAAAAAAATTTCAAAAAAAAATTCTTAAAAAAAAAATAAATAAAAAGATTTAAAAAAAAATCTTCAAAATCTTCAAAAAAAAAAAAACTTCCGTCATTTTGGGTTTAGATTTGAGAAATCTTGGTCTTCTCCTTTCTGAGCATTGGCGCTCGCGGAAATCGCTGAGCCCGTGTTCAGATTGGAGTGCCTTTTGCTCTCTTTGATGAACCCGATATTGGCCTTTCAAAAAAAAAACTCGTCATTTTTAGATTCAGATCCGAGAAATTATGGTTCATTTCTTTCTGAGCACTGGCGCTCGCGGAAATCGCTGAGCCCGTGTTCAGATTGGAATACCATCTGCTCTCTTTGATGAATCCAATCTTGACCTTTCAAAATAGAGAATCTCATCTCATGGATGCGGTCTCAAAACATTTGTGTCTAGCGGTACTAGTACGCCCTTTCAGGGTCTACTGTATTGCGACCGGCACATCTGTAACTCCAACTTTATATTCTTCTTACCTCGAGCAAGCTCTGCTTCTCGATAGGTCGAATTTAAGTTCACAATTGCTTCTAGCAGTCACTGGGACGCTCATTAATTCTGGGCTTACCATACCTGCGATCAGAACAATTGTACCCTCTATGGCATTTTGCCTTCCTCATATTGCTTGGGTCATCTTCCTCGAGCAATTTGAAAAGACAAAACCATAGAACTTCCCATTTATGATCATTATATTCTTGTGATTACTAATGGATGTGGTCTTGTTTCAGAAACTTTTCGAAAACTAACAATGGCAGCTTCACTAACCATTACTTTCGATGAAAGCAAGCACCAACTTATGCTTCAACAGAAGCAAACCACGCGCACTTACAAGCGCCCCATCAGCTGCCGAAGCATCAACTCCATCGGCAATTCTCTGAACTCCGGGTCGACCTCGACTCCCCGGACTATCGTCTTTGGGACGCTGGGACCATTCCCACTTCCTGAGGAACAAACTGCTCCCTCCAAGAAGCAGAAACTCGCCTCTCAACGTGTCACTACCGTGACACCAAAGGCGAGCACCAGCAGGCCTGAAGCCCGTGGCACCCCCACGAAACCTCGACCTGCAAACGACCAGGTCTATCCCAAGACTTGGTCCCCAAGACCTTCACCAAAACAAAGAAGGTCCCAAACATCCACTAAGCCAGCATTCCTGGCCCCACTCAAGGAGAACCAGTTCTACCCTCTTGCCTACATGAAAGAGGAGAAATCCATCTCCAACCTGACTTCCAAGTCATCCCAGCATGAGCCGGCTTGTTCCTACAAGCCCAAAATCAAGTCATGCATCACAAGGCCTCTACAAGCACCTGCTAAGGCCTACAAACCTGCAGTTCGACCCTTCATCTCTACAGGGGCCGAACTCCAAAAATTCAAAGCTTCGCTGCAACAGACGAAGGACAGGGTTCGCATCCTGTCCTTGCCCAGCTGCAAAGAAGACAGGCTCGGCTGCTGCGCCCGAGGAAGCACATCCTTCATCGTCAAAGCCCAGCCAGAGCTGACCGAAGCTCAAATTGCCCGTCGCATACGCCGCCGCGCGTCATACCGGCAAAAGAGATTAGAGAAGCAAAGGACCCAGCCTCCTACACTCCAAGTCTCTCCCAAATGGGTGAAAAAAGAAAGACCCAACCAAGTTGCTGCCGTCCATATGGTTGGAAAAACCAGAAGGCGCCAAAAATCAGCAACAAAAATCCATGTCCGACGTCCGATGACCCGCAGCGTCTCAAGGACAAGAAGACATTCAGAAGAATCCCCTGCTCCTTCAAGAAAAGGACAGCAGAGTGATCCTTCCTCAAGCTCTTCTTCAAAAGAATGAGCCCCAGCTCAGTCACCAGGACTAGTTTCTTCGTTCGAATCATGAAGGATGAATGTCTTGGCTATAAATTCTGAGCCACCACCCCGCAATCCACCTCCAGAAGATGCGATCACCCGCATCCAGCAGTTGGAACAGGGCCAGCAGAGGATTGAAACTCTGATGGAAAACCTTCTCCTCGCCTTCAAAAATCAGGCGAACAATGAACCTCCTCCGATTCATCAAAACGACGAGGTAAATGGAGAAGAAAATGAGTCACGCGCCCTTACCAAAAAGAACGTAAACAGTATCCTCGCCAAAGCAAAAGAAGAGGATATACTCAAGGAGCATGGGATCAAGCCACCATATCCCTTATGGATGGACTCGGTCCCGTTCCCCACCAAATTCAAGCATCCTACTCTCCAAACATATACGGGGAAAGGATCAGCCAGACAGCACGTCATCCACTTCAAGATCCTGATGGGAGCTATCGCGGATCAAGATGCACTCAAGATCCGCCTCTTTGCAAGTACCCTAAAAGGTACGGCCTTCGATTGGTACTCCACTCTGCCGGAGGACTCAATCCAAAACTGGGCCATGCTAGAGACACGCTTCCTGACTCACTTCAAAGGTGAGGATCATCCCGCTACTATGACTCAGTTGTGCAGCATAAAACAGGGGGAGAATGAATCAACATATGACTTCATTCACAAGTGGAAAGCAATGGCATACAAATGCTCTGATGTATTGCCACAAGCGTCGTTAGTCGACATTTGCCGAAACAACATGAGAGCCAGAATCCGCTCCATGATCATCGGCAACAAATCAAAAAACCTGGGAGAACTCCTAGAAGCTTCCATGGAAGCTGAAACGGTGATTAAAGACCTCAACAGTCAGAAATCATCAAGAAAAGAGCCAACCGCCATTGCAACCTCTAAACCAAAGAAAAAAGAGGTCCTCAATGTGCAGACCAAGTCAGCTCCTCAGCCACCAAAGAAAGCTGAAAATAAAGTTGCTGGTAAGAGACCTGAACTCTCAGATGCCTTCAAAGAACGAGTAGAGAAGAAATACCCGTTTGATAAAGACGTTGATGAAATCTTCGGGGCTCTTGTGGCAAACGGCAAGCTCACCTTGCCTGAACCAAAAAGACCGGGTGATGTTGGCAAAACCAACGATCCTCGGTACTGTCCATACCACCAGATGATCTCGCATCCTCTCAATCAATGCTTCGTTGTGAGAGATAAAATAAATGAGATGTGGAAAAATGGAGTCATCACCTTTGACAAAAACTATGGGCCTGCCTCCCTCAATATGGTGACATGTGGATTAACATCAAAATCACCGAAGAAGAAGATCATTACTTCCTTCAAGGTGATAAACTCAATCCAAGCGTCCGAGGAACTGGTTCCTTACCCGACAACAGACGGACAACCGATATGGGTACATCCCGATCTCCTGGAAGATGAAAATTAGGAGGTCGTGAAAACAAAGCCTACAGCTCAACAGCGAAGGCAGGCTAGGAAACATCTCCTTAAGCTCAAACGGCAAGAGAAGACCCAACCAAAACTAGAGGTCAAAGAAAAGGCAGAGGCTTCCTCTACCGCTTCACTGGAGGCAACAAAAACATCCCTTCCAGAGACTTCAAAGGGGGTAAGGAAATTCACTCTCAGTGATTTCATGCCACCTCAATTCAAAGAAGCCATGCAGGAGGCATCATACTCTTGCAATTCGGTAGTTGGATTCTCCATTGATGGATACGAGTCCAGCGACACCGATGATGGATTCGAATCCAACTACACAGATGAGTGGGAGGAGTCCTTGAAACAGGAGAATATCTCTCCGATGAAGAATGGGTTCCTGAGTCTCATCTTATGCCAGTAATCTGGTATAACCCCCTACAGCCACAAGGATCCTGGTCTGATGATGAAGAAGACCAAGAAGCTGTACAAGAAAATGCTGCTGACCCAGCACCTCTCATTACTCCAGTGGAAATCAACCATGTTGAGCCACAAAGAGTTGATGAAGAAGAAGATCCGGCTCCCATGCCTGATCTTGAAGAATATGCAAGGATCTTGCAGCGACTCGCTCTAGAACAAGAGCAAGAACGCGGTCAACGAGCCTCCTCGCAATCCAGAGCCTGAAGTCCCTGAAGACCACCAGGTACATCCTCCCTTAACTCCTGAAAATGGAGAAAATTGTTGGATAGACGATCCTCTTACATCCGAGGATGAGTCTGACTCCGATCAGGCAACGTCTCCCGTCAGAGCTTCCTGTAATGTGATAATTCGGGATTATAGCTCTTCCGAAGCATCGTCTGATGAGAGCACTTACACTCCGGCGACGCCTAGCAATGTATCTTCTGAAGCCACCTCGTCTCACGTGACTTTCACTGAGATGACACCCTCTCAGGTTTCTTCTCCTGAGACTGTGACTTCAAAGTTCACACCCTTCCTGACTGAAGAATTCCCAGCCATTGATGCTTGGGATGATGAATTAGTCAACGAAGAAGAAAGGTTGCTGGATGCTGTTCAGGACTTGTTCCCGAAAAATGCTCCATGCAACACGATCACTGAGGATGGCAACTCTGCTGCTGATTCATCCTCAGCAAATGAAAAACGACAGCCTCTTGATCCTGAAGACAATCTTCCAAACGAAGACCCTTCTCAAGAAGCTCTCGAAGTTGGTAGAGGCACCCGCTCTGGCCGGGACTACCACAAAAATTACAAGCAATCTTCCTTTACATATGTAAATCCTTCGGGAAAAGATGTTGTAAGCGCCCCTAGTGGCAACAATGATGAACATACAGGCCCTAAGGAGGCTTTCAAGTATGACTTGATTGAACACTTCAAGCACATACCTGCACGTCTGCACATCCTAGATTTGTTGCGAATGTTTCTGCACACTCGTGATAATCTCATCTCGGAATTACAAAAGCTGAATGAGGATGTCGACAAATATGCCCCGCAAGTCCTCCAAATTGAAATGGATTACCGGGTCAAAAACTCAGAAGCCTCCTCAAAGGGAGAAAAGAAGAAAACTAAGGGATCATGCATTGAATGCCTCTCGGTTAAAAAAGCAGCCAGTGCAACCATCGCCTTCACAAAGGACGACCTCCTACTTGGAGAAACCAGGCATAACCGACCCCTGTACTTCACAGGGTATATCAAAGAAATGCCTATGCACAGAGTTCAGATCGACCCAGGTTCTGCATTCAACCTCATCTCCACATCGGCTCTTGAAGAGTTGGGCATCCCACCGAGCAAGCTGAGCCACACATCTGTATCTATCTTTGGATACGATGGGAGTACTCAAAGGCCTATCGGCAAAATCAGGTTCAAGTTGCAGATCGGTGATCTTATCTCTGAGGTCACAGTGTATGCAATAAAAACCCCTTCATGCTACAACATCCTTCTCGGACGCCCTTGGATCAACGAGAATGGTGTTGTCCCTTCAACTCTACATCAATGCATCAAGTTTGTTGGCGACGACGGCATGATACATCGAGTCTTTGCGGACAGAAAACCCTTCAAAGGTAAAGAAGTCCACTTCGCAGACTCACAGATGTATGAAGGTGAAAAAGAAGAAGAGGAGAAGCACACAGCATCCTTTGCCGAAAATCTCCAGAAAGATAAAGGCAAAGCTCCTCAACAATCACCGGAAGAAAACAAACCATCCGGTAAATCTGAAGAGAGCATTCAAACTCCCTTCATCATCTCCCTCAAACCTTTAAAGCCTTTGGTCATCACAACTAAAGTGAAGAAGGCAAAACAAAAGCCTGGGGGCAAATTTGTTGTCTCTTTCGTGTCTATCATGCAAGACACGGACTCGGATTCAGAGCCAGAAGACGACGCATCGTCAAGCCAAGCTGACACTCAGCAAATTCAGCCTGCTCTCACTCCAATGGAGATAACTTCTGACATAGAAGATCCTACGTCAGCTTCCTTCGTTGTTCCAGCAACTTCAGCAAAGGAAAAGCCGATCTTCTTCCATAGATCGGATGCTTCTTCATCAAACTCCATGCTTGAACCTTTCCAAAATGAAGGTATGCCTCAACTATCCTTATATAGTTCTGTGGCACAAGCTATTATGAAGAAAATGGGCTATGACGCTCAAAACCCAGTCGGTTTGGGAGAAGGACGCGGTTATTCTCACGCCTATTGGGGCCCGTCTTGACCAAAAGCCAGCTGGAGGATTGGAGACTCTACGACTATGTAGAAAAGTCTTCACACGGGTTAGGATATGATCCCGACACTCCCTTGAGACAGTTGACACAAAGGCTTAAAAGTCAATATACAGACCAAGCCTCAACATCTCAAGTCCATGAAGACATCGATCTCCCTGGATATCTCTTTAATGAGTCACCTGACAAAGATCCAGGAAGCTCATCCAATTGGCACGATTTCTCCGAAAATGAAGAGGAGTTGTCCGATGGAACAGACGTGTGGTCTTCTGACCCAGAAGAACCCTCATCTCCAAAAGAAGTAGCCTACTTCGACCCGGTTTCAACAGGCGATTGGGATCATCTCATAGCAAGCCTTGGGAAAATTACCGATCAAGAAGACCCGTGGAAAGGAACAAAACCTTGGTCTGGAAATGCCTTTGAAAACCCAGAAGGTTTCGTTGAGCTGGAAGCCTCCGAAAATATTGTGGAGGAACCACCTTCGAACCTTCCAACAGAAGATCCTGTTCAAAAGATAGACTTGGGAACACCAGATAACCCACGTCCCGTATTCATAAGCAAGAATATAAAGGATGATGAGTTACCCGAGTATATCGCCTTTCTTCGTGAGTTCGTTGATTGCTTTGCATGGTCTTACGCTGAAATGTCAGGCTTAGACCCGAAAATAGCGGTTCACAAACTCAATCTTCAAGAAGACATCAAGCCTGTCAAGCAAGGCCAAAGAAGATTCCGTCCAGATGTGATGGATAAAATTGAACAAGAAGTTCAAAAACTCAAAAGCGTCGGCTTCATCCGTGAGGAACAACATCCTGAATGGTTGGCCAACATTGTCCCCGTGACAAAGAAGAACGGGCAGATCAGGGTCTGTATTGACTATAGAGACCTGAATAGCGCATGCCCTAAAGATGAATTTCCGCTCCCCATACCAGAGGTAATGATCGATAATACCTGTGGATTCAATGCGAATGACATTCATGGATGGTTTCTCTGGCTACAATCAGATAAAGATGCATCCTGAAGATGAAAAACATACATCTTTTCGGACCCCATTTGGCATGTATTGCTACACTGTCATGCCATTTGGTCTGAAAAATGCTGGGGCCACATATCAGAGGGCTATGATGAAAATATTCCAAGATATGCAGCACAAGACGGTTGAATGTTACGTTGATGACCTCGCCGTCAAAAGCAAAAGAAAAGAAGATCATCTCGAAAACCTTCGAGAAGTCTTTCTCCGGCTTCGCAAACACAAACTGCGAATGAATCCTTTGAAATGCTTCTTCGGCGTCTCGTCGGGTAAGTTCCTCGGATTCTTAGTTCGGAAAGCTGGAATAGAGCTTGACCCCATAAAAGTCAAAGCCATTCTAGAAATGCCCTCTCCAAGAGCCTTGAGAGAACTCAAAGGGCTTCAAGGGAGATTAACCTACATCAGACGGTTCATCTCCAATCTTTTGGGGAAATGCCGTCCATTCTCCCGATTGATGAAAAAATGTGTAAACTTTGTCTGGGATGCTGACTGTGAAGCTGCTTTCCAAGACATCAAGTCATACCTGACAAAACCTACAGTGTTAGCTGCTCCTACCACTGGAAAACCATTCATCTTGTACACAAGAGCCCTTGATCACTCTTTGGGAGCTCTGCTTGCGCAAGAAAATGATCAAAGAAAAGAAGCTGCTCTATATTACCTCAGCCGCATGCTAGTAGGTGCAGAGCATCGCTACTCTCCAGTCGAAAAAACTTGCAGTGATGTTCGCCGTACAAAAGCTGCGTCACTACTTGCTTTCCAACACAGTATACCTGGTCTCGAGGGTCAACCTCTTGAAGGTCCTTGTCACAAAGGCAGGTTCTCTCAATGCTCGACTGGCAAAATGGTCCATCCTTCTGTCACAATTTGATATTAGGTATGTACCACAAAAAGCAATCAAAGGGCAAGCTCTAGCGGACTTCCTCGCAGAGCATCCATTGCCTAAAGATTCTCCGCTCAGAGATGATCTCCCAGACGAACCAGTCTACAATGTGGAGACTTTCTCACAAAGTGCCTCCTGGGACATGTACTTTGACGGTGCAACCAGGACGAATGAAAAAAGACAGCTGATCTTGGGAGTTGGCATCCTCTTTGTTAGCCCCGACAAATACATGATTCCACACGCTTTCTCGCTACTGGAACCATGCACAAACAATGCAGCTGAATATCAAGCTCTGATCTTAGGATTGGAACTCGCCATCGAATCCGGTATCACCATGCTGGAAGTCTTTGGAGACTCTCAACTGATCGTCAACCAGATGAATCAGAAATTTGAGGTCAGGAAGCCAGATTTGTTGCCTTACTACAACAAGGCACAATCACTTCTGCAAAAGTTTGACATCTGTCACATCACCCACATTCGTAGAGGTGAAAACATACGTGCAGATGCCCTAGCCGGACTTGCCGCATCCATGGCAATCCAAGAAGGGGAAAACATGCAAATCACAATGTGCGAAAGAAGAATCCTTCCTCCTCTTAACACACACCAAGCAGTGGCTGAATGCCACCAAGTGGTCGGAAGTCGGATTTCAATCCTTCAAACTTCAATCGGCGACTGGATGGATCCATTCATTGATTACATTATGTTCGGAATCCTACCTGAAGATCCAAAAGAACGGGTAAGCACCCAAAGGCGAACCCCAAGCTTTCATTTGGATATTCCTTCAAAGATCCTTTACAGGAAATCCTACAACGGAGTACTTTTACGCTGCTTGTCACAACAAGAGGCTGAAGAAACACTCAAAGAAGTTCATGCTGGTCTTTGCGGAGCTCATCAGGCTGGACCTAAGCTCTATGATCAGATAAAAGGTTAGGATATTACTGGCCTACCATGGTAGCTGACGCAATGCAATTTGCTAAGCGTTGCCAACAATGCCAAGTTCATGGAGATTACATTCACATGCCTCCAGAATGGCTGCATCCTACAGCGATCTCATGGCCTTTCGAAGCCTGGGGTATGGACATCATAGGTCCTATTTCTCCCCTTCGAGCAAAGGTCATCGCTTCATCTTCGCCGCTACGGATTATTTCTCCAAGTGGTCAGAAGCATTTGCGTTTAACGAAATGAAGACCTCATCAGTCCTTCAGTTCCTGCGCACCAACATCATTTGTCGTTTCGGCATACCTAAAAGATTCGTCCATGATAACGGACCACAATTCCGGGATCATCGAATCTACAGGTTCTGCGACAAATACAAAATCCAAAGCTGTCCTTCGACTCCATACAATCTGGCAGCAAACGGGTTAGCAGAAGCTTTCAACAAGACACTCTGCAAAATCCTCAAAAAAATGGTCTCTAGTCACAAAAGAGACTGGAGCGACAAAATGTCTGAAGCTTTGTGGGCCTATCGAACCACCGTTCGAGGACCAACCCATAGCACACCATTCTCCTTGGTCTATGGATACGAAGCTGTCGTACCCTTGGAAGTACAAATTCCTTCCTTGAGGGTATCTTTGCAAAATGACATGACTCAAGAAAGCAATGTCAAATTGCGACTCCATGAGCTGGACAATCTCGATGAGAGACGGCTCGAAGCTCAACAAAGCATTGAACTTTACCAAGCACGCATGGCAGGATCTTTCAATAAAAGGTCAGGCAACGCGCCTACAAAAAGAGTGACTTGGTTCTTGCGGTAAAAAGACCAATGGTCTTCGCTCACAAGTCCAAATGCAAATTTGAGCCAAAATGGGAGGGACCCTACGTCATCGACAAGGTTTTCTCTAATGGCGCATACGCACTCCTAAACATGGAAGGTGACAGATGTATGCTGCACATCAACGGCAAGTTCTTAAAGCGGTACTACCCTTGAAGATTTACCTAACTGGGTAAGAGCAATGCCTGTATGGCCAAAACCGGTTTCCAGGTACACGCTCGCTAAACCCACCCTTTTTTTTTAGAATTTTCATATCAAATGTTGAAATTTCTAGAAATTTAAAACAATGCTTACTTTCATGGTTTCATTGTTCAAAAAAAAATATCCAAGTTTAGGAACCTTTCCCTAACTTGACAAAAATTTTCAACCCTTGAACCTAAAATTCATGGTTTGAAACAAAATCCGGATTCAGGGATTTCCACCCTAGTCCACCCTGCCTTTTACCGCCAAAATGGTTTTAGGTCAAACTTATGACCCTCGTGTCTTTAAACAAAAAAAAAATGGTTTTTCAAAAAACCGCGAGGAAGCGACGCTCAGTCGATACTCGCACAAATCGGAAGCATATGAACCATGTTCGACACTTCCAAAATTGCAGGAAAGCGACATTTCGTTGATACTTGCAAAATCCAAAACTGTGGAGACGCAACATTTCAGCTGATATCCACAACCCAAATTCCAAAGGTTCGAAAAAACCTAAAAAACAATGGAGACGCAACATTTCAGTTGATATCCATAACTCAAAGGTTCGAGAAAACCACAAATTTCAAAAATCGTGGGGAAACGACATCAAGTCAGTACCCGCAAAACTAAAATTTTTGAAAAGCAAGGATGCGACATTCCATCGATACTTGCATCCAAATCCGCGAGGATGCGACATTTCATCAATACTCGCAACCGAATGAGCAAGGATGCGACATTCCATCGATACTTGCAAGAACATTCAGCAGGGAGCGACTTTTAGTCGATACTTGCATTTTTGAAAACCAAACCGGCTATAAATGCCATCAAAACAGGCTATAAATGCCACAAACCGGCTATCAATGCCACCAAAACAAAACAGGCTATAAATGCCACAAACCGGCTATCAATGCCACCAAAACAAAACCGGCTATCAATGCCACAAACAAAAACTTGGATTTCAAAAAAAACCGGCTATCAGTGCCACCAAAACAAAACCGGCTATAGATGCCACAAAACAAACCGGCTATCCATGCCACCAAAACTGGCTATAGATGCCACAAAAAAAAACTCGGCTATCAATGCCACAAGAAAACCTGGCTCTCATGCCAAAATTGGCTTCCATGCCACAAACAAAAACCTGGCTTCCATGCCAAAATAATCATTTGACAAAAGATTTTCACAAAATGACAACCTTTTGATCAAATCCCATTTAGCAATTACTTTTATCACAAAAGATTCAAGTGAGCGTAGGGATAACAAAAAAAAAAAAAAAGAAGAGCATCCCATTTAGCAATTACTTTTATCACAAAAAGATTCAAGTGAGCGTAGGGATAACAAAAAAAGAGTACAAAAAAAATATATATATGTGGTACCAAAAAAAAAAGAGAAAGTGTTCGCAAGCACTACAAAAAAATAAGTACAAAAAAAAATACAAGTGGTACCAAAAAAGAGAGAAGGATGGTTTCTGTTAAAAAATATATACAGGAGCTCAATCAAAAATGGTCTCCAGCCAAGAGTTCAGCTCCTCAAGCAAACTTTTAGCCTCAGCCGTCAAGGATTCCAAGGCACGCTTCTTCAGGAATTTGCCATGAGATGCTGGAGTGGGCTGTACCCCTTCTTTCGCACCAGGAAGCTTATCCCGAGTAGTTTGCCATCGTTCACTTTCTTCAGATTTCCTTTCAAGAACTCGATTGGCATCTGCAACCCGGTGAATCAGAGCAGTCTCCCTTTCACGAGCCTCTGTTATTGCAGTCCACTTGGCAGCGACTTGTGCCTGCAGATGCTCAAGACGTCTCCTGGCCTCATCGACCTCCCTATCAAGGATGTTCAGGTCATGTGTCAGCCCAATGATGTTTAGCTCTTCTAAGTTCTTTTTTCGGACTACCTGCTTCCTGCTTTCTGTAGCCTCATCCAGGTTAGACTTAGCCTTATCAGCAGGGTCCAGGAAAATCTCCTTGAAGAACTGATCATCAGGAAAACCAATGGTCTCAAACCACCTGTCACCTAGCTCAATGATCCTATCAACGATCGCCCTGGCACTTGTGACATCTAGACCAGCCTCTTCAGCATCACCGAGAATCTCACGCACATGCTGGATCATCCCAAATCCGGCATCTAAGTGCCCAGAAAGCAGAGTCTCAATCCAAGAGCTCAGAACTCGCACCACCACCTTCTTCGCAAAAAGAAGAGATGGCCCCGCTGAAGATTCGCCCAACTCCGTTGGTCGGCCGCTCATATCATCATCTATTGGAAGAGTAACAAAAGAACTCTTTCCAGTTGAAGCTACTCCTACTCGGGAAGGAATCTCAGCACGAGGTATCTCCTCAACATTGTCAGAACTGGTCCCAGGAGTCTCTACCTCTGGATCAACCTCTGGCATCCCTTGCTCTGGTTCTGAAGGAAGCGATGGACCCTCCTCTGTCACTTCAAAACCTGCCAAAGAAACACAAAAAGGTATGAATATGACCCTGTTTGAAAATCATTATCAGGGTTATAACTACAAAATACCTTCTTCGACGACTGGCGGAACACTTTCCTCCTCCATGAACTCATTGGAAGCATCATCAACATTTGCGTCCATCGAGGGTTCAAAGTCATCGGAATCCTGTGGCAAGTCAGCTGGCAAGAAATGTGTTAGCAAACCAAGTCACAGACAAAAAAAAAGAAGTCGTACCAATTGGAGATTCTGGATTCACTCCAGAGTCCCTCGGTTCTTTTTCAGGTGCCTCGACAGGATCCGTCACCACCTCATCGACTGGAACCTCAGGTATCACCAAGTCATCCTCTGCTAAAAAAAAAAAAAGAAAAGCAGAAACAAGAAGCAAATCAGAACATGGAAAATCCCATGAAAACAAATGGAAAGAGAAAAAGGAAGAATCATACCTTCACCGACGGTCTCTTCTTCTCGGCTTCTCTTCTCTGGAGGCTCGTCAGCATCCACTGGCACATCCTCATTGATAGTAAGAGGAACTTCCAAGTCAGGAGAGTCCTTATGCTGCCCCTTAGCTGCGATGATGACTCCTCCTCCTCTTACTCCGGCGGGCTCGCTTCTTAGAGGAACCTGCCCCGCTGTCAGAGTCAGGTTTCCCACTTGACTCCTCACTGGATGGTCTACTCTTGCCATTAGACTCCACGGAAGCTTGCCTCTGTGCCGCTTGCATCCAAGCGCCAAGTTCGGCTTCCTCCTGTTCTAGCTGCTCTAAAGCCTCATCAAGTATTTCTCGAACAGCTTCAGAACCAATGACGCCCTGGTCACCGAGAAAGCCTATCTTGTGCTTCTCTCCAGAAAGGAAGGCCCAAACTTCCTCTCGCCAGACGCCATCCGACTTTCCAAGGCCCTTTCCAGATGCCAGATTCACATCAAGCTCCTTCTTGGAAAGCCCCCGATATGCCGAAAAGCTCTCCGCGAACCACTTCGCAAAGCCGGCGGTCCGGGAAGTCAGCAACACAGGATAAGAAATCATGGCTGTAGTGTCTTCAGCACTATAGAAAGCCCATGCATTTCTCCCGTCCTGTAAGCCTCCAAAGCGCTTCACCATGCTTGAAGGCGCTCCAACAACGCCTTGAGAAAAGCCCAACTGCAAAGCAAAGCGAGAGGGTACATACGGCTGGATGTCGACGAAAAGATGTCTACGGTACACCATCGTGCCGACACGTATGCTGAAAAGCCACTCTCTCTGCATTCGTCAAGGAATAATGCCTTCCCGACCCCGCCCAGTCTCGGGAGGCACCAAAATCAAAAGCCTTCTTCCGCAACTCCGAAGAAAGCTTCACTGAAGACTGCCCCATCTCGACGTCCCTGAACCGTCGGATCCTCATGCGGGCAAACAAAAGTGATTCGGACACGGCTTTGCCCTTAGCCAGTCGAATCATCAGAGGATCGTCATCCTATGCATCACCTAGCCGGTGGAAGCCAGGACAGTGGTATACATACCACGAATAAAAGATGTGGGCTGAAAATACCCTATTCATGGGAAGCCCAAGCCGAACAAAAAAAGCAGCAGCCTGCAGTTCGGTACACAGATAGGAGTAAAGAGCTGGCACCAAAGCAAGCTGCTCTCCAAAAGCCATCTGACAAGCCGGAAAAATACAATGCGGCCTGATGTGCATTCCATCTCCTCCAGCAAAAATAGCCTCACCAAGCCAATAAGTGAGGTAAACAGCGAGATCTCTCCGCAGTGCAATGTCAGGACATATGGCGTTTGTACTGGCACAGAAATCTCTCAACTCTTCTTGCATGGCCAAGATCTTCTTTGAACTTGGATCCTGAGCTCCGGCTTCTTGGGTCACGCTATCAGAAGACTCCCTGCCATCAAAAAAGTTGGGGAATGAAGAGCTAGAACTCTTCCAACTGCTGGATCTAACTTTCAAACCCTCCTTCTCCTTCAGAAAATCATAGAAGGCGATGAGCTGAAAGTACAGAAGCCTGAACTCCTCAGACTGCCCCTCGATGACACTGTCAATCGGCATAAACTCCTCATAGAGTTTGCCGAGGATGGGCAATCCAGTAATGACGCTCAGCTCCTTCAAAGAAAAACCAATCTCACCATTCGTCACAACGAAGGTATTGATTTATGGGAGGAATGATTCCAGCAGAGCCATGAAGGCCTTGACGGAAAAGATCACGGTCTCCCTAAAGGCGCGGACCGCATAAAAAATCCCGGCTTCCTTCAAAATGGCACTACCAATCAGCAGGACGCGATCAGTCCACGACTTCCACTCGGAGTCAGCATTGAAATGGCCACGAAGTCGAAAAGGCTTGATCTAATTGCTGCCGTCACCGCTGAAAATACCAAGGCCCACCGGTCTCAAATCGACCGACAGATAATCAGAGCCCTGGTAGCCGCTGGATGGCATCAACAGGTCCATGTCAACAGGCGACCTCTCCGTATATCCAGGAGAACCGCCAACAAAAACCCCAGTCTTGATTACATTTGTCCTTCTCACCCAGCTTGGAGGATCTTCCCTCTTAGAGCACGTGGGGGCAAGGCTCAGAATCGAGACGGTGCGATCAAACATCGACCGGGTAACAACAGTCTTCTTCTCACCATCTGCTGTGAAAGAAAACTGAAAACACCTCCTCTGGTACGTCATGTCATCAGGGACTGCATCACCAAAGAAGAAGGTAGGCTTGGGCAAAACGCTCTGATCTTCCATCACCCATGGACGACTGCTTACCATGATCTTATAGAATTCCTCTCCTTTGAGAGTGATCAGTCGCTGCCTCATCTCATCTCTGTTGAGGGAGTCGCACTCTTCCAGATTTCTCTCAACATACTGGACCTTCTCAAAGGCCTGCTGAACGGCCGGATTAGAAGATCTAGAAGATCGACGAGGTACGCTTGTAGCAGGCTCTTTACCCTTGTTCGTTCTGGAGGAACCACCTGAAAAGGATGGAAAAGAAAAAGATCAAACATCAAAATGACAGAATCTCGCTAAAAAAAAATCTGGCGAAATTTTGACATGATGACGGGGCAATTCCGAAGAAAAGGAACTATCCCGAAAGAAATAGAAAGCTTGAAGATGGGCTCAACATCGCTGCGAGCTCCGAAACTCCAAACTTTCGAAACCTCAAAGTCTCCGCAAAATCAGGAAGGGCTCAACATCGCTGCGAGCTCCAAATTCCCAAAATTGCGAAAACTTTCAGGTATGCTATCACATCATGCTATAAATTTAATTTACAATTGAATGCATGCATGAACATCTAGGTTTGCCAAAAAAAAGGGGCATTATCATGATGAGCAAAAGAAAAAAACAAAAAAAAAAGGAAAAGAAACTTTCTAAAAAAAAAGAGGGGAAAGAAAACAAAAATAAAAAGAAAAGAAACTTTCTTGAAAAAAAAGAGGGGAAAGAAAAAAAAAAGAAAAGAAACTTTCTTAAAAAAAAAAGGAGGGAAAGAAAACAAAAAAAAGAAAAAAAAAGAAGAAAGAAGAAAAGAAAAAGAAACACGTGTAAAAAAAAAAAAGGAAAACACGTGGAAAAAAAAAGAAAAGAAAAAGAAAGAAACAAAAAAGAGAGAAAGAACTTTTTATTTTTCCTACAATGGAGTTTTCTTGAAAAAGGGAACTTACTTGAAGCCATTGATGGAGAAGAAGAAGAAAAATCTTAAAGATCTTGAAGAAGAAGAACTCTTGGTCTTGAAGCCCTCTTGAGATTATTGCAAAAGAAAGTAATAAGAGCAAGAGATCCAACCTCCTCCTTGCTTTTATAGAAGAGAGCAAACCAAAGAAGGAAAGAAGAAGGAGGTAAGTGTTACTAATTTGTAACCTTACCAAAAGAAAGAGATCAATGAAGGATTCTTTCCCAAAAGAAAGATATCTTGAGATATCCTATCCCAAAATAAAGGGAATATGAGAGATTCTCTCCAAGTAAAGATATTCTTAGATATTCTCTATCCAAATGAGATATTTTTGGATATTCTTTACAAAAATGACACCATATGAGATCTAAACCATTTCAAAAGCTTAAGGTCCCATGGGTTAGCCCATATGAGCCAGGTTTGACCACCTAGGCACAAAAAAAAAAAAAAAAAATTTGGGCTTTTAGTCAAAGAGAAATCCCTCTTACCAAGAGCATACAAAAATGGTTCCATGCCTCTTTTGAGTTGATTCAACCATACAAAGAGAATTCCAAGCCCCATGAGCTTCTAAAAATCAAACCATCCAGCCTCATATACCAAATTGAGCCAAAATCTTGAAATTGACATTCCACAAAAATCAAACCAAATCCTGGTCCCCTAACTTGCCACATACAGCTTGTTGGGTCACAAGACCAAAACCAAAAACCAAAACCTGATCCCCTAACTTGCCACATATAGCCTATTAGGTCACAAGATCAAAACCAAAATTGATCCCCCAACATTCCACATACAGCTTGTTGGGTCACACGATCAAAACCAAACCCGACCCCCTAACCTGCCACATACAGCCTGTTAGGTCACAAGGTCAAAACCCAAATCCACATCCTTGATGTCATCTTCAAAACTTTGCCTCGAGATGGTACGTGATCCCTTTCACTACCATAAAATTCCCCTGGAAGCTCAAAAGGCTACAAATACCAAAAAGAAGGACTGCTCAAAGACTCTTGGTCAAGTCACAGGCTCTCCTTCAAAAATCTCTTCGAGGCACAACGACTACAAAAGTTAAGCAACTCGTCGCTGTACCTCGAGGGGGCATTTGTTGACACCAAAAATGTCACATTGCCTCTTCAAAATCCAAAGAGCTACATGAAGTCGCAACCTGCCATAAATAGGCAATGCTACTTCCAAAAATCAAATCTTGTCAGAATCAAACAAAAACTGCAAGATCCTTCAAGACAGCCAAAAGAGGAGTACACAAGAAGTTTCGGGCCATTTCAAAATCATTTGGCCTAACTTCGCTTCTCCGACAGCCGAAAAGGTGCTCTCGACGGCAAAAGCATCGGAGACACCAAATCTTCGATCAGAGTCGATGGATGGTCTCAAAATACTTCCAAAAGGCTCCACGTAAAGTTTCGAGTCAAACCGACAACGTTTGATCCTACATCGACCCTCGAACAGCTAAATCAAGCCTCTCGGCGGCGAGAACCGACCGAGGCCATTACTCATCAGATAGAGCACATGGACGGCTTCAAAATGCTTATAAAGGGCTACACGTCAAATTTCAGGTCATTTCGACAACATTTGACCATAGTTTGACGCTCGGAAGCCAAATCAGGCCTCTCGGCGGCAAAGCTCTCCGGGACCATGGTTTCTAAGACAGAGCCTATGGATCATCTTAAAATGACTCCAATAGGTTCCCTGTCAAATTTCAAGTCAATCGGACATCGGTTGACCGCACATCAAACCGCGACATCTTCATCGCGACAAAAGCGAGTCTACTGGTGATAGGACCCCAAAGGCTTCAAAACTTAAACAAAAGCCTATGGTTGGTCTTATTTATTGCTCAGGAGGCTTCACACCAAATTTCAGGTCACTCCGACATCGTTTGACCCAGTTTCAGCTTCTGACGGAAAATCGGCAGCTCTGCACGACAAAGTCTTCGGCTTTCTCAGGAAATTGGAAACTTTGCAAAATAAAATGCAAGGATTCTCATCAGGTTTCCTATAGGGAAATCAGGCCAATAAATGGTCAAAAATGTCAAGGAAAAATACAGAAGAAAAAAGAATCGAAAAACAGCAAAAACGGACACAAAACGGGACAAAAAGGGGGAAAACCCCCCCCCAGGGTCGCAGGCCCCTGCGACCTTGGAGCCCGGGGTCGCCGGGAAGGCCCCGGAAACCCCGGTTTTCGCCATTTTTTCGCGATTCGAAGCGCCTAGCCTCTGGTATTTTCCAAAATTCATACTTTTGAGACACCAAATCCTCTGACATCCGTCCAAAACATGGGTCAATCATCAAGAGTATCGAAAATAATATTGATCGCCACCCGGTCAACCAAAAAAAGTGTGCTTTCTACTCGACCGATCGAGAAATCCACAGGACAGATGGCACCGACCTGCTGTTGGCATCAAACACCTGAAATTACATGGTCATCCGATGTCGATCTACATGAAGATCCATCGATGATCATCGCCAGAAGAATCCCAAAAGACACGGCACGGCCCGCAACTCTTCAGATGCTCGGCGACCACTTAATGCGATTAATTGACTAGCTTTATTACAGTCATTAATCCATTTCTTTGGACGGACCAATCAGAAGCAAGCATCCGGGAGTTACAAGTCAAGACATTCATGGCATTTAAACCATAAAACTCCTCCCATCATGGCGATTAAAGGCGATTAAATGCCCTCAATCTCCTCCGGCCAATCAGAAGCCAAGAAAAAGGAGTTACAAAATAAAGAATTCAATTTTGTAACTCCTCCCTTTATGTAGCTTTATGACAATCAAGGCTCATAAACCCTCCTAAATGGCTACCTAAAAGCCTATAAATAGGAGAGCTCTCCAAGAAAAAAAAAACAGCAGACACACAGACAATAGACTGCAGAAAATCCGGAAACTCAGACAGAAAGAGGCATTAGAAATCTAAGAGAGAAAACTCTGCAGAAATCCTACACCGACCACCGCTACAAGGTGACAAAAGTCCCTTGGGGGGTACCCCCTCCCCCCCCCCCCAAGGTCCTTGCCTTCTCCTTCTGCTGCCAATGGCTTAGACATGGCTTTTCAAACCCGTCAACTCGGCTTTTCATTGGACATAGGACCTTCTTTTGGTCTTTGTTCTCTAAAAACCTGAGGTTATAGCCAAGCCAAGCGAATCAATAGCATCCTCTATTCTCATCTGCATGGATGATGGCGAAGCCCACATATGGCTTGCGACCGTCAATCTAAACGGGTCCCCCACAATCTCCTGAGAAGTTAGATCCTCCTTTTCTTGCTTTTCATTGTAGTTTGTATTTTTTCAAAAGAGACAAAAATCACAACTCTTGTCTTTCATTATTGATAAGGATTGTAAATCGGCTATAAACGCCAAAATCGGCTATAAACGCCAAAAATCGGCTATAAACGCCAAAATCGGCTATAAATGCCAAAAAATCGCCTTTCACGGCAAACCAAGAAAATGTCTCTTTTCTTAAATATATGTGCAATGGAAAACTTGAAAGAAGTTGATTTCTTTTTTACTTGCGAAGGTTGATCTCCGGATCACCACTTACAATTCCAAGTAAAATAGAAAATCTGGCACACCCACAAAAAAAAAAAGAAATGTTGATGCACGCCCTTGCCCCCCGGTTACGAAAGGGGCGGACCCAACGGACTCCCACGTCCGCCGACCTCGGTAGAACCGAGCAGGAGCGCGGTCCATCAGATACCCTTTTTCTGAGTATACTATTTCGTAACAAGCCTGGCCTTAAAGGTTTGAACTCTTCCATCTGGTCATCTTTTTCTCTTGTAGACCCACTTGCACCCAATATGTTTAGTATCGGCAGGCAAGTCCATAAGTGTCCAGGCCTAATTGGAGTTCATGGACTCCATCTCAACTTTCATAGCTTCTTGCCAACGTCCCGAATCTATGTCATTGATTGCTTCATGATAGTTACAGGGATCTTGTTCCAATTCTTCCGGGATTGCCTCATAAGACTCTCCTAGAAACGAGAACCTATCAGGTGGTTTAACAACTCTCCCACTACGACGAGGCACTGGTGTAACTGCTGGGTCAGGTATGGGCGAATTTTCTTCAAGTTCGGTTATTCTTGGATTTGGAATTGATCTCTTTTGAATTTCTTCCAAGATAACATTTTCTAAAGATTTAAGGTTAATCCTATAATATTCCTCTAGAAAAGCCGCATTGGTCCTGACAAGCACTTTCTGCTCTTTGAAATTATAGAATCACCAACATTTAGTTCCTTTAGGATATCCTAAAAAGGTGCACACTTCCGACTTCGATTCCAACTTATCCGTCTTAACCTTAAGCACGTGTGCCAGACAACCCCAAATATATAAATGTTGTAGACTGGCTTTCGCCCGAACCATAACTACCGGGGAGTCTTAGGTACAGACTTAGATGGTACAAGATTTAATATGTACGTTGTAGTTTTCAAAGCATATCCCCAAAAGGATATATGTAATCCTGAGAAACTCAACATAGACCTGATCATATCTAAAAGAGTACGGTTCCTTCTTTCTGCTACTCCGTTCTGTTGAGGCATACTAGGAGCAGACAACTGGGATAGAATCTCATTTTCCGATAAGTATCCCATAAAATCAGCGGAGAGATATTCGCCTCTTCAATCTGATCTAAGAGTCTTGATACTTTTACTTAATTATTTTTCCGCTTCCGCTCGAAACTCTTTGAACTTTTCAAAAGCCTTGGACTGGTGGTGCATAAGGTATATGTATTCATATCTTTAGTAATCATCTGTGAAAGTGATGAAGTACTCATATCCTCCTCTTGCTCTAACATTTATGGGTCCACACACATCAGTCTGCACTAATTCCAATAAACCTTTGGCCCTATTGCCCTTGGATGAAAATGGTCTTTTTGTCATTTTGCCTTCCAGACAGGCATTGGTTCTACCACCAATGAAGGCAAGATACCATCTTTCACTAGCCTGTCAATACTATTTAGGTTAATATGACATAGCCTCAGGTGCCAAAGTTTTGTTAGATTAGATGAATGTGACTTTCTTTTTAATGATGGCCTATTGATTATTTCGGTGTCATGTATCTCATACATTGTGGGAGTTAACAAATAAAGTCCATTGATTACTTTGCCAGAATATATAAAAGTACCGTTCCTCTTTATGACAACTTCAGTACCAAAAGTAATAGAATAATCTTTATTCACCAAATTAGAAACTGAAATTAAATTCCACCTTAATCATGGTACATATAATGTATCTGAAAAAATCAACCTAATATCTGAAAATAGTAAAGCAACTACTCCCACTTACATCGCTTCTGCCTTTGCATCTGATCCCAGGTTGACAATAATTTCTCCACCATCAAGCCTCATGGTTTTCCAGAATCCCTGCAATGAATTACAGATGTGATTAGTTGCACCGTAGTCAACACACCAGGATTTTGAAGTACTAGTTGCAAAACTAACTTTAGAAATAAGTGACTCAATCATACCTGCAGTCTTTTTCTTTGATTGAAAATTAGGACAATTCATTTTCCAATGTCCTGTCTTACTATAGTGAAAACACTTTCCCTTGCTTCCCGTACCCTTAGCCTTAGCCACACCACCATTGGGACCATTATCGATCTTAGGGCCCTTGGAGACCGATTTATTTTTGCCTTTCCAGCCTTTGCCTTTCTGCTTGGACCTGGCAACTGACTTTTCTGTCATAAGGGCACTAGGCTTCTTGATAATGCCCTCATTCGTTACCAGCTAGTTAAACAGCTCAGCTAAAGTCAGATTCATCTTATTCATGATATAGTTTACTTTGAAGTTATTGAATGAATCTGGCAGCGACTCGAGGATCATATCAATTTGCGATTCTGCATCAATAGCAGCACCTAGTACATCTAACTCATTCATTGAATCCATCATTTTCAGAATATGGTCCTATACTGGGGTTTCCTCAGCCATCTTAGTGCTCATGAGAATCCTCATAGCTGCTTGTTTTGCAGGCCTTCCTTGGTCCCCAAACATCTCCTTTAAATTCGTAATGATTTCAGATGCCGTCTTAAAGGATCGATGTTGGTGTTGTAAAACACTATACATAGATGCCTGCATATAGCATCTGGTCATCTCGTCATCTTTGACCCATTTGTCGAAAATGTTCTTTTGGTCCTGTGATGCATATGGCCCGGGCTGTTCAGGGCAGACTGTGGAAGGACATATTTGTATCGTGAAGCAGTTAGGACAATGTCCAGGTTCGTTTTCCAATCCACGTAGTTGGATCCCACCAACTTATTCTGGTTGAGGATGGTCGCAAGGGGATTGAAGGTTGATGAATTCATGCTGAATAAATTGTAGCTCATAACCATACATTCATTAAAAAGAATATAAATGACATTAGGGTTTAGTATTCTACCAAATTTATATGGGAATCCTCATAACTAGGCATGTCAAACGGGCCATGCCGGCACGCTAAAATTCAGGCCCGCCCGTGCGATGGGCCGGGCCGGGCGGCCCGCCCCAGCTAACGGGCCGGCACGGCACGGCCCGCCAGGGGAAACCCTTGGCACGGCACGGCCCAGTGGCACGGCCCACAGTGGGGCGGGCTGGAGCGGGCCGTGCCAGCAGGCTGGCGGGCCTTTTTTTTTTTTTTTTTGATAGACTGATATAATTACCGTAAGGCATAACGTAAGCGTAAGTCCGTAACGACATGGGTTTGAATTTGATTTTCGATCAATAGACATTAATTTTTCAATAGTTACTTTTCTAAACATTTAAACTTATACAAACATTTGACAAATGATTGAGTGGTTCAAATTAATTTATAGATATTTACTCACATATTACTTAAGTACTATATATGAATTTTCTTTTTTTTATCAGTATTAAAAATAAAAATTAGAACACAAGCAAGGAGAATGACAAAGATATTTAAGTGGTTCGGTCAAACTCGACCTACTCCACTGAGAAGAGAGAACCATTTGGATCTTAACTTCTTGAAGGTTTCTAAATAGGACTACCTTCAAAACCTTACAATCTTTTTAGAAAATAAAAATAAAAAAAGAATGAACAACTTATAAATTACAATGAAGAAAAAAAGTAAAAAATCATATTTGTAGTCCACTAATGATTCTGTTGGATCAAAATCTTCCATTAATGATGTTAACTCTTGCTTCCTCTTATCTGCCAAGTACCAGTCTCGTAGGCAAACACAACACTCCACCGTTTCTTCAGTGAGATTTGTTCTTCTGTCATCTACTACACGTCCACCTGCACATAAAGCATGTTCTGATGCTACAGAAGACATAGGAATAGTCAATAGATCACGAGCCATGGCTGCCAACACCGGATAAATGCTTTCTTGTTGCTTCCACCAGGCTAAAAGGTCAAAGCTAGATGCATCCTGCATCCTAATTACACCTACGTCAAGATACGATGATAACTCCATCACAGTGTTGTTACTTGAGCTTGAGCTGGATGCCATGCCCGTGGACAGGAAGAATACCACACATCCCACTCACCAACACCTGTCTGCTGGACTTTTGAATTGCCCATACTAAGCCCAGCTGTACCCATTTGCTCACAATAAAATTGAAAAAGTGCTTGTAAATTTGCCCTTATATTTGAAAAAATATTTAAATCTATATAATTCATATTTTATTTATTCCATTAATAAAAAACTGTACACCACTTAATTTTAACCTAGGATCAAATACAGCAGCTAAAGAAAATGTCATTGGAGCCTCTTTCCAATATTTATTAAATTTTTCTTCCATGTCTCTAATAGTGCTACCAAGTAAAAAATGATCTCTAAATCTACTGAATTGTAAAGTAATTTTAAAAAGTTTCATTAAAGCTTCATTAGATGTGGGATAATATATCCCGAAAAAAAATAATGTTGAAGTATAAAAAGGTTCTAATAAATCTCTTATATAGGCACATAACTCCCAATGTTCATCACTAATCATTAAATCTTGTGCATGAAAAGCACAAAATTCATTCAAAATAGTTTTTCTAGAAAGTGCCTTGTTCATACATAGAATTCCATCTATGTTCAACTTTTTTAGGCATTTTAATAGCTGATACGCCTTGCCTCGCACATATTTGGGCATACAATTGTCTTCTTTGTGCGGAGCAAAAAACAAATCTAGCAATGTCTTTAATAGCATCTGTATAACTTGTAATATGCTTTAAACCAACTTTTGCAATAAGATTTAAGATGTGACATACACGTCTATTTTGAAAGATAGAACTATCTATCAAAGTTGCAAGTGGCATCTGCATTCTCATTAATTCAATAGCCACTGTATTATTATTAGCATTATCTAAAGTTACAGATAAAACTATTTCCTTAATACTATATTCATCTAGTTTTTCCAAAATTAATGTATTTATCCTAGTTCCATTGTGTGGCCATTCAAGAGTGCTAAAACTAAGTATACGTTTATTCATAATCCATTTTGCATCTATATTATGTGCAGTAATACAAAGATAACTATCACCCCCTTTAGAAGTCCACATATCTGTGGTTATGGATATTCTACCAGGAGATTCTATAAAATAGTTTTTTATATTTATTTTCTCTTCCTGCCAGAGTCTAATAGCATCATTTCTGGCTGTATTTCTTGAAATACTGTGAAATTGTGGTTGACAGTATTGCTGGACCCATTGTTCAAAAAACTCATTTTCAACAAAAGCAAATGGTAATTCGGATAAAATAATCATTTTAACAAGACCTTGTCTAGCACTTTGTGCATTAAAAGAAAAAACACCCAAACTGCTACTACTACTACCACCACCAGTAGTAGAAATTTGGGTTTGTGAACCAGGCCCCCCGTCCCTGCATTCTCTGGCTTATGCTTTTGTAAACATGTTTTCCTATGTCTTGACAAATGGCCGGTACCCCTTTTTGACTGGGCACTATAAATCGTACCACACAATGTGCATTTTGCCTTTTCAACATTCTTTCCATTTTCAATAACATCATACCTTGTATATATATATCCCAAACTGCTGAAGTTCTACTCCTCTTGTTTGGTTTATGGGAACTCTGAGGAAAGGGGGGTGGTAAATCACCTACTTCATCTTGTAATTTAATAAAATCTTCTTCTACCTCTAAATTAACGGAAGAAGCTTCTGTGGGAAATCTTCTAGCCATATTTCAAAAGAATAAATTTATAAATAATAACAGTAATATGCTAATAGCCTTCTTTTGTGATAATTTATTATAAGAAAGGGGAGAAAATGAGAGTTAATATAATATAATATAAACTTATATATATGGAATCTCAAATCTAAATATTATAAATACCTTTAAATCTTTGAAGGCCCCTTTAATCTTGTCTCTTGATGACTTGATCTTTGGTCCTCCAAAAACTTCTTAGAGAGAGTGAAAGAGTTGAATGCTTTGAGAGAGAGTTAGAGAATGAGAGAGTTGTGTAAATTAGTGAGAAATGAGTGTGTAATTGGTGAGGAATGAGAATGGGAGGGTTAGGATATTTATAGACTTAGTATAATGAAAAATGACACAAAATACCCCTTATATGACCGTTTTATAGCTGTTGGGGGGGGGATAAAATGGTATTTTTTAAAAAAATAGCCGTTTTTTTGGCTGTTGGGCGTGCTAGCGGGCCGTGCTGGCGGGTCGGCCCGCGCGGGACTGGCGGGCCTATACTGGCGGCCTGGCGGGCTGCAAGGGCTGGCCCACTAGGCTGGCGGGCCTGGCGGGCCGTGCCAAACGGCCGTTGACCGGGCCGTGCCGTGCCACGGCCCGTTGACTGGCGGGCCGGGCCGGGCCAGCACGGCCTACTTGACATCTCTACTCATAACCACTAAATTCAGAATACATTGGAGTTCAAATCCCTTAGGGCATGCCTCCTTGGGGAGTGCGTATGCCACTTAGATTGGTGCGGATCAAAGTTGGTCAAAATTAAAATTAAGACTAACTATCTATGATCCCCATCATTCATTACTATCTAGGTATCTCATACCAAATAATGTATGACTCTCGATTATCTTTAGTCTCTAAAATACATGAGGCAAATCCTTGGGGATACTATGTCATTATTTTAGTTTAGTGTGATCCACCAACTAGCATTGCGTGACAACCGTTGTGGGCAGTGCCTCCTTGGGGAGTGGACCCCACCCCGTCTCACCAACACTATCCTAAGGAGATCCATAACTAGTAACCAGAAAAATAAATGCTTTTTTTTGGGAACGGACATTCTCAAGATGGCACGAGGCAAATACTTTCCTTACAATGGACCTATGGTGGAAGACCACTTTTTTTTTGGGAACGGACATTCTCAAGATGGCACGAGGCAAATACTTTCCTTACAATGGACCTATGGTGGAAGACCATGCGGATTGCTCAATTTAAATGCCCCGCTCCCACTTAATATTTTAGAATTGAGGATTTTCCTTTTAGGTCTTAGGGCCCACATATATGGAATGTCAAATTATCTCATTATATGACCAATGATTGGTTCCAAGTCAAGTTAAACTTAAGGAAAGTCTAGTTTCCAAGATTAGTGTTATCAATGGGTCCATCTTATGGGTCCACCAACACTAATACTAAAATTAGAACTCTTTCCAAAAATTAAATTTAATTTGACCAATTTTGGTAACTGCTATGTTTGGATCAGATTTGGAAACATTCTATAATAAGCAATCATCCACAAAAAGAAAGTGCTAAAATATAAACTAATCATCTCCTCCACATGGCCCAAGCGGAATAGACTTCATGGACTTCTAAACTTTCAAAATCTTTGGGATTCCTCAAACTCTTTGGGCATCTCCAAGACTCCTTTTGGCAAGTTTCAAACTCTTTGATTAGGAATCAAACTTCAATTTCCTTCTTCGTCTCAGACATCGCCAGAATTTAAAAAATTGGAAAATTACATAAATTCCTATGACTCGGCAATGAGACTTACATGGTAATCTAATAATGAAAATAAAAAGGGCTATAAGGAAATTCACCATGTGTTGCCCTTTTACGGGAAACCAAGGAAGCCATGATACCCTTTACAAGTTTTCCAAAATAAACCAATAACCATAGAAGGAAAGAGAAAGACTTGTGGGCCATATGGAGAGGACAAGATCGCCTGCAAGTTAGTATCTCATACAACCATACAACTCACAAAACCAGGTTGCCAAACCATAGTGGAAAGATAGGATGCCAAAGGAAAAAAATTTAGATCTAAAAATAGAACCTTACTGTTAGGCCCCACCCCTTGTGGACCCTCAATTTTGGATTTGAATACTTTCTTTTATCCTATAGTATCTAATTATACTAATTAGTAGGGATTAGTAAGGATAGATAAGTACTTTCCAAGGTTTTAGTTTAATTAGCTTTGTTCTGTAATTATGAGTCCAATAGGGTGTCTTTTATAATTTGCAGAGTTAGTTAGTTAGCTAGAAGCCCTATCTAGTAATTAGAATTAATAGGAGGGGTTTTCCACTTAAGAAGCTTTTAGAATTCCTACCCAAAGACCAAACTACCCATGGCCTTATCCCCAAACCTATGTTAACTAAAAGGGTATTTTAGTACCTAGCCAAACCCAACATATATAAACTACACCCATCCCATCCCATACGTATGCTACACTCTCTCTCATTTCCCTCTCTTTTCTCTCTTCTTCCCTCATTTCCCTCCAATTCTCCCATCTCCCTCCCTTTCTCTCTCTAGAACCCTAGATCTAGAACTCCAAGAAGAAGAAGAAGATCATCTACAATCTCAGCTACAACTTATCTTAAGGAGCTCTCTCCATTTTATTAATCTCTTCTCTCTCTTCTAATCAAGGTATTTACCTTTTTCTAGTTCTATTTCATTATATTTCTCTTTCTTTCTCTAGATTTCCCTCCCTTATAGCTATTTTTCTCTTGTGGATGTGGGTATAGGTTTAGTTTGGGTAGGTTTGTGTGATTGGAAAGCCATAGGAGCTGGGATTTGATTTTTAGAGCTTCGAATCTCTCTTTCTCTATCTATTTTCATTGCAATTGGATTGAGGCAAGTGCAATATACTTACTTAGCATAGAATGCATGTTTACTGTTGTTGATTCTGTAATTTCCATTCAAATGATGTTAGAATTTATAGATCTATATTTGAGCATGTTTTCATGGATTTTTGGCTATTGATGGATGAGTTGATCTTATTTGGAGGATCAATGGCCCGTGTGTGGATGCTTGGATGTGTATTGAAGTGCTTTTCATGTTTAATGATGTTCCCATGATGAATGGACGAGATTGGATGGGCTTTGGTTGGAAATTGGATTGAAGAGGAAGGATTCCAGAAATTATGGATTTTGTAGCAGGCCAGTGTACTCGGTCGATATACCTGCAGTGCGGTCGACCGCATACACTGAAACTTGAGAAAAAAACAGGTCTCGGCTATTTTCCTGCAGGCTTACAGTCCACAGTGCGCGGTCGACCGGACCCTGTTTCAGGTCGGCCGAGCACACAGGATTTCAAGAAAATAACTGGAAGCAGGATTTTTCCCTCAGACCTAGAAACCAGTGTGCGCGGTCGACCGGGCCCTGTTCCAGGTCGACCGAGCACACATGATTTTTAGGAAATGGATTGAGACCTGGGACACCTTTCAGCTAGAACTTTCAGTGTGCGCGGTCGACTGCCCAGGCCAGGAGGTCGACCGACACAGAGAATTCTGGAAAATAGGCCTTGCCTGCAGGCTGATTGATTCACTACTCCCAGTGTGTGGGGTCGACCGGGGACACTATGTACAATAACTTTTCCCAAATTTCATTTTCTGAGGTTGTGATTGTTTGTGGGGCTCATTGACCATCCAAATGGACTTCTATTGATGTGCCAAGACCGAGTCAATGGTGTGGCTCAACCTTAACTCATGAGGACTACCAAGTAGGGTCTAGGCTGTGGATTCGATGATGATTTGATCCTTAAACATCGTCGAGGACGCCCGTAACTTCTGGAACACCAAATACAGTATCCATTAGCATCTGAGACTTCATTTAGAGATCAAATTAACCAAGATGGACCTGAACCTGAAAGTAGACCATTACTTAGGTTGGACTGTTGATATTCTCGTTGATTCGCTAGGAGGTTTATTTCACTTAATACATTACAGCCACTCTTTTATCATCATTGTTGCTTATAACTGTTAACTAAATGGAAAATGGATGACCTGAACGTAGGATTACTTAGAGGTGACCTGATGATATGATTGGGTGAACATTGACCCGTGTCTGTGGCTAGGCGGGCCCTTATATAGCCTAAGTTGGGATGTTTGATACCCTAGAATGGAGAGGTTGATTATGTTGGACTTATAACTCATTATAGATGAGAATGGACTGATTATTATTGGAAATGGACTTGTTACCTCATTCGGACTGTTTAGACCAGGCCATGTATTTGGTGGGCCTTGGTATGGATCAAATGATCGGACTTGGACCTGGACTGTATTCCATGGATTGAACTGGTACTTAGACCTCTTAGGATTTTTGGTTAGGACCTTGTTCAAGCAAGGCAAAGTCTAGACAGACACAGACTTATATTGTTTCCTTGAGTCGGCATGAACATTTAATCAGTTGTTCTAAGCTCAGCCTTTTGACTGATCATCATTGGTCGGAGCTACTATGAGTGTTGAGTGATGAATGGGCTATCATGATGAGCTATGCTTTAGATAGATGGAGTGATACCGGGTCCGGTCTTCTGAGTGATGAGTGTGGTGAGGCATGAGTGTTATTTGTGGGGCTCGTCATTCCCCAGCACCGATGAGGTTTTCCCACCGCGACTGTATTCAGTATGGGAGGGTCGTGGCATAATATCCCGCGGTATTCAGCTTGTGTGAATGTGCCACTTTGATGTCTGTAAGAATAGATTACTTAATTATCCTGATTCAGATTATTATCACGCCCAATCGCCTAGATTATGTATCTTTGTTATTCGCATTGATTTTTATGATTGTCTCTACTCTTTCAATGCATACATTATACGTTACTTGTATACTGTGTCTTGCCAGATCTTTGATCCGACCCATTCTTGGTGCTTAGGTTTTAACCCCGACTAAGAGGACGATGTGCTCGCGCTCGTCGAGGCGCCAGTAGCTGGTGACTACGGTTGGGGACCAGTCGACCAGGAGGTCGAGCTGGAGGATGGGGTGCCTTCACAGAGGGTCTGAGAGTATATCTTTTCTTGGGTTTTGAGTGACTTTGTTGTGAGCAGGGAGATAGTCAGATATGTATAAAACATTTGATATTTCATACTTCGATATTTTAGGCTGGACTTCAGGCCTTCTACATTTGATATAGATATGTGATACCTTTCGATTCTGCTATTGTTACATTGCTTCCACAATTTAACCGTTGATATTATATTGTTTAAAAATTTTTAAATTGGACCTCACTATGGACCTACGATCTTTGAAGTTCTCGAATTTTTCGGAAAGTAGCACGTCAACTTCGGTACCTTGACGATTTTCTCGGTATTCGAAATTGGGGTATTACACTTACTGCCTGGGTTCACCTAGCCGACTTGGCCTGTTCGGCTGGCCGAACTGATGAACCCAAAAAGTTGGGGTTTTTGCAGATTTGATTCTTGCTTATCCTAAATTGTTCTTAATGATCCCAAATACCTTCTAATGACTTCCTACCATCTTTCCATCATAATTAAATGCTTTTGTGACATTCCAAACATGGATCTACTATAAAAGTAAACAAACCCAATATAATTTGATCCTTACATCTCATGTGCAATCCGAACCCAAGGTTAATTGCAAATAACTCTACTAAATAAATGCAACTGAACTCTAGTCTTATGAATATATTATGAGAATGCCCTAAACTTCCCTATGACCACAAGTAGGCCCCTCCATCTATCTCCATTGATCAATTGGATTAAAACTGTCAAACCAATTTAGATCCACATCTTATTATCCTTGAGACCCAATCAATCACAGTGATCATCAGTACTATTCAATTAACTCTTAATTAAGATGAGTGTGCACTTACCAATGATAAATCTATTAATTAGCACAAGGGGATAATGAGGATAGATCCCATCTTGGTAATTATATGTTCCCACAGTCCTACTAGGTGTTGACCTTCATTTGGCCTCACTCATTGATGACTCAAAGCAAATGAAAGATAGAAACTTGAATTCAGTAATATCTCGGGATTAAGAGCCTATTGCTAGGAAATTTATAAGATCAGACATTAAAGTAAAGACAATGTCCCATAAGGTGTTTCTCACAGTCCTTCAATGCATCTAATGTACCGGCACAATGCTTGAGAGTCTCACACTCTGATGATTGAGACAAATCACACTATCTCATAGTGATCATAATGCTGCAACCTTCTCAGATGAGATGCCCAATCTCATCACCGATTGTGAAACAATTTAAGTATAAGATTTGTGACATATGTCTCCCGCATCTCATCCCCGCGCATGTGTCACATTTAATATACTCGTGGGCTCTGGTTCATCTCATCAACCATCATGTCATTCGTATTAGTTTTGTGCAAACTAGTAATAAAACACCACTCATCTCATGAAAAGAAAACATGATTATATTGAAATAAATTAATTTTTTACATCATCTACTAGATTGAGACCACACAATCTAACAATCTCTCACTTGACTCAATGCCAGTCAGGGTTGCATCTCATGCCCATCCCGTCTACATGCTGCTCAAACACTTTGGTGGTCAAAGGTTTAGTAAAGGGATCCGCGAGATTGTCTGCATATTCTATTTTTGGTGATGGCAATGTCACCTCTCTGCACAATGTCTCTGACCAAATGATACTTCCTCTTGTACCTGCTTTTGGCGTTTATGGCTTTTGGGTTCCTTGGATTGGGCGACCACCCCGCTGCTGTCATAGTAAACTGGAGCGGCTGTCGCGCCAAAGGTACCACTCCAAGTTCCATAAGAAATCTTTTCAGCTAAACTGCTTCCTTAGCTGCTTCACAAGCCGTTACATATTCAACATCCGAAGTGGAATCAGTAGTACATTTCAGTTTAATACTCATCTAGTTGATAGCTCCGCTGCCAAGCATAAACACATACCAAGAGGTTGATTTCCAAGAATCCTTATCCGACGTGAAGTCAAAATTCGTGCATCCGATTGGATTCAACTCATCACTATCGTAAATCAACATGTAATCTCTCATCCTTTTCAAGTATTTGAGAATACACTTCCTAGCAATCCAATGGTCAGGACTTGGGTTAGACTGATATCTACTGACTAGGCCCACTGCGTAACAGATATTTGGTCTAGTATAAAGCAGAGCATATATGAGGCTACCAACAGCCGAAGCGTATGGCACTTCTCTCATCTGGTCATTTTCCTTAAGTGTCTTAGGACTCTGATCCTTGGAAAGGTGCACTCCATGCCTGAAAGGTGTGATACCCTTCTTGGAGTCTTGCATTGCAAACCGAACTAGTACCTTATCTATGTACGCAGCTTGTGATAAGCGAATCATCCTATTTTTTCGGTCTTCATGAAGCTTCATACCTAGGATGTAGCTCGCTTCTCCCAAGTCCTTCATATAAAAAGTCATGGCCAACTAAACCTTCACCGTTGATAACATTCTATGTCACTACCAAGGAGAAGGATGTCATCGACATATAACACCAGAAAAACTACCCTGCCTCCTTCACTTTTCATGTACACACATGACTCATCTGGATTTTGACAAAAATCAAAAGATTTGATTGCCTGGTCAAAATGGATGTTCCAGCTTCAGGACGCCTGCTTTAGTCCATAAATGGACTTCTGCAGCTTGCAAACTCTTTGCTTTTGGTTTTTACCCAAAAAACAGTTCGGCCACATCATATAGATGTCTTCCTTAAGATGGCCGTTGAGAAACGCCGTCTTGACATCCATTTGCCAAATCTTGTAATCGAGATGAGCCGAAATAAATAAGAGTATCCAGATGGACTTGAGTATGGGTACCGGCGAGAAGGTTTCCTCATAATCGATACCCTCTTTTCTGGTATCCCCTTCCGCAACAAGCCTGGCCTTAAAAATCTCAACTTTTTCATCTGGTCCTCATTTTCTCTTGTAGACCGACTTGCACCCAATATGTTTAGTATTGGCAGGCAAGTCCACAAGTGTCCAGACTTGATTGGAGTACATGGGCTCCATTTCAGCTTTCATAGCTTCTTGCCAACGTCCCGAATCTATGTCATTAATTGCTTCATAAAAGTTACAGGGATCTTGTTCCAGTTCTTTCGGGATTGCCTCGTAAGACTCTCCTAGAAACGAGAACCTGTTAGGTGGCCTAACAACTGTCCCACTACGACGAGGCACTGGTGTAACTATTGGGTCAGGTATTGGCGGATTTTCTTCAAATATGTAAATGTTGTAGACTAGGCTTTCGCCTGGACTACAACTCCCGAGGAATCTTAGGTACAGACTTAGATGGTACAAGGTTTAGTATGTACGTTGCAGTATCCAAAGCATATCCCCAAAATGATATAGGTAATCCTGAGAAACTCAACATAGACCTGATCATATCTAAAAGAGTTCGGTTCCTTTTTTCTGCTACTCCATTCTTATGAGGCATACCAGGAGCAGACAACTAGGATAGAATCACATTATCCGATAAGTATCCTATAAAATCAGCGGAGAGATATTCGCTTCCTCGATTTGGTCGGAGAGATAATTGCTTTGCTCATGGACCTACCAAACTATTCAATCACAATGGGCTTTCTCAGTGATAAAAATAACATAATATTCACCTAAATGATAGAAAGTATGGTGTTCACCCAGCATGAGAGGTCAAGATAGATTCACCTGCTGATCATGAAGATACAATTTGACCTACTCAATGATGGTAAAATAAGTGACGATACTATGACAAATCCTACTGTTGCTGTTATAGTTACATAGGTTAGGCTCAAGATGGATCCAAGCATGAGAAATCCTCTCGCTAACTGAGATATGCCTATCCAAAAAATGGAAAGCGGTTGAATTAGGACCTAATTAATGAGGTTAACCCATTCTCAGCCTAAATTGAGGTGCACCGGCATGTAAGCTACAAATGTAGTGGGAATACTGCAAATGCAGATTTATGGCCAAATCAAGCTGCATGGGCCCCAGCGGCCAAGTTCATGATAATATTTAATGTACTGGCCTGCCTACCCAGTCCATTCCTTGTACTATTTTTCTAGTGTAGGTAATTGTTTTTAGGCTATGCAATTCATTAAGTACTATGATCAACCTGGTTTTACCAAACTATACGGGCTCCCAATCTTATAACATGAAATGTTCACCATCTATGATCAATAGAACCAGCTTAGACTCACTCGTCCAACCTATACTCACTATCGGATTGCACTTCATTGACTTTGGGTCACCTAAATCATGGACTAGGATAATCTAACGGAGCAGAATTTTTATTCAATCCTGATCTGTGATGAATCATTTCGATCTGCCTACCCTTGGGATTGGATCATTGGCATGCGTCCAGGTAGGCTCATCATGAGTAGAGCACATGACTTATATCAGCATTGGTTGATGCTGGTGGGTCCCCAATAGGCCTTCCCATACAACAATTGTACATGAAAATAGGTGGCTAGGCAGGTTTGATTTGATCATTTCTCATAATATTGGGTATATATCTGGGTCAGGTCTGGCCTAGCTGAGGCTTTTACAGGAGCAGCCGGTTTTAGTTATCGGGCCTAATATTCTCGATCAGATCCAGCATCTTGGCATGAAAGTCAGGCCCAGGCTCAGTCCATATGGGAAATCTTTATTTCCCTTTGTGCTAAACGTGTGAAGCCGGACCAGATGTTTAAACTTAAACAGGTCCATCACTGCCCAATCAACTGTTGGGCCAGGAAAATAGGCCCATGTCCAGCCCACTAGTTAGGAACACATCTCACACCGGAATAATATGGGCCGGGTTATTGTCCAACTTAGGTTTTCCCACAATTGGTCATCTACCATTATTCAACACTACCCAGATACCAATATTTCTCATGCCATCACAAACAACAAAGTGAGTGAATGATGGGTTTTCATGTGTTTTGTTTCTCTTAGGAGAAAGTGATGATCCAGAAAAAGAGTAGTTTGGACAAAATTGAAGTGGGTCTTGCAAGAGCTAGAGCTTCGATTCAGAAAGCAATTGTTACACACAACTACACATCTTATAAGGAGGAGAGATTCGTCCCCGAAGGACCCATCTATAGGAATGCCTACGCCTTTCATCAGTTAAGAGAGAAACTCACTCTCACTCACTCACTACTGTTATATTTTGCACGCAGGGTTCTCTTTAGTTTTTCCACTGGGCCATGAGTTCGTCTGGTCCACTTGATTGATGGGCCACAAATTTTCAGGTGGGGTCCATCTTCCCCACCAAGGGAGCTAGGGAGTACCAGCGAATTGGTGATTTCAGTGGACTAATCACATCTTTTAGAATCTTGGATTATCCATTGAGATAGACAATCAGATGAAATTAGGCCCAACAATATAGTACAGGTGGCTGGTGGACTACCTTATTCAGTTACATGTTCAAATATTAACACGATTTATGACCAAACAGTTCAACATTTATCCACTTCATCTTCATGTATATGATTTTTGATGAGTGGGGCCCAGCTTAATTTCCTGGCTCTCAAGTCTCAACTGTTCACATAGCAGGCCAACAGAACGACAGGCACTGTCACTCCTCTGTCAGCCGAATTGGAGAAAACCTCAAGTCAGATCTGTTAGTTTTAATACTATTTGAATCTTACTATGTAATACTATAAGTAGTGAATTAATACTATTTGAATCTTACTATGTAGCATCCTCTGCTTTTGGTTTGAACTATAGAATGATATTTATTTGATTCACAGGCTGATTAAATTGTTTGATAAACTCGTTCCAAAAGGTTTAGATCATTATATGCAATGCCAAATGTAACACGTCAAATGATTAATAGAAGAGTTGTTTAGTATAGAAAACTACAAAACAATTATGTTTGTCATTCTCATCATCATCAGAAAATATGATATTAGATATGTTTTGCTTATTTATTTTGAATGAAAATTTGATATTAGATACTATAATATATAAACCATAGTAGGTCATAAATAGGCCAGTCTAACGCCTTTGACTTGAAGCATTGACCCAAACTTTTATATTAAATGATGTCCCACTCCCAACCTACTTGGCTAGGATTTAAAAAAATGGCACTTGCCTTATTCATGGAGGCAGAGCCATCATTTTCTTGTAGGGCAACAAACAATGGTTGGTCGATAATATTTTATCTTGATTGGCTTTTTACTACTAGTTATTTATAAAACTAATTCTCTTTCAGTTTATTAAATAGTATTTAAAGAAGAAAGATTTAATTTGAAAATACCCCAACATTTTCAAGACATAATTTCTAAAAACTTTATTAGATATGAAAATATTATAGCTCACCTAATGAATCAAACCGCTCAAAATCATTCTTTTCTTGCTTTTTTCTTTTTTAATTTTGGATTGGCTCTCACTCCAAGGAGAGTAGGACTCATGTTAGATTGATGACATGTAAACCGTTCCACTCCCAATTAATTATGAAAACTCGGGAATTGGTTAGTTGTGATCCTTTGATGGACCATGATGCTGCATAAGCATGGATGGTTGAGAGGGTAAGATTAAAAGTCATTCACTAAGTCATGATAAAGTGATTGATGAATGGGCTAATTGATATGGTAGTGCAAACTTAGGGCCCAAATCCCTTATGCGTCTCACTCACCCTTATGTGAGACTCTCTAGTACAGCCATCTATTGAATATTCGAACCCTTCCTTTCATTGAGATTTCTCCAAAGTTTGCTCAATAAGAATTTGGTCATATCATAAGATTGAGCATATGATCAAGAATGCCTAAGCTTAATTTTACTCTGGAACCAACTTTATTGGACTAAGATTTATGGCCATCCTACTTAATTTTTCAGACTTTCTATAAGGGCGTTGCATTGTGGAGTTCTACTCCCTTTGCTGCAGCTAGCATGAGTGAGGCACTCGAATTTTGGGGGTGGGGGTCGACCCCGCTTGGAACCACCCGTTTGTGCCTCTGGACCTAGCTTTGGTCCACAGGGCAGGCCTTAAGATTATATGCGAGCTTGACTAAAAGCAGTTACATATAATAACTTACTACGTTATGTCTACACATTGCTAGTACTAGGACATGTGAAAGAGTTTATGGGTCTCCTGAAGTGCAATACGACAACAATAACTAGTCATAAAAGTGATCCACTAGATTTTTCTACTTGTTGATTTAAGGTTAATAATGGATGGTAAGTAAATCTTTAATTTCGATGTGCATTTTACGGCCTTATATTAGAGAGTACTGGTAACATCAAATTGTAATGGCAAATAGTGCCTTTTACTTTGACTTAGAAAGGCATGATACTGATGCATGCATTTACAGGAGCCACATTGAGATGGAAAAGAGATTCAAACTGTGGACATAAAAAGGAGAGCTACCACTGGTTCATGATGGGCCGTGCAACAACATCTACTCAATGGAAGGGCAGTTCATTGACGAAATGGAGAGTGGGATCGAGAAGCCGATTCTCTGCAAGACACCCTAATGAAGCCCATGCCTTCTTCCTTCCCATAAGCATAGTCAACGTTGTTAGGTTCCTGAGCACACCTTCCAAGTCCTACTCCATGGACTCCCTCCAGCACTTGGTCACTGACTACATAGATGTTGTTTCTAACAAGTATCCATACTGGAACAGAAGCCAAGGGGGTGACCATTTCTTTGTTTCTTGCCATGATTGGGCGAGCACTTGAACTCTTCACCCCTTTTTTCTTATAGGTATTATATGGTTGTTGAATTCTCTAGGCCAAATGATGTGGGAAACCTTGGGTGATTGGTCGCATCGATTGAGTTGAGCATGTTGGGCAACATGTACAGTCTTTAGTCGAATTTGTTCCATTTATCAATTAGGTTGAAAATGTCAATCCCAACCCAATTAGAGAGATAAAATAATCACTTGGAACCTTTAATAAACAAGCCTGATTCGGGTTGGTTTATGGATCAAAGTGGAAATAGTTTGGTTGGATTGACAGATCAAATAGCAAGAATTGACTCAACCCAACTTAATCATTAAAGAGATCAGAGATGTCAATCCGAATCCAACCCAATTATGAAAGGGTAAAGACCTGAACCCTGGATACCCGGTTAGGTCTGGATTTGCATCCCGGAATTTTGGTTTGGATAGGGGATTGGCATGGTTTGGGGGTTTAATGTGTAGGCTGCAGCTTCATCAATAGCCTTACTTTAAAATAAAAATTAAAAAATTTCCTACTCTTTTTCAGATTAATCTCATCGTTTCCTTCATATTGGCCATGAAGATAACACTGGCCAATGTCACAAATTATGGAACATCTTTCCTATCATTTCCTATTTTTCTTAATTTAACGCCAGTAACAATGGTGATCATTGTTGCATATCAATAGCATCACTTAACAGGGCTATGCGGACTTGAAACTAACTTTAGAACCTATAGTACTGTATCTATTTTGTGACATTGTCATTTTTTCAAGATCAGGCACCACACATTTCAAGAGACAACCCCGAGCTCTACAAAATTATATATTTGAAATAATTTTTTTTGATGCTCTCTTTCATCAAATTATGCTAATGCGCACTGCATCTGATTTCAAATAAAGTTGATATCAGGTCCTTCTACAAGACAGGTTCCGTGTTGGTTTCGGATCCGAAACCATGGTTTTGCTCTGGATCCAACCTGTTTATAGGTTATGTTTGTTGGAATGCACATTTGAAATGAATCCACTTCAGAGTGATTTGATAGATTTGGATTTTAAATCTCAACTGTAAGCTGGCCTAAAAGAATTATACTAGACATGACTTGGAGGATCCAGACTCTAGTAAGGAGTGAGATTTACATTCTACAAGACAGGTTCCGTGTTGGTTTCGGATCTGAAATTGGATCCCTATCCACCTTGGTTTTGCTCTGAATCCAACCTGTTTACATGTTTTGTTCGTTAGAATGCACATTTGAAATGAATCCACTTCAGATTGATCTGATAGATTTGGATTTTAAATCTCAACTATAAGCTGGCCTAAAAGAATTATACTAAACATGACTTGGAGGATCCAGACTCCAGTAACGAGTGAGATTTACATTCTACGAGAAAGGTTCCGTGTTGGCTTCGGATATGAAATTGGATCCCTATCCACCATGGTTTTGCTCTGGATCCAACTTGTTTACGGGTTCTGTTCGTTGGAATGCACATTCGAAATGAATCCACTTCAGAGTGATCTGATAGATTTGGATTTTAAATCTCAACTATAAACTGGGCCTAAAAGAATTATACTAGACATGACTTGGAGGATCCAGACTCCAGTAAGGAGTGAGATTTACATTGTAGATGGAGGAGAATATTCTCCTTGGACCGGACTCCATAATGCTTACAATGTACTCCAACTTATGGGCCCACTTAGATGCATGTGTATAAATGAGAAGAAGGCAGATGAAAAAGTCTCTTGGCCATTGATTTATGGACAAGTGGGGGCCAAGAAATCAGTCCCGCTAGATCATCCTAGCAATTAATTTAACCATCTCTTTTAACAGTCTTAAATAAATTTCTTAACCATAGAAATTTTTAAGATTCAATCTAACAGCGAGTGAAGCCTAAAAAAAATGGTTATCAATGGGGTTGTATTGACCAAAGGTGGGCGGTTGGAGAAAATCTTCAAGTCGATGAAATCTAACTAAAAATTTGAGCTGTTGATTAGACTCATCTCTTGGCTATAGATTGTTCTAATGGTCCGGATTGTCATATATTAATGTGTCGACCCAAGTTTGCTGAGTCCGTCCAAGAAGTGGAAGGTCGGAATCAGATGAAAGTGTAAGGCACAAAGTGTCTCGTGACAGGCATCACACGACCGTACATTTCATGCTGCCCGTTTGGGGTCCATCAAGATATGCTAACCTGTGATTTTGTGACATTTTATCTTTACACATTTCTTTTGTTTTGAAGCCAAGTAGGGGCGGACCCAGGCGTTTGATTTTGGGGCGGTCGCCCCCTTTGAACAAGAAAAAAGCCTGAAATGGTCATGGGTCGGCCTTGATTGATGTTTTTGATTAACTATCATCCCCCCCCCAAACAAAAAAAAAAAAAATCTTGGGATTGTCAATTAATCCAAAAATGTGTAAAATCCAATTTTGCCTCACGTTGAGCCCCGTCATATTATCGCAAAAAAATGTGAAGGAATATATTGATAAACAATGTTGAAAATCAGGGCAAAAGGCTCTTCGGCTGGGATTGGCGGGCAAGGGATATCTTGGATAATAAAAAAAAGGTTGAAAATGAGCGGAGATAAGAAAACTTCTATGTCAACTTACTTAGATAGAAGATATATATTTTTTTAATCTTACCGAGGATAGAAAAGGTAGCCATATTTTGTGAACGAACAAAAGAACATTATCATTTATCAAATTTTGTATTGAGTTATACACAACTTTCAATTGATTGAATTTTGCATCACTTTTAGAATGACAATCGGGTCAATATATACACAAGAGCATGTAGTATTGACAGTTAAAGACAATTTTTTTTCAACCTTGGCACAAAAAGGGTGCTTAGAGTCTGATGGACCTAAGATCGTAAGGCTGTGTCTAGTCCATAAGTTTCTCAACCTTGAACATAGATTGGTTTCACCCATTGGCCCTAAATACATGTTAGCATGGATCAAAATCTCAGCCGATACCGAGCCGATATATCACTGATATATCGGTCTTGGCGATATGACCCAAAAAATCTCCAAAATCTCGGGGTATATCTGCCGAGATGATGTTCATCTCTGCCTTAACGATATCGCGGCCGATATTAAAATATCGGCCGGGATTATATAAAATACACCCTCAAACCCTAATTTTTTTAACTTTTTCCCCATCTTCATCTTCTTCCCCTCTCCTCTCATCTCCGATCCATACTCCTTAGAGCAGTAGCCACCCAAAAAAAGTAACGGAGTTACGGGACTATATAAAAAGGGACACAGGTTCTTAAGAAGGGACATATTCGTTTTTGAATGAAGAACTTCATAAAAAAATTTGGTCTGGGGGCGCTGCCCCCCGAACCCCTTCGTGAAACGCATGTTTTAAAAAAGTGGCAGTCATGAAGATCACAAAAGGATCTTATTTGATCATGATAGTTAGGACTCTTTTGCTGGTTGTCTTTCCTTTTTTGTGCTTGGATGTCTATTATTATAATAACTTGCTAGATATGATATTAAACCTGTTTAATTATATTTGGAATGGTATAGTAGTAAAGATTGTGTAATACACTAATTCATTAATCAAAAGGCTTTATATTGAGTTAGATATGATGTTATTCACTTATTTTTTCCTAGATCTAGTATTTTAAAGTGTAGATCTAAATTTATTTATTTCTGAAATTTGGGGCTTTTCTTGAAATCAATTATATTTTTCCACATTTGTGTTTAAATGCGAGAAGAAAGCGAACAGCGACACAGACAACACTCATAACTTAAGGTGATTGAGATTTTGATTTATTGTTGTTACTAATAGAGAAAAATATTATTTTCCAGCATTTTCTAATATTCTGGATTTTTTGGATATTTTTGTGAATTTTTTGGATTAAAAAAAAATTCACATCGCAACGACCGCGACGATACCGATATCCGCGATGATACCGATATTATATCGGTTTTTCGTCCCAGCCGATACCGCGACCGAGACCGAGATTTTAAACCATGTATGTTAGGTCTACCTGAATAAAGCCAAATTTATGCCACACCTAGGCTGATTCAGGCTCATTACAATACAATTTGTATCTACATGCTATGCAGTGATTTTTATCTCCCAATCTGAAAAAATGACATTAATCTTATATACTTGCACCATAGGAGCCACATTGAGATGGAGAAGAGATTCAAAGTGTGGACATACAAAGAAGGAGAGGCACCGCTGGTTCATGATGGGCCGTGCAATAGCATCTACTCAACGGAAGGGCAGTTCATCGATGAAATGGAGAGTGGGAGAAGCCGATCCTCGGGGAGCCATCCCGACGAGGCCCATGCCTTCTTCCTTCCCATAAGCATAGTAAATGTGGTTAGGTACATCAACAAGCCCGCAAAGAGCTACTCTAGGCTCCCCCTCTAGCACTTGGTCACTGACTACATTGGTGTGATATCAAAAAAGTACCCCTACTGGAATAGAAGCCAAGGGGGCGACCATTTCCTTGTTTCTTGTCATGATTGGGTGAGTACACCGATCCCTTGCTTTACTTTCCTTTGCATGAATTATAGTTCTTGTGTTAAGATGCTTGAATTTCCATGGAAATGAACCATTTTCTATTGCATGCAAAATCTGAATTAAAGTGGTGCCATTATCTCCGACTTTTGTCACCCTTTAATTCAGTTTTGATGTATATAGATTTGGGCCAATATTTAACCTATTGGTGACCACCAAAACAATGGTAATTAGTCACCGGGACTTGGTTGCAAAGCTCAGGCATTTGGTTGACCTGAATTCTTGGACGTAACCAATTACAGGGAAACAAGAATTCCGGTTCTTCCTAGAAAAATAAATGCCAACTACATAGAGGTATAAGTGACAAAGTTACAAATGGGGTTGAGGGGGTGGTACACAAGCGACTCTGCTCTGTTTTTGCTTAAATTTATATGACTTGTTGGCTAGGCTAGGCCCTGCTACGTTTGATCCTTTGTTTGAAATCAATCTGGAAATATTTTATTTTGAGAATGATTGTAAAAAAACTTGATTGGTAGGCATTTTCTCTTTCTTTTTGTACATCTATAAAATTTAAATTTCTTCTTCTCTATCTCCCTCTTTTCTCTATCACTTTAGATTATTTCTCTCACAAAATGCCTAAAAATAAGTTTTTCTTCATTCATTCTCTAAATGAAACATTCCCATAATGATACCAAACAGGTCGGCTGTCACGACCCGGGCCCGAGATCCGTTAAGCCCCCGGATTGCGATCGCATACTTACTCCCGTAAACCCCGAATTAACCGAAATTAAGACGGGATCCACAAGAGATGATCATACAATAACCTGTCAAATATACAAATTGCGGAATATATATATATTTAACATCAACCATTATCAATGTATAATCCCAATGAAAAGTGAGGTTCTTATACATGAATTGTTTTGTCAACCATTGTATATTCACATACAATACAAGGTGACCAAAAATTGAATTTCCAAAATAGTTTCCCCCAAAAGAATCAATCATTCCCAAAAGAAAACCCCAAAATGAATCCCATGACATGACGCGCTCGGATACTCATATCAATTAGTATCCCGTCTATGCCACTCAATCAAACCTCCTGGAGGAACCGGAGCGGTCTCTTCCGCTGGCGCTGGGCCGCTGCAGGGTCGGCATGGGCAATTGGGCCTGTAATGCCATCAATAACACTAATGAACACGACGGTTCAACAATGCATACATAATTCTGTGATATAACATGTTAATGCATACATAATCTCATTCAACTGTATTTCTATCAATTCTAACAATTCATTGCATAGATAATGTCATTAGTCAATTAATCGGCATAACCATTTGGCAACTACCATAGCATTCATACATTTCATTCTTTTACCATCTTCCCTCAAAGGAAGGATTCATCTTCCAAACGGAAGAATAGTATAGTCATAATCTTTCAATGACAGTCATTCAATATTGTGGGACTTACTAGTGCCCGGGCCAGGGGCAACTAGCATCACCACGGAGCTCCGGAACGCCCCCAAATCCATCTACTGCAGTAGGAATAATCATTTGATGAAATAGCTATGTAGTGCCAACTCACAAGTTATCACTTTAATCTATTTCTAGATTCAATTCAAGACATGCAAGTCTAGTAAAGCAATTAGTGTACAATGCAAACACATACCAATGAGGGAATTCAGATAATTAGGAACTCCACTCATTTCTTTCATGATTCCAACCAACCATTCGAGTGTAATCATTGGTTATCTAATGTACGTGCTATTCTTGATGGGCATCACTTTTAATTAATGTGTACAATAGAGTCCCCGTAATTATCACTCATGGGGGTCTAGTCTATAATCCATTGAACATCCGTTACGTGATTAAGTTTAGGGTTCAATCACTTGAAATCTCCCTTTTTATTTATCATTAATTCAATTGGTCTCTAATCTCATAATGATTAGCTTTAAAGCTAGTTTAGGGAGTAATTAAGTTCATAGGAAACATCCATGATCGAATGAACCTTGAAATCCAACCGGACTCAAACTGAGTCCACCGATCAATCGGACCTTCAGGTCCGATCGATCGGACGAAAATATGTCCCAGTTACGGAACAGTCCGATCGATCGACGCACAGGTCCGATCGATCGGACTGAAACACGTCCCAGTTAAGGGACAGTCCTGATTGATCGACTCACAGGTCCGATCGATCGGACATAAATATGTCTCAGTTATGACGCAGTCCGATCGATCGGACCTGATGGCCGATCGATCGGACGGGTCCGGGAATGGTTCCCAAACCTCCGATTTTTGCTCTTCTTCTTCCATTTTTCCTACATTTCCACTTCACAAATGCCCCTAATTAGGGTATCATGTCCTCCTTCATTTACCAACCCATATATACTCAAATACCCATTTCTAATCCATCATTCATTCACAATAATCCCATTCAAATCAATAATGAAATTTCACATTTGATTCTAAACAAGGCAATGCATAAATATTAACATAATCACATAGAAAATGCATACACTTGCCTCTCTTGAGCTTCTAGAGCAAAACCTCTCTTTCTAATCTTGGATTTGAGGTCAAACCCCCTTTTTAATCAAACCCTAATTTCATAAAAACAAGACAATGGATATTTATGAGCCATTAATGCTAACAACCACCTCTACACATTTAATGGGACTTGGAAATCCCATAAAGAGTCTAAACTACTTACTTGAAGCACAAAAGAAGAAGGTTGGGTTCTTTCCAAAGCTTCAAATGCTCCAACAATGGAGAATGAGGTGAGGAAGAAGATGAAGATGATGAAGTTCTTCTTCAAATTCACTTGAGCTCTCCAAAGATCACACTTAATCAAGAGGAATGGAAGAAAGGGAGAAAGGAAGAGAAGAAAGTTGCCTAGGGTTTGGAAAATGAGCAAATGAGGCATCTCTTAGCTTATATAAGTCATAATTTTGCATTTAAACCCATTTTCCTACACTCATTTACATTTTAAGTCAAATGAGGGCTCTTTTGACTAATCTTAAGTCAAAACTAATTGTGTATGTTATGAAAGTTAATGTATTAATTGAGATATACGCGTTGGTACCCAATTTTACCGTATTTGACGAAATACGCAAAAATTCGTATTTACGAAAAAGTCCTTATCTCTACTCATTTTAATCAAATTCTATTCAATGATCTTAATTTCATTCAATCTCACTTCATTATGCTCAATTCAGTCATTAGAGACTTGTTTATCTCATTTTGGTCATTAACCAACATTAATTCAATTACTTATGCTTAATTAGCATAAATCTCAATTAATTAGCCTTAATCATCATTAATTCGGGACGGGGTGTAACATCGGCCCAACTCATGGTCCGATGTAGCATTGCAGCTTGACGATTTATATTGATGAACCTAATACTTAGCTAACAAGCTGGTTAGCCTGAGACCTGATTCTCTGCTTGATCTGTCAGTCATGATTGATATTTTTGAATAAAAATGCAAAATGAAAACAGAAAAGCCTAAAGTCAGAAAATGAAAAACCCTCAGCTAGTGATGCGAATTGGCTTTCAAAACTCTTAAGACAGGCCATGGCCCCATCCGGATTTTTGGCCAATGTGACTAACATATTCGGACATTTTTTCCCCTACTGTTCTTATTTCTTGTACCCTTAATTAGAATTCTTTCTAAGTGGTCATTATTATTTACATATCAAAAGCAAATCAATATGTATGCATATGCATGTTTTACTGTGTAACATTTTTACTTGTGAAATGCAAGGGCCTGATGTTTCGACGCGAACCCTGAGCTCTACAAAAATTTCATCAGAGTCCTTTGCCATTCAAACACTTCTGAAGGTTTCAACCCAGAAAGGGATGCTGCAATACCTGAGATCAACATTGACTACGGCCACCTATTTGGGTCAGAAGCTGGAATGCCCCCATCAAAGAGGTCCATACTAACCTTCTTTGCAGGTGGTTCGCATGGACACATAAGACGACAACTACTAGAACGCTGGAAAGACAAAGATGACCAAGTCCAAGTTCATGAGTACCTCCCGAAGGGCCAAAACTATATGAAAATGATGGGTCAAAGTAAGTTTGCTTGTGCCCAAGTGGATATGAAGTGGCAAGCCCTAGATTGGTTGAAGCCATCTACTCTCTATTGGTTGTGTTCCTGTGATAATCTGTGACCACTATTCACTTCCTTTCAGTGACGTATTAGATTGGAGCAAGTTCTCTATGGAGATACTTGTAGATAGGATAGGGGATATTAAAGAAATTCTAGAGGGTATTTCACAGACCAGGTATCTAGACTTACAGAAAAGGGTGATGCAAGTGTAAAGACATTTTGTGATCAATCGTCCAGCCAAAAGTTTTGATGTTACATCCATGGTGCTTCACTCAATGTCGCTAAGGAGGCTTAATCTTAGACTTCTCTATTGATCCTTCTTTAGAATAATATAAAAAATAGCATTTGTACAAATTCTCTATGAGGAAAGCTATTCTCCACGGGCAGCGAGGATTCCTCAGATTTGTCAATTCCTCACTCTGTGGATTCCTCACCTATTACCAAATGTGATCTAAGTATATTATTTCAACCCATATTTAAACTGGGTCTATTGCCCCAGGTTTTGTTCAATGGATTCCAAATCTGAGATCACAACCATATATTATAAATGTATATTATGTAGAAATCATTAGTAGAAGTATTTTATATCAATATAAGTATTCAGGCCTGAATTTGGGCCGGAACCAAGGTGGTACATTGCTAAATAGGTCAAGCATGTGTAAACCCACCTGACCTATCCAAACATGGTTTACTGCGAACCCAAATCAACTTGGAATTATATTCACTGTGAAGCAATTATCATGAACATCATTTTGTGTATGACAATAATATGAATATCAAAACAGTGGGCCCAAAAGAATTAATAAATGCTCATTCATTTGCATGGAATTGAATTCTTAAGAATTTATGCTAAAATTGATTACAACAATGGATTATGAAAGAGGTGGAGGTTAAATAAATGCCCATTCGTTTTCATGGAATTGAATTCTAAAAATTTTATGGTAAACTTGATTACAACAATTGTTATATATTATAGACGTAGGCATCGATTTCGAAATTGGAGTCTAATTTCGCAATTGATTGAGAAATTGGATCTTGATTTCGATTTCAATTGCGAAATTGGAAGTCCAATTTTGATTGGTGAGAAATTTTATTCAAATTTAATTTTGGCCCGATCTTGATTTGAGAGAGAGATTTTAGGAATTTTAAATTATTTAGACTTTTGGGATGTCTCACCTGATTTTGGATCAAAATAAAAACGGGTCTCGGACGAATTGTGTGTTGCTTCCTTGAAACTCTGATAGGCATTGTGCTCCAATTTAAAAATCACAATTGATTGATCTCTTATGTTTTAGTATGTCTTCAGTGTTCACCGTTCAATTTACTCATACCTTGTTTTCTGAGCGTGATGGTTACAACCTATTTCTTTTTCCTATTACACAGATCATTGGGGCCCACAATTGAGAAGCTTGGGTTTTGGGACCCACAATATATTCGAGCTGATAAAAGATCTGGGCCATAGTTTGAAGCAATGAACCCAACCTCATGGTTTCAGTGGTGCTGCTTTTTTTTCTTCTTATCCCTTTGTTTTCAGTGGATAAAATTCTATCTTGGAAGAGTCCAATCCGAAAACATCTCATTCCTTTCCCTTTCCTAATATAACTCCAGCCTTATCTCTACTTATCAATAAATTAGGCTGGTGCCAAATATGGGCTAAATCTTTAAATATATTCCTAAATTATCTCCTATTTTTCCTATCCTTCTAATTCCATAAACGCCAACCATTACTTTCATGGATGTTATCTTTGGAATTTCTTGCAAATTTGAGATCGATTTGTACTCTTCAACTGATCCTTTTAAATTCAAAATTAAAGGTCTCTCATGGACGTGGACTCATTTATCTCATGAAAAAAATGTGTAGAACCTCAGTTGATCTAGGGTTGAATATTTTTTTTGAATATGAAGCCATTAAACTTGTGGGTCACGGATGAAGGGGTTAGGGGCATGGGTTTGGGGTCAAACTTGATACTTAGGGTAGTCTCACATAGATCTTTCCATCCCCCTGGTCCCATCCCCAAATGGGGCCCACAATTGGGCCCTACAAAAAAGTTCTCATATAATATGTGAGAACTAATTCTCACCTGAATATTACCCATATATATATATGCTTTTTTTTTTGGGTAGAATTATATTTAAAGAGTTGGAAGTTGGTCTTAGAGATCTATGATCAACGAGAAATGATATTTTGAAGGATCCTCAATTGTGTCCTCCTGATAGAACTCCATCATAGGGCCCACATGGTGATAATCCAAAATGTTCATCTTGGATTATAAAAGTTGAATTCATTGGTGGAGTCCACTTGTGCTACCACCTAGGGGCCACGGGAGTTTTACCCGGCTTCTCTCTGGGCCTGAAGGGAATAGTCCAGCCAAAAGGATTGGGAACTCTCCATTAGCAAAAGAAAAGAAAAAAAATTCATTAGTGGTTTATATTATTTCTGAGGTTGGCTTACTAATTTATTGGCAGTTTTATATATATATATATATATATTAAAACTAAGTCGCATGCTTTACTCTTTTCTCCATTGAGTCCCCGTGCTAATAGATTATAACCATTAGCGTGTTGGCATGCTCTCATTTCTCTTCGTCCACCCATTATTATGTTTTTTATTTGTCTATAATAAACGCCAACAAGTTTCTTTTTCTTCATTTTTCAATTTGATTTCATATTTTTCTATAAATAAACTACAGCATTATTTTTTTTTCATTTTTCCTATTTCATCTTATTTTTTTGTAATCTTAATGTAAGACATGTCATATTTTTTATCTTTTATTTTATATTCATGTTCTTACCTGTGAAATTGTTTAGGTAGGACTTAGGTACGTAAGGTATAATCCTCTAAGGGCTTTTGTTTCTTTTTTTTTGGAGTTTTCATGGATTTTGTTGTTTTTTTCTGTGGGATTTTTTTTTTCAATTTCATGTTGTTCATTTACTTTTTTTGGTAATGAGCTTTAATGGATTTTTATTTTTCTCCCTTTCTGTTTCAATTTTTGGTTTTTAGGTATTGGGTTCTGTGTGTTTGTTTCATTCTTTGTTTTAAATTGCTTATATTATGATATTTTCTATTGTTCTCATGGGTTCATATTTTTATTTTAAATTGCTTTTAGTATTAGTATCTATGAGTTTTTGTTTGTTTGTTATTTTTTATGGTATTCCTTTGGATGTTGTTCCTTTTATTTTGGGTTTGTTTTACCATTCTTTCAGTTTTGTTCGATTCATTTAGTTTTTTTGGTGATGGCCTTTAATGGGTGGTTTTTTTTACGCTTTCTTTTTGTTTCAATTTTTTGTATCTCCGTTTTCGATTTTCATAGGTTTGTTTATTTCTTTTGTATTGAAAATGTTATGGGACTTTTTCATGGACTTTCAAACTATATTGTGTTTCTTCATGTTTTTGTGTATTTCTTTTGCCTTTTATTATGGGTACATTGTCCTTTTAATTTTCTTGGTGATAGATTTTAATATATTTTAATGGAATCAAAGCATATGCAAACCCTTCAAATTCAAAAGTTATTTAATGCCCAAAAACCTTTTTTTTTTCGTGAGGGTTTTTTTAGGGTTTGTTAAAACAACCACTTATATTCTTCACTTAGCTAGGTGTTAGGGATTTTGTATTTTGCAATTTGATGGATGCATTTGTTTAATCATCATTTGAATTTTCACACATGCATTGATTTTGAAATACTTGAAATCTTGTCTTTTCTCATGCATGTTTTTAAAACTTTCAAATAATATGTTTCATGCATGTTTTGATTTTAAACATTGGATGCATTTATTTTGAAAAGAAGTTTTATGAATCAAGCTAGCCAATGTTTTTAAAGTTTCAAATCATCTTTGGCATTTTATGTTTCATATTTTTAAAACTCTTACAATGATTTAAAACATGTTTCAAAGCTTGATTTATTGGCCCAAAAGTCCCTTCAAGAAACCACTTTGAAATTAGTAAAAAATGGGATTTTGTTCCCTGGGCCCGGGTCAACCTGCAGTGAGCCCGGTCGATCGAGCCCATGGACACGGTCGATCGAACCCACTGAGGGTCAACCGAGAAAGAGCCGTTGGGCCTCTTTTCAAATGGTCAGATTTATGACCGTTGAGCTCAGGTCGACCGAGGAAAGGTGCAGGTCGACCGGGGACTTGCTGTAACTCAATTTTTTAGTATAAAAAGGGGTTCATTCCTTTGAAAAAGTTAGCAATTTCTAAGCCACTCTTGAGGAGTTTGAAGACAAGGAAAAGGGGAATGAATTAAAAGAGACCAAAGGTCATTTGTAAAGCTAAAGCTTGAATCAATAACGTTAAATCTCTAAGCAAGCTTTACTTTCCTAAATCATATGCTTTGTCTAAATCTTTGGTAAATGAATTTTAGCATGATAACTATGATGTGTTGAATCCTTTATCATATTTAATCTTGGATTTATTTGTGTTGGATTTTTCACCTTGATTCAAACCAAGTTTGTTTTAAAAACTTTATTAATCATGCTTTGCCAAAATCTTTGATTTCTTTTATAGCATGATTCATTTATTTGGTTGAATCCTCATTGTTGATTTCAATCTCTTTAGAACTTTAGTTAAACTAGTTTGTTTTGAAAACAACTATGCACATGCATCACATGTTTAGACTTAAATAGTTTCATACAACTTATGAGCTTTTGATTTACATATCATTAACAAGTTAGTAGTTATACATGTGATTTGCATTTCTCTTCAATCAAATCTTTTTATGTGCCTTAAACTTTTAAATGCTTTAAGCATATATTTTGATTGAGCTTACTTTTTAAACTTGATTGAAGTTCTCACACACACATATCATGAGCATACATCTTTGCATTCATATAGTGTTTGTGTGAGTTTATTTTTCGATTTCATATCCGCCTAATTTAGAGGCATTGTAATTGAGCTATAAGTGTTTCTCTTCTAGTGTTTGTGTAGACACTTCTTTCAGAGAAAATCTTCTACTTGTAAAGGTTATTGCTTAGCATACGAAAAGCATTGTGTAAAGGTTATTGCTTAGCCTAGAAAAGCACATTGACAGGTTGTTGTTAAGCCTTGAAAAATATCATTTGTAAAGGTTATTGCTTAGCTTTTTAAAAAGCATAGATAGTGGAAATCCAGTGGGGTGTAGAATCACAAGTCGGTAGTGGATGTAGGCATTGAGGCCGAACCACTATAAATATTTGTGTGATGGTGCATCCTATGTGGTGATTGTGTTAGTTAGCTTCCGCATTTTGTTTGATAATCATCACAAGCGACTAGTTTTTTTAAAGAAATAAAAATTGGTCATAATTGGTCACTAATTTGAAGCTCACCCGGTTCACCCCCCCTCTCTCTCTAGGGTAAGGATCTCGGACTTACACTAGGTCCAAACTTAACAAGGATGCCTCAATTTGAAATTCGATGCAAAACTTCATGTTGAATTTTTTATACTTCTCAGTTTATATGTATTATAGTTATTTATTTTGATTGCAATCTTGACCGTATCCATATAATTATTACAAAAACTATTATTTTACTTTTTATATATAAAAGTATAAGGGAAATTTACTTCAAAAACCCCCTTAAATAGGTTAATAACAGCTGAGGACCTTAAATTTTAATAATAATAGCCAAGGACCTGCAGCCCAAAATCCAATTTTTTCATTCCATTTTTGCCCTTTCTAAGTTGATATCAACATAACCCTAAGAAAAAAAATCGTCCTTCATCCCAAATCTACAGTGAAGAGAAGAAAGAGAGGTAGGAGAAGAAGGAGTCGATGCCCTACCCAGTTTTTCGCAGAAGGAGTCGATGCCCTACCCATTTTTTCGCAATCACAGTGTAAGGAGAAGAAGGAGATGAAGGAGAGGAAGGAGATCGACACCCTACCCATTTGTTCTCAATCACAGTTAAAGGAGAGGAAGGAGAAGAAGGCCCATCTCGCACCCCACATCACCATTTCTCCTGCTCGTCCCCCTCTTTTCCTCTACATCAAAATCCTCGAATCTCAAGGTAAGAAATCTCCAGAGGTTTCGTTTCATTGAACTTTAGAATTCAGCATGGAGTTATTGATATGCCTTTATTTTGCTTACTTGGGTTTTGAGGGATTGCAAGTTTTTCCTGGTTTCCTTACATATTCGATTCATATTTCTTCATCTGTTTGCGTTGTTGCTCTGAATCTTGGATTTTCTGCTGTGTGATTGTTTTTCATCCATCTATTTTGTGATTGTTTTTCATCCATCTACTTCTATAATCTATTGCTTTGTTCTTTTCACCGAATTTTCTTTTTGGTTTTTCTTCAGTTTCCATTATAAAATTTCTCTTGTTGAATAATACCCTTCTAGACCACAACAACTTTCAACCCTCTTCTCTATGCACTTTTGTCAAATAGGTTATATGCATGTGTGTGTGTTGTGTGTGTGTGTGTGTGTGTGTGGGGGGGGGGGGGGGGGGGGGGGGGGGTTTACTGAATAGGAAATTTGATATTTGATTGTTTTTTAAGGAGAAAAAGAAGACATTAGCATGGAACAAGGTGAAATCACAAATGAAATCGACAACTTGGTGGACATTAGCATGGTAGAGAAATCTACATTGGTTTCAGCATATTCAGCATGGTTTTGTGACAAAAGTAGCACGGTTTCAGATAAGTCAAAACATGTTATTTTCCTTTGAAATTTTGGGGAACTAAACTTTGATAGTTTACTTTGAGACCTTATAATTTTGGCTAAGAACAATTTCGGAAAGCTGGGTTTCCAGTAGCCTAAACGTGGCTAATTAGTCACGCTATGCAGAATTTATGCAGTAGAACATGGTCAGGTAGGCATTTGTAGACATGCATATCTTTTTCGTTAGCATAGATTTTTTACTTCTTTTTTCTTTTTTGTGTTCATTCACCATCGAAGTTTCAAATCCAGCCATGGGATTTAGAATTATGTCATATTAGGTTAGTCATTCAGGTTCGAAAAGTTGGGCTTGTAACACAGTTTTACAGACTTTAAAAATTCCTGCATTCATTCTATAAGTTTGATATTTCCATAATTGCATTACCTTTATTTTAGTATTTCATAATCATTCATTCTTGCATCAATAAACAACTTTAATTTAGTGAATCTTGCTCAAATAAAGCACAAGTCATAGTTAAAGGAGCTTGCAGAAAGCTCAGATAACTAGTTTAATAGATCATTGTAACTAATTGATTGAAATATACATATAAAAATTGTCATAAGAAATAAAAAAAAGATTTAGCTCTATGGATTGCTTAATGTCTACATGACGTGGTTTTATTACTGATTTTCTGAAATAATGACTTCAATTACCTTTTTTATGACGTGGTTTTATTTTTTTTTCCCTTTTTGTAGTGTCTTCAGGATGTCAGAGGAGTTGAAGTTGAAGTTTTGTCGTTACTTTTTGAAATTGTAAATGTGGCACCATGTTTTTTTTTTGTAGTGGTGGAGTGGAAGTTGAAGTTCTGTTGCTACTTTTTTGTAAAGGAGGGCCATCAGAAATTGTAAATGTGGCACCATGTCTTTTTGTAATAGGTAGGAGTTGAAGTTGAAGTTCTGTTGTTACTTTTTATAAAGGAGAGCCATCAGAAATTGTAAATGTGGCACCATGTCTTTATGTAATGGTGGAGTTGAAGTTATGTTGCTACTTTTTGTAAAGGAGGGCCATAAGAAATTATAAGAGTTGCACATGTCTTTTTGTAATATTGGTGGAGCCTCATCTTATTTAGAAGTTTGTAAAGGAGCAAAAATGTTCACTTTTTTTAGTAAATCAATTTGGATACTAATGTCCTTCTTACTTTTATGTTTTTGGTTGATTAATGATTACAAAAAGATATATCTGGTTGATGACCCCAAGTTTTAATTTAGAAGTGTATTATTAATGTATATCCCAAATGCTTTCTATGATGATGGTCGGGTATGCAGCAATTTATGAAAAGTGTGATTGTCTTAAATGTGCAGCTTGCCTGTGAATTTGTTGACGTAGACACAAGATTCAGTCGACGTCAACATAAACTTGTGTTGACGTCAACAAAAACGCCCAGTTAACTCTAAGAGCATGCCTGTGAATTTGTTGATGTCAACACAAGATTCGTCGACATCAACATAAGCTTGTAGTTGACGTAAAAAAAAAAAAACGCCCAGTTAGCACTAAGAGCATGCTTGTGAATTTGTTGACGTCAACACAAGATTCGTCGACATCAACATAAACTTGTGTTGACGTCAACAAAAACGCCCAGTTAGCACTAAGAGCATGCCTGTGAATTTGTTGACGTCAACACAAGATTCGTCGACGTCAACATAAACTTGAATTGAAATCAATAAAAACGCTCAGTTAGCACTAAGAGCATGTCAAAAGAATTTATTGACGTGACACAAGATTCGTCGATGTCAAAATAAACTAACATCTTCGGGTATTTTCATCTTGCAACATATACAATAAAAAAGTAACCTATTGAGTGAAAGCATTTAGAAGCTCCAAAATACACATTCACCACCCACATTTACAAGTATTTCAAAAAACCCTATCACATTGATTGCTCGCCTTCCAAAAACATTCACACTTGTATCAGCATCAACCTGGCATTACAAGTTCTCATATGTATAGACCATATACACCTGTGCCACAATAGCATTGTATTTCTCATTAACAACTTTTTTTTTTGGCAATTTTCATCATTATTTCCAAACAAAGTAACTTCCAATTAATTAGATTTAGCATTCGAAATCATATACATAACAAAAATCATATTATAAAAGAATCTAAATCACATAAGAGTCCTCAACGTTTTAACTCCACTCAAAATACCACTCGATCAATACACTTGACTCACACACAAAAGATTTCAGCATTTTCTCATACAATTCACGCTGCTTGATGTAGATGTCGACAACTAATCTGCACCTGCAGTACATCATGTCCTGATGAGTGAAAGCAATATTTCGATTGAGGACATTATGCTCTACAAATCCCATTACAAAAAATCCACAGATCGTTTGAATTATCTTGTATTGGTGTGTCTTCAACATGGTGCCTTGTCCAACATTTAGAGTCCTTCATCCAAACTCAGCGAACCAATCGTTCAGCCAAATAATCTACATGAAAAACAAGCAACAGTTAGAAAAGTCTTAAGGAGATACAAGTATTTAAACAATTTAGTTTTGAAGACTTACAAATTCTTCTGCTTTTGGCCATTACCTTTCATCCATTGGCATGACTTCTCCCTTACCACTATCTTCTCCCTTTTTTTCCCCAAATTGCAATGACTTCTTTCATGGATATCGAATAATCAGCTACAGACTTCTTCGCTTTATCGGCTCTATCGAAAGGCATATGGAAAGGGACGGGGACCATCTGCCTTAACCCAAATTGTCTCATCACCCTTAAGCCAATGATGAGAAAGATTGAGATTTGTTTAAAGATGTTTCTAAATCGGATTTGTACTGGGTTGTTGGCGGGACCTCAATGTAGCCATCTTTTTTCTATTCATGTCTGCATTGTATTTGTTTTTGTAATAAAAATGGCCAGTTTCCTAGCAAGCTTGAATAGAGTAGTTGCATGCATAATACATGTGGAGAAATGAAATTCTATCTAATACATGGTCATCTGGGAATAAACTGTATCAAGCAGGACTGAGACTTTAATATAGTGTATGTTGTATTTTGGGTCTACATGAATGGAATTCTATAGTGGCAATCTAATGAGGTATTGGGATAAATTTTTTATAAATGGAAATGGATGTGCAACTATGTATCAAAGATACTTTTCAAGGTAGATTTGGAGGCAGAACAACCTCAGACCTTGAGTTCCTCTTAAATTATTGACTTGTTGCTAACTTGCCATGAAAAGTTGATTTTTGGAGTCAATATGTTGAAGATATATGTTGTGTGTTAAAGTCTACATGGCTCTTTCAGATTCCCATTCAGATCAGCCTGACTAGTAAAACTAGCAACAAATTTTGATAATTATGTTCTTGACGACTATGTCTTTAAGGAATGCAGCATATTATCACTTCTTGTCACCTCTTTCAGATTGTGGTTTAGTCAAAGAGGCCAAGCACTTTTTGGCAATGGCGGAACCAAGAATTTTGTTTAGGAGTGGCTAAAGAAAAAAAAACTTAAAATAAAATTACAAAATTTAGTAATAAAATACGTAGTAATCAAAATATTGAAGTTGTGCTTCATGTTCTTTCATTGAGTTGAAGTTATCAATTATTATTTCAATTCTAAATTTCTTTGCGATTTCTTTTTCGATCAATATATACAATTAAGTAATCCATAAAAAAATCATATTCCATTATGTCGCAAAGTGCACTTTTAACATTCTTTATGATTGAGTCCGTAAAAAATTATCATCCATTATGTTGTGAAGTGCAGTTTTAAAAATCTTCGTGGTTAAGAATGCATTAGTATATCTACCATATGTATATATATAGACTAAAGTACAAGAAAAATATCAATATGGGTACCGATCCTTTCCTATGCATGTAACCTGTAAATCATAATTTAAAATGTTATTATTTAAAACCTCAAAGAAAAGTAATAACAACAACTCATATTTAAAATCTAAATCATTTAAAAAGCATGTTTCCACTAGTTTTTATCTCCTTAAAATATTTTTTTAACCTGATTTCTCTGACATGGATTATAATAATAATAAAAAAATACAACTATATTTATATATCCACGATGGATAAACTCCAATTGAGCTAAAAATTAATGTAATAGCAAGTAGACATTAATTTTAAGAAAATTAGATTTCAATATAAGCCTCTGATTTATGATTAACATAACAAGATATCAGAATGAGCAATGATCATAAGCATATTTCCCCAAAAGTAAATTTAAGTGTATTTACAAAATATCAGTTGATTAATGCCCCAAGATAACGGTCAACAAAGACCGTACAGCCAAAGGAAATCCAAAATAAAGATATAATAAGTTCCCAAAATGTATCGTTCTCAAGGCAAGGCCGAATGTCTACATGACATCATCGGCTTGCCACTCAATCACTCGCTGCGGTTCACCGACCGCCTCCTCTGGCTCTTCCTCAATGGCAATAAGCTCGGGACCTGAGTACCAAAATAAATGGATCAGGCACGACGGTCTGGCAGGTGGGTGAAAAGATATAACAATAATTCAAAACAATGATGCCTTTAGAAACATAGTAGAATCTAGATAAATAATGAATTTTCATAAAAGAAGGATGCATCATTTAAAAGAGATACGTATGCGATAAAATCATGTAAAGGTACCAATGATTCAGGAACTAACAAGATGGCAACCACACAAAGCTAAATCCTCTCTCACAAAAGTGATAAGAGCACATTGGGACATTGATCTCAGTCACACGAGGTGAGGAGAATCAACGACGTTGACCTCAGTCACACGAGGTGAGGAGAATCAATGATTTTTATATAATAAATACATATAATACTCTGCGGGACCACGGTAGTGAACCGGGTATATCGGGGCGAGGCGGGAACCATGCTGCAGCGGGTATAACTGAAGGGGGATATCCAAACCGGTGGATCAAACCGATAAGGTTATCCAAGCTTAGTGGTGCTGACTCATAGGTAACATGCGAAAATCAAAGCAAATAAATACACATAACGGGGCGGGAACCCATAGGTACAAAACATATAAAAGTCGGGATGGGTCTAGACAAATTAACAATATGGTAACACAATGTTCTCGGTTCAAGAGTACTCACAAATCACAGGTTGAAATCCCAAAATAGGGGATTGGTTGAAAATCAAATACAAATAGTTTCCAATACCTTTACAGGCTAACAATAGGGTTTCTAGAATTGAATCAGTGTGAATAGGGTCCCGTATGTCGGTTATGATGAAATCTTGGTACTCTTTAAGAGTTAGGGACATTCCGGGTCCTTATACACATTGGTCAATCTATAAAATCTCATAGGATCTCCATGATAAGTTTCCCTTTTCCTTCGGACTTCACGCAATACTTCACAAGTCCTTAAATAACAATGGGGCTCCAAACAATACCTCCCCACTACAACCCATTACAATTTACCCAAATATTTCATGGGTTTAAATGCATCATTACGAGTTCAATGTCTTCAAATAAGAAGAGAAGGGATGGAGTTGAATTGGACTTGAGTATGGGCTTGAAATGAATTTGGATAATAGTCCCTCAATTCCTTTAATTTACAGTTCATCTCATTTCAGTCCGATCGATCGGACTCATTGGCCGATCGATCGGTCCTGAATCGTTCCCAGTTATTTACAGTCCGATCGATCGGACCTGATGGGCGATCGATCGGTCCTGAAAACACTCTCAGTTATTTACAGTCCGATCGATCGGACCTGATGGGCGATCGATCGGTCCTGAAAACACTCTCAGTTATTTACAGTCCGATCGATCGGACCTGATGGGCGATCGATCGGTCCTGAAAACACTCTCAGTTATTTACAGTCCGATCGATCGGACCTGATGGGCGATCGATCGGTCCTGCAACGAATCTCAACCCATTTGGTTGAATTCTTCTCTTGTCCAACTCCTATCCATTTCCTTTCTTTCCCCTTCTTCCAAACATAACTTCATGAATATTTGGGCTATTCCTTGACCTCCTTATCTCATCAAATCATCATTCAAAATCAATAATACTAAACTATCAAACATGATTAACCATTAAAACTATTAATGAAGACAAATCAAGATTTTGCATAAAACATGATAAAACACATGAGAATCGTTTCATCCACTTGCCTTGGGTCCAATGCAAAACAAATTGAGCTCTAATCACCTTTTAAGCCACAATCAAACACCTAAACATAAAACCCCCAAATCCAAACCCTAGATTATCAAAATCTAAGTAAAACAAAACGGAATCTTCCAATAAATGAAATGGAGCTTCCCTAGGGCTAAACAAACAGGATTATAAAACTTTTAGGAAGATTACTTACAAGGAAGTTCTTCAAAAAGCAAGGTGTTGTCCAAAGGAAATCTTGGAGTGGGCGGTTTTTCTTCAAAATGGTGTCAAGATGAAGCCCTTGAGATGAGAAAGAAGATTGTAGCCTCTAATTTTCCATTAGCACTAGCTTAGTGGGGGATTGAAGATGAAGAAGCAAGAAAAAGGGTAAGGGAAAACCCTTAGGGGGGAAAAAGAAGAAGAAGCTTTCTATATATAGTAAGTGAGGATGGGGCCCACAACTTAAAAGACTTCTCGGGCTCAAAACATGGTCTTCGAGGCTTCAAACAAATTCGACGAAAAAGACAAAGTTGATCGGCAAAATTTCTAGTTTCCAAAAAGTATATATTTTGCACATTTTGGTGACATTGAAATCGGTGTCCAGATTTTGGGTAAAAAGACCATTTTGCCCTCAATCTGTGAAAAGTCGGGTTTAGGTTCCTCGAATGGAAACGATGTCAACATGAAAGTTGTAGGGATTAGCAAGATAATTCCAACGAGGTTAAAAACACGATTTTTGGAAATCATCGGTAAACCCCCAATCTCACACAATTCGTAACAAGAACCCCCCAAAGGGTCCACAAGTAAAAAGGCTCTCCAAATTCCCCAAAGCTATTATAAAAGCTATTCTAATCCCAAACTAATTCAAAAACCACTAAACACACTTAAAGCTAAAACACAACTTAATCAACTCTAAACGAAGTCTCTCGGGTCGGAGTCTTACAGAGTCAGCATTAAAATGGCCACGAAGTCGAAAAGGCTTTATCCAATTACTGCCGTCACCGCTGAAAATACCAAGGCCCACCGGTCTCAAATCGACCGACGGATAATAAGAACCCTGGGAGCCGCTGGAAGGCATCAACAGGTCCATGTCAACAAGCGACCTCTCCGTATATCCAGGAGAACCGCCAACAAAAACCCCGGTCTTGATTACATTTGTCCTTCTCACCCAGCTTGGAGGATCTTCCCTCTTAGAGCACGTGGGGGCAAGGCTCATGATCAAGACGGTGCGATCAAACATAGACCGGGTAGCAACAGTCTGCTTCTCACCATCTGCTGTGAAAGAGAACTGAAAACATCTCCTCTGGTATGTCATGTCATCAGGGACGGCATCACCAAAGAAGAAGGTAGGCTTGGGCAAAACGCTCTGATCTTCCATCACCCATGGATGACTGCTTACCATGATCTTATAGAATTCCTCTCCCTTGAGAGCGATCAGTCGCTGCCTCATCTCATCTCTGTTGAGGGAGTCGCATTCTTCCAGATTTCTCTCAACATACTGGACCTTCTCAAAGGCCTGCTGAACGGCCTGATTAGAAGATCTATAAGATCGACGAGGTACATTTGTAGCAGGCTCTTTACCCTTGTTCGTTCTGGAGGAACCACCTGAAAAGGATGGAAAAGAAAAAGATCAAACATCAAAATGACAGAATCTCGCTAAAAAAAAAATCTAGCGAAATTTTGTCATGACTCCGGGGAAATTCCGAAGAAAAGGAACTATCCCGAAAGAAATAGAAAGCTTGAAGATGGGCTCAACATTGCTGCGAGCTCCGAAACTCCAAACTTTCGAAACCTCAAAGTCTCCGCAAAATCAAGAAGGGCTCAACATTGCTGCGAGCTCCAAATTCCCAAATTTGTGAAAACTTTCAGGTATGCTATCACATCATGCTATAATTTAATTTACAATAGAATGCATACATGAACATCTAGGTTTGCCAAAAAAAAAGGGGCATTATCATGATGAGCAAAAAAAAAAGAAGAAAAGAAAACTTTCTAAAAAAAAAGAGGGAGAAAGAAAACAAAAAGAGAAAAGAGAAAAGAAAAAAGGGATGGCCCACAGGCCACGTGGCCGTACGGACAGATCCGTACACAAAAAACAAAAAAAAAGTGCAAAAAAAAAGAGAAAGCACAAAAAAAGAGGGAAAACACGTGTAAAAAAAAAGAAGAGAGAAAACACGTGGAGAAAAAAAAAGAAGAAAAGAAAGAAACAAAAAAAAAAGAACTTTTTATTTTTCCTACAATGGAGTTTTCTTGAAAAAGGGAACTTACTTGAAGCCATTGATGGAGAAGAAGAAGAAAAGTCTTGAAGATCTTGAAGAAAGAAGAAGAAAAGTCTTTAAGATCTTGAAGAAGAAGAACTCTTGGTCTTGAAGCCCTCTTGGGATTGTTGCAAAAGAAAGTAATAATAGCAAGAGATCCAACCTCCTCCTTGCTTTTATAGAAGAGAGCAAACCAAAGAAGGAAAGAAGAAAGAGGTAAGTGTTACTAATTAGTAACCTTACCAAAAGAAAGAGATTAGAAAGATTCTTTCCCAAAAGAAAGATATCTTGAGGGATTCTCTCCCAAAAAGAAATCAATGAGAGATTTTCTCCCAAAAGATAGGATCAATGAATGATTCTTTCCCAAAAGAAAGATATCTTGAGATATCCTATCCCAAAATAAAGGGAACATGAGAGATTCTCTCCAGGTAAAGATATTCTTAGATATTCTCTATCCAAAAGAGATATTTTTGGATATTCTTTACAAAAATAACACCATATGAGATCTAAGCCATTTCAAAAGCTTAAGGTCCCATGGGTTAGCCCATATGAGCCAGGTTTGACCACCTAGGCACAAAAAAAAAAAAAAAATAATTTTTTTTGGGCTTTTAGTCAAAGAGAAATCCCTCTTACCAAGAGTATGCAAAAATGGTTCCATGCCTCTTTTAAGTTGATTCGACCAAACAAAAGAGAATTCCAAGCCCCATGAGCTTCCAAAAATCAAACCATCTAGCCTCATCTACCAAATTGAGCCAAAATCTTGAAATTGACATTCCACAAAAATCAAACCAAATCCTGATCCCCTAACTTGCCACATACAGCTTGTTAGGTCACAAGACCAAAACCAAAAACCAAAACCCGATCCCCTAACTTGCCACATACAGCCTGTTAGGTCACAAGATCAGAATTGATCCCCCAACATTCCACATACAGCTTGTTGGGTCACACGGTCAAAACCAAACCCGACCCCCTAACCTGCCACATACAGCCTGTTAGGTCACAAGGTCAAAACCCAAATCCACATCCCTGATGTCATCTTCAAAACTTTGCCTCGAGATGGTATGTGATCCCTTTCACTACCATAAAATTCCCCTGGAAGCTCAAAAGGCTACATTACCAAAAAGAAAGACTGCTCAAAGACTCTTGCTCAAGTCACAAGCTCTCCTTCAAAAATCTCTTCGAGACACATCGACTACAAAAGTTAAGCAACTCGTCGCTGTACCTCGAGGGGGCATTTGTTGACACCAAAAATGTCACTTTGCCTCTTCAAGATCCAAAGAGCTACATGAAGTCGCAACCAACCATAAATAGGCAATGCTACTTCCAAAAAATAAATCTTGTCAGAGTCAAACAAAAACTGCAAGATCCTTCAAGACAGCCAAAAGAGGAGTACACAAGAAGTTTCGGGCCATTTCAAAATCATTTGGCCTAACTTCGCTTCTCCGGCAGCTGAAAAGGAGCTCCCGACTGCAAAAGCATCGGAGACACCAAATCTTCGATCAGAGCCGATGGATGGTCTCGAAATACATCCAAAAGGCTCCACGTCAAGTTCCGAGTCAAACCGACAACGTTTGACCCTACATCAACCCTCAAACAGCTAAATCAAGCCTCTCGGCGGTGAGAACCACCGAGGCCATCACTCATCAGATAGAGCACATGGACGGTTTCAAAATGCTTACAAAGGGCTACACGTCAAATTTCAGGTCATTTCGACAACATTTGACTATAGTTTGACGCTCGGAAGCCAAATCAGGCCTCTCGGCGGTAAAGCTCCCCGGGACCATGGTTTCCAAGACAGAGCCTATGGATCATCTTAAAATGACTCCAATAAGTTCCCTGTCAAATTTCATGTCAATCGGACATCGGTTGACCGCACATCAAACCGCGACATCTTCATCGCGACAAAAGCGAGTCTACTGGTGATAGGACCCCAAACTGCTTCAAAACTCAAACAAAATCATATGGTTGGTCTTATTTATTGCTCAGGAGACCCAGTTTCAGCTTCTGACGGAAAATCGCAGCTCTGCGCGACAAAGTCTTCGGCTTTCTCAGGAAATTGGAAACTTTGCAAAATAAAATGCAAGGATTCTCATCAGGTTTCCTACAGGGAAATCAGGCCAATAAATGGTCAAAAATGTCAAGGAAAAATACAGAAGAAAAAAGAATAAAAAAACAGTAAAAAACGGACACAAAACGGGACAAAAGGGGGGAAAACCCCCCCAGGGTCGCAGGCCCCTGCGACCTGGAGCCCGGGATCGCCGGGAAGGCCCCGGAAACCCCGGTTTTCGCCGTTTTTTTCGCGATTCGAAGCGTCCGGCCTCTGGTATTTTCCAAAACTCATACTTTTGAGACACCAAATCCTCTGACAATCGTCAAAAATATGGGTTAATCGTCAAGAGTATCGAAAACAACATTGATCGCCACCCGGTCAACCAAAAAAAAGGTGTGCTTTCTACCCGACCGATCGAGAAATCGACAGGACAGATGGCACCGACCCGCTGTTGGCAACCAACACCTGAAGTTACATGGTCATCCGATGTCGATCTACATAAAAATCCATCGATGATCATCGCCAGAAGAATCCCAAAAGACGCGGCATGGCCCGCGACTCTTCAACTGCTCGGCGACCACTTAATGCGATTAATTGACTAGCATTATTACAGTCATTAATTCATTTCTTTGGACGGACCAATCAGAAGCAAGCATCCGGGAGTTACAAGTCAAGAGATTCATGGCATTTAACCCATGAAACTCCTCCCATCATGGCGATTAAAGGCGATTAAATGCTCTCAATCTCCTTCGGCCAATCAGAAGCCAAGAAAAAGGAGTTACAAAATAAAGAATTCAATCTTGTAACTCCTCCCTTTATGTAGCTTTATGACAATTAAGGCTCATAAACCCTCCTAAATGGCTACCTAAAAGCCTATAAATAGGAGAGCTCTCCAAGAAGAAAAAAGACACAGACAACAGACTGCAGAAAATCCGGAAACTCAGACAGAAAAAGGCATCAGAAATCTAAGAGAGAAAACTCTGCGGAAATCCTACACCGACCACCGCTACAAGGTGACAAAAGTCCCTTGGGGGGTACCCCCCCCAAGGTCCTTGCCTTCTCCTTCTGCCGCCAATGGCTTAGACATGGCTTTTCAGCCCGTCTACTCGGCTTTTTATTGGACATAGGACCTTCTTTTGGTCTTTGTTCTCTAAAAACCTGAGGTTATAGCCAAGCCAAGTGAATCAATAGCATCCTCTGTTCTCATCTGCATGGATGATGGCGAAGTCCACATATAGCTTGCGACCGTCAATCTAAACGGGTCCCCCACAATCTCCTGAGAAGTTAGATCCTCCTTTTCTTGCTTTTCATTGTAGTTTGTATTTTTTTAAAAGAGACAAAAAAATCACAACTCTTGTCTTTCATTATTGATAAGGATTGTAAATCGGCTATAAACGCCAAAAATCGGCTATAAACGCCAAAATCGGCCATAAATGCCAAAAAATTTGCCTTTCAAGGCAAATCAAGAAAATGTCTCTTTTCTTAAATATATGTGCAATGGAAAACTTGAAAGAACTTGATTTCTTTTTTACTTGCGAAGGTTGATCTCCGGATCACCACTTGCAATTCCAAGTAAAATAGAAAATCTGGCACATCCACACAAAAGAAATGTTGACCCATGCCCCTTGCCCCCCGGGTTAAGAAATGGTCGGACCCAACGGACTCCCACGTCGGCCGACCTCGGTAGGACCAGGCGCCAGGAGCGCGGTCCATCAACCACAAAGAGCAGACAAAGAAGAAGATTTGGCTCCCATGCCTGATCTTGAGGAATATGCGAGGATCTTGCAGCATCTCGCTCTAGAACAAGAGCAAGACCGCGTCAACGAGCTTCCTCGCAATCCAGAGCCGAAAGTCCCTGAAGACCACCGTGTACCTCCTCCCTTAACTCCTGAAAATGGAGAAAATTACTGGATCGATGATCCTCTTACATCTGAGGATGAGTATGACTCCGAGCAGGCAACGTATCCTTTTAGAGCTGCCTGTTATGTGATAATTCGGGATTATAGCTCTTCCAAAGCCCCGTCCGATGAGATCACTTACACTCTGACGACACCTAGCACCATATCTTCTAGAGCTACCCTCGTCTCACATGACTTTCAAAGAGATGGCACCCTCTCAGGTTTCCTCTCCTGAGACTGTGACTTTAGAACTCACACTCTGCCCGACTGTTCATCATGAATAAACCCCAGTTATTGATGCTTGGGACGATGAATTGGTCAAGGAAGAAGAAAAGTTGCTGGATGCTGTTCAAGACTTGTTCCCGGAAAATGCTCCATGCGACACAGTCACTGAGGATGGCAACTCTGCTGAAGATACATCCCTAGTAAATGAAAAAGGACAGCTTCTTGATCCTGAAGACAATCTTCCAAATGAAGATCCTTCTCAAGAAGCTTTCGAAGTTGGTAGAGGCACCCGCTCTGGCCGTGACTACCACAAAAATTACAACCTATCTTCCTTTACATATGTAAATCCTTCGGGATAAGATGTTGTAAGAGCCCCTAGTGGCAACAATGATGAACATGCAGGCCCCAAGGAGGCTTTCAAGTATGACTTGATCGAGCACTTCAGACACATACCAGCACGTTTGCACATCCTAGACTTATTGCGAATGTCTCCACGCACTCGTGATAATCTCAATTCGGAATTACAAAAGCTGAATGAGGATGTCGACAAACAAGCCCCGCAAGTCCTCCAAATTGAAATAAACTATCAGGTCAAAAACTCAGAAACCTCCTCAAAGGGAGAAAAGAAGAAAAATGAGGGATCATGCATTGAATGCCTCTCAGTTCAAAAAGCAGCCAGTGCAACCATCGCCTTCACAAAGGAAGATCTCATACTTGGCAAAACAAGGCACAACCGACCCCTGTACTTCACAGGATACATCAAGAAAATGCCGATACATAGAGTTCAGATCGACCCAAGTTCTGCACTCAACCTCATCTCCACTTCGGCTCTCGAAGAGTTGGGCATCCCACCCAGCAAGCTGAGCCACACATCTGTATCTATCTTTGGATATGATGGGAGCACCCAAAGGCCTATCGGCAAAATCAGGTTTAAGTTGCAAATCGGTGATCTTATCTCTGAGGTCACTGTGTATGCAATAAAAACCTCTTCATGCTACAACATCCTTTTTGGACACCCTTGGATACATGAGAATGGTGTTGTCCCTTCAACTCTACATCAATGCATCAAATTCGTCGGCGACGACAGCATGATACACTGAGTCTTTGCTGACAGAAAACCCTTCAAAGGTAAAGAATTCCACTTCGCAGACTCCTAGATGTATGAAGGTGAAAAAGAAGAAGAGGAGATAGCATCCTTTGCCGAAAATCTCCAGAAAGATAACGGCAAGGGTCCTCAACAATCACCGAAAGAAAACAAATCATCCGGTAAGCCCGAAGAGAGCAGTCAACCTCTCTTCATCATCTCCCTCAAACCTTCAAAGCCTTTGGTCATCACAACTAAAGTGAAAAGGCAAAGCAAAAGCTTGGGGGCAAATTTGTTTTCTCTTTCGTGTTTATCATACAAGACACTGATTCGGATTTAGAGCCAAAAGAATACACATCGTCAAGCCAAGCCGATACTCATCAAGTTCAGCCCGCTTTTACTCCAATGGAGACGCCTACTGGCGTAGAAGATCCTACATCTGCTTCCTTCGTTGTTCCAGCAACTTCAACAAAGGAAAGGTCGATCTTATTCCATAGATCGGATGCTTCTTCATCAAACTCCATGCTTGAACCTTTCCAAAATGAAGGTACGCCTCAACTATCTATATATAGTCCTGTGGCACAAGCTACTATGAAGAAAATGGGCTTTGATGCTCAAAACCCAGTCGGTTTAGGAGAAGGTCGCGGTATTCTCATGCCATTAGGGCCCGCCTTGACCAAAAGCCAGCTGGAAGATTGGAGACTCTACGGCCATGTAGAAAAGTCTTCACATGGGTTAGTGTCGCGACCCCGGACCGGGAAACTAGGGGGGAAAAGGGAGGATCCGAGTCCGGGAGTCGGGACATAGGTGGTGGGGTGATGCCGCGCCACGTGCATCTCTTTGGCTAAACCGCACACGGAATTAAAAGAATATTTATCCGTGCACGTGATTTCCCACAGGGTTCCACGGTGAGGATTATCTTTACACATCATCTCATATATAACCATATCAAACATATTCTCAAGATTGCGGAAGCGTGTAGCAAACCATATTAGTACCATTCAATTCCATAAGCAAGACTGATTTATGATTAACATAACAAGATATCAGAATGAGCAATGATCATAAGCATATTTCCCCAAAAGTAAAGTTAAGTATGTTTACAAAATATCAGTTGATTAATGCCCCAAAATAACGGTCAACAAAGACCGTATAAGCAAATGAAACCTAAAATGAAAATATCATAAGTTCCCAAAGTGTATCGTTCTCAAGGCAAGGCCGAATGTCTACATGACATCATCGGCTTGCCACTCAATCACTCGCTGCGGTTCACTGACCGCCTCCTCTGGCTCCTCCTCAATGGCAATGAGCTCGGGACCTGAGTACCAAAATAAATGGATCAGACACGACGGTCTGGCAGGTGGGTGAAAAGATATAACAATAAT
>CM022951.1:17566598-17707397 GCA_012931725.1 Litsea cubeba
TCAGGGTAGATTCTGATGAGGGCTTGGCCGAGTTTAGGGCTGCCTTCAAATTCCGGAGGGGGTCCTCCTGAAACCGGCAGACTTGCCGACGCTGCCCTATATCGCTGCTACGGCGGCTGGATGCCATTCCCTCTGATCTCTGTGATCGAGGGCGGGGTCAGGTTTCCACTGCACCCCTTGCTTAGGGCTTGCCTTAGCCTTTGGTCCCTCGCCCCGGGTCAGCTGATGCCCAATGGCTACAAGGTCATCATGGGCACAGCGAAGCTGAACGAGATCTTGGGGACCAACCTAGGCCCTCACGACATCGAGGACACTTGATATCTGCAAGGCTGGGGAGGGAAGGTACTATCTCCGTGTGAAGCCGCAGCGAAGGGGCTTCGTCCTAGCCTTGGAGGATTCAAGTAAGAACGCCGAGGAAGATTTCTTTTGTGTCTCGGGGGACTGGGAGTTCGGCCCCGGTGAAGATAGGAGGCTGTCGGTCCCACGTCGCCCTGGGGAAGTCCCAAGTAATCATCGCTGCTTTTCTCCTTTACTGTTTTGCTTATTTCACTGGTGCCGAACTGACATTCTTCTTTGCCTGTTGAGCAGAGGCGGGTGCAAGCGACGCCGAGCTGCTAGCGAAGGTTGAGGAGGAATACCGAAGACATCAACAAGGTCGAACGGTACAAGGGGCACGAAACCAGGTCGGCTTGGAAACTGCTTGGGTATACACCGAGGTATCGTGGCCACTACCACAGGACCGGAGTTCCTGGGGCGGACGAGACACACCCTGACCGTCCGACCGTATCGGTTGCGGTGTTTAGCGGGATCCCTTTGACCGATCCTGTTGCTGACCGGACTGCGTCTGGAGCCGAAGCGTCCACTTCCGATCCGGGGCTGCCGGACTTGTCGCAGATAGTGGAAGCTTATACTCTGACCAAGAGGAGGACCTGGGAGAAGCTCAAGGGAGCCCGCTGTTAGGGACCTGGCTGCCAAGTATAGGCAGAGGTCAGCGTCTTCTGGGACTCTGTCGCCTACTGGTACTCATGCTGCTTCGGGTCCGGTGGGCGTGGGCGCTCCCTCTGTTCCTTGCCCCTGCCCCGAGTGGGGGGAGCCCGGCAACGCTCGCCGGGCCGCTCGAGGGAGGGGTCCCCGCCCCAGGAAGAAGTCCAAAGCGGGGGAGAAGAGCTCAAGGGCTGATCTGCAGTCGGGCAAGACTCCTGAACGAGCTCCTGGGGCCAAAGCTCCAGCCGAGAAGGGAGGCGAGAAGAGCGCGCCGAAGGAAAAGAGTGCGCCGGCCGAAAAGGGTGCGCTGGTCAGCAAGTCGGCTGTTGGTCCAGCGCGCGAGCCTCTCATCTTGGCGGGACAAGGGTCCGGATCGGCTTTCTGGGCCCCGAACTGCCCCAGCACCGTGGAAGCCGAAAATGGAAACCTCTACCGGCAAACCCTTGAGCGTTGAAGACCGGTTGCTGGGAAATGCCGAGGTGATTGGGGCTCTCGCCAAGGCCTGTGCTCTGCCAAGAGACATGGAGACGCACGACAGGTTCGAGGATGAGAGCCTGATGGTCTCGGCGATCCAGGACAATCTTCGGGTAAGTGTTCGCACCGCCTCTCGTCATTCTTCAAGTACCTTGGTCGAATCCTGACTGTTTCTATTTGCAGAACGTGCAGAGGCTCCTAACCGTGGTGGGAAGGAGGGATAGGAGCGCTGCAAGAATGACCCGCCTGGAGTCCGAGCGGGAGAAGTTGAAGGAGGAGCTAGACGAGCAGCGGAAGGGTTTGGAAGAGCTCAAGGTGGCCAGTGCTGGAGAATCTGCTCGGCTGGCGTCGGCTCTGGCTGAGGTCGCCGAACTCTCGTCTCGGGCCGACCACATGAAAGGCGAGCTCTGGGCGAGGAACAAGAAGGCCGCCGAATTGGAGTCTGAGCTGGCCAGGTTGAAGGCTGAGTCTACTGCTGAGGGACGAGGCTGCGCGCCGAAACGGCGAGGTTGAAGGTGGCGAACGCCGAGCTAGAGAAGGAAAAGGCCTCTCTTGAGGCCGAGGCCCAGTCCGCTTTCCAGGATGGGGTAGATCGAGCCACCGAGCTGTACGAGAAGCAGGTGGAGGAGATCACCGCCATCCTGTTCGAGGAGGGATGCCTGGCCGCACTGAGACGTGCGGGGGTCCCTGAAGACCACCCCGTCTATCAGGACCTGCCGAAGTATTCGGACCTGGATCCCGAACCGAGCTCCGTACCTGCAACTGATAGTGCCCCGGTCGAAGCTCCTGCTGTTGTCGACGCTCCAGCTGCCAGCGAGGCTTTGGCCGTGCCTCAGGGTGAGACTTCTGCTCCTGGTTCGGCTGAGGTGCCAACTGAAGCCTCGTCTGCCAGCGACGCTCCAAGCGAGGTCCCCATCTTGGCCGAAGCTTCCGGCCCCTTGGAGACGGTGATTGACCTGGTCGAGTCGCCGAGACCGGAGTAGTTCTACCTTGCCTTTGTCTTTCCTTTGTAATGTTTTCACGTTTCAGCCTTGTAAATATTCTCTCCAATCAATGAAAGTCGAGCTTCTTCACTTATGCATTTTCTTTTTGCATTTGTCTCTCTTCCATTTCTAGATGTGCATTCAATGGTATTGAATGCCTTTACCGTGTGGCGCGGCCCTTGAGGTAGAAAGAGTCAAACTGTCAGTGCTGACACTCCGTATTCTGGAGACCATAAATAGCAACAAACAAGGTGGCGCAGCCGACGAGGGAATCGGACGGATGTCTCCACGTGGCGCCATAGGGATCGCTGGTCAACAGCCGTGCATCCCCAGTAACGCGTGGGAGACTTCGCCCTCATAACTTTCTTCGGAGACCGAGTCCTCTTCCTTCCTATAAATAGGGGTGGCAAGCTCGCCATGGGAGAAGAAAAGAACATGGCTGTAGGAATCATGTCCGGGAGGTGTCCGAAATTTCTTGATCCGGGGGGGAACCCTGCGCCGTTGGACGGCTATCCCCGAGGGGGGAAGGCTGTCGTGGTCTGCGCGCTCTCTGAAGGAAATCCCCGTGGACTACGCGCTCTCTGAACGCGGGTCCATGGGCACTGGCCCTTGGCCAGACAGAGTGAGGATGCGCTGCGAGGGGACGGTGGCGCATTCTCGTCCAACACGACCCTGTGCGCCCGTCGTACGGAAGGCGGGTTGAGGCTCTGCTGGTCCGAGAGGTTTCTTCAAGCTTGGCTGGTCCCTCTGGCCACCGAGGGTGTTGCAGAGCCCAGTGAGGTCCAGGATCGCTCAGAACCTCCAGGTGGTTATCCAGCGTTCTCGAGCCTTCTGTCTGGAGAGTCGGTGAAGATCAGAGTCTCCTAGCCTCTCTCTATTTTCTGTTTTTAGAGGACTGTGGTCCTCTTTTCTGTACTTTGCTTTCTGTTATGTATTTCTTGTAACGAAGCAGTTTGCAATGAATGAAAAGGACTTTTCTGATTACCCAAGCTGTGTACAGTGCTTCTGAGTTCTTTTTCTCATTACTTTACGCTGTTTTAGAATGCTTGGGTTTTTGTTTGAATGCTGGCACTGACCTCGGCCGAAAGGGCTGGCTTTGACCGAGACGAGCTGCATTGTGCCGAAGTGGAGTCATCATCCCACTGATCTCGGCCGCTTGGGCATGAGATCGGCAATGATTTTTGAGGGGTGTAGAAACCCTGATCTTTGGAATCCGGCCGAGTGTCTGAACTCGAGGCCTTCTCCATAGCCCAAGGCTAGGAGCTTTAGGAATCGGCCGAGCCTGGACTCGAGGTCTCTTCCAGGGCGGTGGGCCCAATCTCGGCTGAGTGAGAACTCGAAGCCTCTTCATAGCCCAAGGCTAGGAGCTTTAGGAAGCGACCGAGTCGGGACTCGAGGTCTCTTCCAGGGCGGTGGGCCCATGTGTCCAAGACACGGGATTTTAGGAAAGGCTGAGTGTAAGAACTCTTCTATGCCGTTTCCAAGGCGTTGAGCCTGTGTGTCCAAGACACGGGATTTTAGGAAAGGCTGAGTGTAGGAACTCGAAGCCATTTCCAAGGCGTTGAGCCTGTGTGTCCAAGACACGGGATTTTAGGAAAGGCTGAGTGTAGGAACTCAAAGCCAATTCCAAGGCGTTGAGCCTGTGTGTCCAAGACACGGGATTTTAGGAAAGGCTGAGTGTAGGAACTCGAAGCCATTTCCAAGGCGTTGAGCCTGTGTTGCCGGAGTCGACCAGGGAGACAGATTGATGACAATGCAAGAGCTGCTTTTATTGATTCTGAAGTTCATTACATCTTTTAGAAATAAAATTTCTTCAGGTGGGATGCATTCCACGGTCTCGGCAGCGGCTTGCCATCCAAGTCTTCGAGCTTGTAGGCTGATTTTCCTGCCAGTGAGACCACTCTGAACGGGCCATGCCAGTTCGGGGCAAGCTTCCCCTCATTTGGCTCCTTGTCAGCTGGCAGGGTCTTCTTTAGAACGAGCTCTCCCGTGGTGAACCTTCTTTCCCTGACATTTTGATTATACGCCCTGGCTAACCGCTGTTGATAGTCGGTCAGTCTCAGGGCTGCTGCTTCTCGTCGTTCGTCTGCCAGCTCCAGCTCCATTGCCAGGTTCGTCTCATTTCGGCCTTGGTCGACCAGCTCTGTCCTCAGGGTAGGAAGGCCGATTTCCAGGGGAATGACTGCCTCCATCCCGTAGGCCAGAGAGAAAGGTGTTGCCGAGGTGGACCTCCTTGGAGTGGTTCGGTATGCCCACAACACGCTCGGAAGCTCTTCTGTCCATCTGCCCTTTGCCTTGTCCAGTCGCTTCTTCAGGCCGTCCAGGATCACTTTGTTGGAGATTTCTGCCTGGCCATTACTCTGTGGGTACGCCGGGGTGGAGTAATGGTTTTTGATGCCGTGCTCTTGGCAGAATTCTCTGAAGGATTTGGAGTCGAACTGAGTCCCGTTATCCGAGATCAGTGTCCGGGGGATGCCGAACCTCGTAAGGATGTTTTTCCAAACGAAGTTCCTGGAGTCCGGTCCGTGATGGAGGGCAACGGCTCAGCCTCTATCCACTTGGTGAAGTAGTCCGTCGCCACTATCAGCCATCTCTTGTTCCCTGGAGCTCGGTGAAGAGGCCCCACAATGTCCAGGCCCCATTGAGCGAAGGGCCATGGGCTAGAGAGGGGACTCAGATCCTGTGCTGGCTGATGGAGTGAGTGGGAGAACTTCTGGCATTTCTCGCATTTTCTGGCGTAGACCTGGGCGTCCTTCTGCATGTAGGGCCACCAGTAACCCTGGCTGATTGCTCTGTAGGCCAATGACCGACCTCCAATATGGCTGCCGCAAATTCCTTCATGGATCTCGTACAGGAAGTCGTCCACCTTGGACGGGTGGACGCATTGGAGGTACGGACCTGTGAAGGACTTCCTGTAGAGTTTGCCTTCTGGAGAGAGCCAAAACCGAGCTGCTTTGAGCCTGATCTTGTGGGCTTCTGTCTTGTCCTCGGGGAGCTGGTCATCCTTCAAGTAGGCAACGATTGGATCCATCCAGCTGGGGCCGAGGTCAGCACAGAGGACAAGCCGAGACGAATGGAGTTCTAGACTCGACCTTGATACTGACCCGACCTCGATGGTCCTCTTCTTTCCTGCTTCGACAGTAGAGGCCAGGTTTGCAAGCGCATCTGCATGCGTGTTGGTGTCTCTGGATATTTGTCTGACCTCGGCCTTCTGGAATTGGGAGAGTAGTTTTTTCGCAAGGGCCAAGTAGGCCGCCATCCTGTCGTCCCGAGCCTAGTAGTCCCCAGCGAGCTGGCTAGTTACCAGTTGAGAGTCGCTGAAGATCTCCAGATGCTGGGCTCCGAGGATTCGGGCGCTGTTCAACCCTGCAATCATTGCTTCGTACTCTGCCTCATTGTTCGTCGCTTTGAAGTCCAAGGTGAAGGCTTGCTCTATGACCAGTCCCTCTGGCGATTGGAGAACTATGCCGAGGCCTGCTCTCTTGGAGGTGGACGATCCGTCGACAAAGATCCTCCATGCCGAGGTGTGAGACTGCTGAACTTCTGTTTCTACTGGCTCTTGCCCTGTGCCCCCCAGTGCCGTGCCGAGCTGGGACGGAGCCGGGCCGGGGGAGGCGAACTCGACAATGAAGTCTGCCAGGATCTGGGCTTTGATTGCAGTTCGGGGACGGTACTGAATGTCATACTGCCCCAGTTCAACTGCCCACTTCGATATGCGTCCTGAAAAATCAGCTTTCTTGAACAATGACCGGAGTGGATGCTCCGTGATCACCACAATAGTGTGGGACTGAAAATAATGGGAGAGCTTGCGGGAGGCGGTAATGAGAGCCAACGCAAGCTTCTCCAACAGGAGGTACCTGGTCTCAGCATCGAGCAGTGTTTTGCTCGTGTAATAGATCGGCTTTTGAACTCCCTCGTCCTCCCTGATGAGGACGGAGCTCACTGCGTGATCCGAGACCGCAAGGTACAAATACAGAATCTCCCCCCGAGTTGGGGTAGAGAGTAATGGTGGTGACATCAGATAAGTTTTGAGTGCGGCCAATGCCTGGTCGCACTCGGGGGTCCATTGGAACTTCAAGTTTTTTCTAAGAAGCTGGAAGAAAGGCTTGCACTTATCTGATGATCGGCTGATGAAGCGATTAAGTGCGGCGGCCATTCCTGTGAGCCTCTGAACGTCTTTCGTGGTGGAGGGACTCTGGATGCCCTGGATGGCAGTGATCTGGTCCGGATTGGCTTCTATCCCCCTCCGCGTCACCAAGCTGCCGAGGAACTTGCCAGAGGCTACGCCGAAGGCGCATTTGGAAGCGTTTAGCTTGAGCTTGTAGGCGCGAAGGATGCCGAAGACTTCGCCGAGATCCGTCAGATGGTCGCTGGAGCGCACAGATTTGACGACCATGTCGTCGATGTATACCTCCACCGATCGGCCGAGCTGGGCCTGGAACATCTTCGTGACGAGGCGCTGATAGGTCGCCCCCGCGTTCTTCAGCCCGAAGGGCATCACCTTTATAGCAGTAAGTGCCGCGGGGGGTGATGAACGACGTCTTCTCCTCGTCGGGCTCGTAGAGCGGGATCTGATGATAGCCTCGGTAGGCGTCAAGGAAGCTCATTCGGTCGTGACCAGAGGTGGCGTCGATCAGTTGGTCAATCTTTGGGAGGGGGAAGCTGTCCTTAGGGCAAGCCCTGTTCAGGTCGGTGAAGTCCACGCACACCCTCCACTTACCAGTTTTCTTCTTGACGACCACCGTGTTGGCCAGCCATACCGGATACTGTACTTCCCGGATGGCCCCTGCTTTTAGCAGGTTGTCGACCTCTTCGACGACCGCATCTGTCTGCTGTAGCCCGGTCCTGCGGGCCCTCTGCACTACTGGTTTGTGGTCGGGGTCGACGTTGAGCTTGTGGCACATGACCTCAGGGTCGACCCCGGGCATTTCACTTGGGTTCCAAGCGAAGACGTCCACATTCTGCATCAAGAACCGGGAGAGTTCGGCCCTTTCTTCGTCCGACAGCTGGGTGCTGATCAGGAAGAACCGGTCTGGGTCTGCCGGATCCAGTCTGACCTCGGCCAGGTCCTCGATGCTTTTCTTCTCAGGGTCCCGGCCGATCTCATCGAGGCCTTTCTCGAACTCGGCCAGGTTGACGCGCTCTGGCTCCTTCACGGCCGGGACTGCGGCCAGCATGCACTGCCTGGCTTGCTGCTGGTCTCCCTTTACTGTGACTACTTCCATCTTGCCTTCCTCGTTCTCATGGACGAACTTCAGCTTTTGGTGGAAGGAAGATGGAACTGCCTCTAGCTTGTGGAGCCACGTTCTACCCAGAATGACATTGTAGGGAGAAGGGGCGTCCACAACCAGAAAGTCGGCCGACACGGAGGCTCCGCCAACTTGGGTTTCCAAGGTGATTCTACCCTTGGGGTAGACTGGTGTGGCGGACAACCCTAGCAGAGGTGCACGGACCTCCGTGAGGTCTGCTTCGGAGAGCTTCATCCTTTTGAAGCAGTCGTAGTAGAGGACCTCGGAGGAGCTGCCGGAGTCGACGAGGATCCTCTTTACGGTGAAGTCTCTCAGCTTCATGGTGAGGAGCAGGGGGTCGTTGTGAGGGACCTGGACTCCCTCCAGATCTCGATCCGAGAACGAGATGGCTGGTTTGTCGCGGCGGGCTTTCTTGGATGCCGGGGCGAGGTCGGCTTTCATTACTTCTTTCTCGTGCGAAGCCCGCCTGGCTTCTGCACGGGTTTGAGAGCTTCCCCGGGATGAGGAAGCGGGAGCTGAGGACGCCAGATGGATCACGTTGATGATCTTCTCTGAGTCCTCGCTCTCTGGAGCTTGGGCTGCGCTCTGGTGGATCCGGCCCTCGCTGCCGCCGGCATCTCCTTCCTTGATGAACTCTGGGATGTGGCCATCTTTGGCCAGCTTTTCCAGATACCACTGCAAAGTCCTGCATTCTTCGGTCCTGTGCCCGTTGCCTTTATGGAAGGAGCAGTAGTGCTTGCTTCGGGCTCCTTCGGTGGGTTCACTCTTCAGGGGCGGAGGATACTTGAAGAATGGCTTGGATTTGATTTTGGCCAGGATGCGGTAGATCGGCTCCTTGAAGACGACGTTGACGCTCTGGCTGGCGCTGGAGGGAGGTCTGGGCTTCCAATTGCCCCCAGACCTGGACGACGAAGGCTTCGTCGCACTAGAGGCCCAGTCCCGCTTGGGCTCCTGCTTCTGGGAGGATCTCCCGCCTCTTTGCCGAGGCTGGCTGTCTTTCTGTTCGGGCTCCGGATGCCCGTCGCGATCCTTAGCTCGGATCTCGTCTTCCTCCCGGGCGATGAAGCGCTTCACCCGGGACATCAATTCTGTCATGGACTCTGGGGTGTCCCCGGCCAAGTCCTTCCGCACGTCGATGCCGGGGATCAGGGCATGCTGGAAGGCGTAGATGGCTATCGCCTCTCTCGCGTCTTCGATCTGGCTGTAGATCGCCCAGAATCGGTGGGTGAACTTGGCGAGGGTTTCGCCCTGCTTCATTCTCAGGGCGATGAGGTCCCCTTCCTTCTTGGGGACGACGGCGTAGGCCTGGAACTTCTTCAGGAAGGAGAGCTGGAGCTCCTTCCAACTGGAAACTGACTGCTCCGGAAGGGAGCAGAACCACTTCAGGGGGAGGTCACCCAAACTGGAGGAGAAGATCTTGCAGTTTAGATGACCCTCGTTTCCCCAGATGGACATCTTCTGGGAGAAGTGTCTGAGGTGCGCAGATGGATCGGACAGTCCGTCGTAGGGGACGAACCGCGGGACGGAGAACTTCTTGGGCAAGGGGGTGTGCTCGATCTCCTTTGTGAAGGGAGAGCCCCCGAGATCAGTGTGACCGCAGAGCTGCTTCTGGTCCTGCATGTCCAAGTTGCGCTGGAGAGCCAATCTGACGCGCTTGTCAAATCGCTCTTGCTCGTCATCCTTCTCTGGAGTCTGAGCTCGGGTCTTCCGCTTGGGACGGCTCGGGCTACGACGGCTATGGGTTCGGCCGCCTCGGCTGTGGTGACTTCGGCTGTTGCTCGAGTCTTCGTCATGGATCTGGCTCCGTTTCTGGTGGTCCAGATGATGTCTGAGTTCCTCACGGGGAGGCTGGGCTGCCTTGCTGGGAGCATCCTTCTTTTTCCCTTGAGGCTCCGAGACCTCCCTCAAGGAGGCAGTTTGCACTGCCTTCAGCTGCTGCTGAAGCTCGCGAATCATTCGTTCTTGCTTCTGGAGTTGTTTCTGGAGGAGGGCAGCTTCAGGGACCTCCTCAGGGGGTTGTGCGTGGCGCGTTTCTCCTACGGCCACGGCTTTGTCCTTCCGGGGACGCTCATGCTGACGATCTTTGCGTCCGGGTGGCGCGACTTCTTCTGGTGAGATCGAGGCCTCGAGTCCCTCTTGGAGTGGGATCTCGATAAAGAGCTGAGAGCCTATGCGGCCCTCGCCTGCAGTTGCGCCATGCACCGTACGGGAGCGTCCTTGGGGAGGGACGTCCGTTGGCGGTGGTGGCAGCTCGAGCGCTGCTCTTGAGGATCCTACGCCCTTCTTAGCTTTCGGAGGCATGGCTTCTGAGAAGATGAGGTTAAGAAAGATTGTTTGGGAAGATTTGGAGAAGGTTGGGAAGGCTGGGATATTGCTTTCCCACAGACGGCGCCAATTGTAGGTGCAGAAAATAATGACCCACAATAAGGAGGAGCCTTATAGGACTTATCCGAGAAGATGATGGTTGCTGGAAACGTCTGGATGCCGTCCGGAAGCCTAAAAGGGAATAGCAAACGGTCAGAGGACCCTGGCCTGGGCGGCACAAGGCTCTCCGATGCCAAAGTCAGTATGGGAACTGGAACAATGGAAGGAGAGGAGGAAGAGAGGCAGAGTAACGACTCTGGTATGAAAAATTGCGTACCTTAGATGGTGGCATGGATCTCTATTTATAGAGTGTGGAACGTATCTTTGGAAGATATTGTGGTGTGGGTCCCACGATTGGACTGGGAAGTCACGATCAGCCCACATTGCATTAATTGTGGTCCAATCCAGCCCACTATGCATTAAATGCCCGTCGGGTCAGCCCACATCGCATTTAATGCCCATCTTGTTGGGCCAGATCCTGTTGGGCGCCTTTGGCGGTAGGAGTACCAGCGGATCTGCCCTCGGGCCCTGCCCTGATGGGGCTTCAGCCGCTGGATGGGACTCTGTCAGGGATCTGGCGAAGATCGTGGGCGGCTGGATGTCGCGTCTGTCCCACCAGCGCGTGTCCCTATCCCTCCACGTGCCTGACGACGTGGGGGATGAAGGGCACACGTGAATGTTCTCTCTTGCTTCGGCTTCTGTCTCGGCCTCTTTAGCCGAGATGGAGCTTTCTGCCGAGGTGGTATCCGTGGTGGCTCAGCCGAGGTGGTGCTCCTTGCCGAGATGACGCCCGAGGTGGGCCAGTTCGGCGCTAAGGGCCCGGAGCTGTCCGACTTCGGCCGGACCTCCTGTCCTGGTAGCCGGGACGAGCCTGGTGCCACGTGGATGACGGGAGGATGGCACGTGAGAATGCTTAACCCCATCTGATGGCTGTGATTTAACTTAATCCTGTGGTTCGGGAAATCTCCCCACACAGGAGACACTCAAAATTGAGTGGGGCAATTACCCCCACCCCGCCCCCCACAAAAACAAATATATAGAAATATAATGGATTTCATTGCAAGTGAAACCTAGTTATTTTCCTCACCCTAATCTCACACTTCTGAGTTAAAACCCAACCCATAAATACATGCATCAGGCACTGACCCCATAATTTCCACCACTCTATGTTGATATAACTAAACAAAGGAGAGTCTTTAACTCTCCAATAAAAGGTAACCCAAAAACCACTTTAGCTCCTAATAGAAGGTGTTGCATGGAAAGGGATTATACAAGTGGGGCTTGTTGGATAAATCCCTTCAAGATTTTATCTTTCATACTCTTTTGTTGGCTCCCGTGCAAACCCTACTCCATGCAACTTCATCGTTCCCCGGGTTGTTAGAAGCTCGACCACAAATTTGTAATTATCTACCCAAATCAAACACCAACTGAACAATAACTCGTTCGTACGATCATCGTTGCTCCCATTCTAAGGCATTGAACATAGGTAGTAATATAGGATCTTCCTTCCAAAGGTAGAATTGTGTTTTAATTGATAATGAACGGTCAGATATTGCTGTCGAACTATCTAACCATTGGATCTAAAATTTACATTCATATAACCTATGAATATAAATTACTGCGATTCGTGCTCCCCGATGATGAAATCAATATTGGTTAATTGTAACTGATCTTGAACCCCAATGAGTTATCCGAGTGGTCAGGACCACGGTTATTCTACTCTCTTCCGGAGTTAGAGGCCTTGGTATCGACCTCTGGTTCTTCATTCTTCAGGAATTGAAGGTTGAGTTCACTATTGCAACCACCTTGGGGCCACCGGGGTATTTACCCAGCTTCTCTCTAGACCCGGAGAGATTAGTCCAGCCAAAAGGGTTGGGGACCCTTCAATAGCAAAAAAAAAAAAAAAAAACTGTAACTGATCTAGAAAATATTGGTCTGTTATCAATTACTGGAATTGGTTGATTAACTGATTGATCTTGTTCAAAATCATTCGAACCATGCTCTACAATCACTGGGTCTTCTCGGTCAGCATCCACTATGCATTTTGCATGATCTTTGTAAAGTTCGAACCTTGAGGTTTTGAGTTTGAGTCACATTACCAGACCCCAAAATTAAATACAAAAAGGAAAGTAGATCATTAGACTTTATACTGCTAAAACTTTGTTAACAAATCCTTCCTTCCTACGTCTTAGACACTGTCTAGATGTTTACCAATTGTACCCAATATCACATACACGACCATGGTGACTTGGGTCAAGATTCCTCTCTAATTAAAGTTTCAATTTCATCCATTTGTTTGTCCAACTATCTAGTTGACCATTTTGGTGAGAGTTCCTGAATAGAGTGGGCTCTGCTCGTATCATACGAGTCATATGTCTCATCTCAACCCATACAATTCTCAAGATCACAGGTATTCTCTAGATTTACAACTAGAGGCATAAATCATAATAATTTTTTTAATTACAAGTCGCGAGTAAAGTTGCTTTGATTTCTATCAAAGACAATCCACAAGTGCCAACCGAGACCAATTATCTTTTATTCCAAAAGGGTACCTTCTCTCAATATTAGTGTATTACTAAATAGTAAGTACTAACCCCACAAATAATTCAATGACCTTTTTTTTTTTTTTTTATAACGCAGGGTTCCTAGGCCTTTGGACTAGAATAATCCCTACGGATCCAGGAGAGAAAGTCAGGCAAAATCTCCATGTGGCCCCAGTGTGGTAGTGCAGTTTCGAACCCACAGCCTTCGGTGCAAACCGTGGACCTAGGCCAACTAAGCTACCCCTCGGGGCAACAAATTCAATGACTTCGATACCACTTATTATCAATTATCACTAGCAAAGGATGCCCGTGCTAATCACGGGCAACCAGCAAACAATATTTGCAAGCTTGTAAAGAGAGAGAAGATGGTGCAATCAATTCTACTATTATACAATTAGTAAGTTTAATCGATGATATTTTATAGTTTAATCAATTCTACTATACCCTATATAGAAAAGAAAATTTTATTTATATAGGTAAACATATCTTACACATTGATAATTTCAATGCCCAATAAGAAAGAATATATATACTCTTTAATTTTTTAAGAAAATCTCAATCTAAATCTCGAAAGAAACAAACTTTTAAAATAATATTAAAATAAAAAAATAAGAAAAGAATACACTAAATTAATTGATATTTTCAAGGGATTTTCAATGCGCATGAAAAATAAGAAGCCTTTGGTTTAGGCTAGTTTGTCATTAACCACTGTACTGCATGTCAGGGTAGAAAGATAAAACATTTTACATTAGGACAGTTTGATTATGCTATTATTTAGAATTTTATATTTGTATAGCTTCTTTAAATACTATTAGTTGAAGTGAGTTTACCTAGATCAAGAACACAATGCTGCATATATTATTATTCGAATAGTATGGGTGGAAGATGCTATTGGGAAAATTTCACAGAGATAACAAAATTAGAAGAAGTTGAGAATGAATTATCTCCAAACCATCACCTCATTAGAGGAATTTTGTCATAAATAAAAATAAAAAAAACAAAAGAAGAGATACAAATAAAATTTCTATAATAATCTTGAAAAGAATACGAAAATCTATATAAAGTTGCATAATCCATAGAATGCCGTAGAAATTAAATTGACCAGGGAAAGTGCAAAATGCACAAACATTAAATGGAGCTAGCCATCATATTTTTATAAGGCAAAATTAGCGAAAGGTCCCTATAAGTGAATGTATCCAGCCTCCAGTCCAAGGAAAAACTTTTTAAGGCCTATAGTCCATGCAGCTGGACATATTGCGGCGAGAGGTCCCTGGATACATTTTTGATGACTGATTTACCCTTTCAAACATTTTAGGCATCAAATTTTGAAATTTGAAATTTCAAAATTTGTATTATCCCTCTTCTATTAGAGTGGCATTTTCCAGATCGAGCACCGTGAAATTGTTGCATGCTATCTTCGTTGCAGAAAAGAGAGATCATCTGGATCTCTTGATTTCCACGTGATCAACGGTGAAGATCGTCACATCACTGTTCCCGGTTTGGACTCGGACTCGCCGCACTGTTGCAGACCAAGTTCTGTTACAGAACCAAACAGGGAAGAAGAAGGGGATTCGCTCAGTTTGTTCTTTAGGTTCTGGTTCACCGGAACCGGAACCGGAGAAGAAGGAAGTCGTAGTAGTCGTCGTCGGCTCGCCATCTCTGAAGAACGCAAATATCACCGGACAGCAGTTTGGATTTTGTGATTTGCTGGAACCGCCGCAACCATCATGCCTCTGTCCCATCGCTGCACCATCGCAGCCGTCGCCGGAAACTGTCGTCCTCGCCGTCGTCGCCAAAACTAGTCTCCTCATATATTTTTCTTCACCATTCTTGACACATCCTCGAGACCTTTTAATTTTTCTTTCTGTTGACTTCACTTCATCCAATGGATACTACAAACAATCCTCTTTCTTGAGGTGGCTAAATTCCAGTGAAGGGATTTTTGAGTATCTCGTCAGTTGGATGCTGTTTTGTGTGAAGGTCTAGTTCCAGAAAATGAAGGGTATATCAAAAGGTGTGTTGCAAAGTTAATGCAGCTTAGTTGCTAAGGAGTTTTGATCTGATGTTTTGAGTTTGTAACAAATGATGAGACTTGGGCTCGTTGCCGCGGAAGACAACCACAAAAGTGACTCGGTGCTGCGTTCTCTGTTCCATGTAGCAGAGAACAGAAATCGAATCGAAAGAGATGAAGTTCTGGGCCAAGTCAGGTCCAGACTTGGGTCAGTTTGGGTCAGGTCCGGCCTGCCTGCCAGATAGCAGAGAAGAACGCAATTCTGTTTGGGAAGAAGAAAACCGGTTTTTTTGGGGTCAATTTCAGATCCAGGTTGGGCACATCGCCGGAGACGCCTCGTATGGACCCCACATTGATGGAGAGGGGGGTTGTTGCTCAAATTTATCCTAATTTTTGTCAAATTTATCTGAGTGTTGTTCAAATTTATCTGTTTTTTGTCATATTTTTTTGTGTTTTTGGTAAATTTATCTGAGTTTTTGGTAAATCTATCTGAGTTTTGTTCAAATTTATCTGAGTTTTTGTCAAATTTATCTGAGTGTTGTTCAAATTTATCCGTTTTCTGTCATATATCTTTGTATTTTTGGTAAATTTATCTGAATTTCTTTCAAAATTTATCTGAGTTTTTTAGCAAGTCTATTTACGTTTTTTGAAATCTGTGTGCGTTTTTTAAATTTATTTGCGTATTTTGAGATTTATTTGTCTCTTTTCAAATTTCTTGCATTTTTTAAAATTATTGCATTTTTTAAAATTTATTTTCTTTATTTTAAATTTATTTGCATTTTTTGAAATTTTCTTTGGATCTTTTGAGATTTATTTGAGTCTTTTGAAATTTATTTATACTTTCTGAAATTTATTTGGATATTTTGAAACTTATTTGCATCTTTTTAAATTTATTGTGTTATTTGATTATATATTGCTTTTTTTTAAACTTATTGCATTTTTTGAATTTATTTCATCTTTTTAAAATTTATTTTCGTTATTTTAAAATTTATATGTGTGTTTTTAGAATTTATTTGAAAATTTGGGGATTCCATTAATCGTGGGTAATTAAATGTTAATTGACCATTATTAATAGGATATCCCACTAATCATGGGATATGATTTTGAAGAAAGGGTAAATTAGACATTTTAGGTCTTCAAATTTGAAAAAAGGACCTATCACACTATGAAAAAAGATTGTGGATCTAAGGCAATAAAGTGAAATGTTCAAGGACCCGTCTCCGAATGCCCCTTTTTATAATATGAATTTGCCAATGGTCTTATTGTTAAGGATAAGGATCTCATCAAACATATGGAAATATCTCCTCATCTATGACAATTACGTTAACATTAATGAGAAACGGACTGAAGACTTTAAAAACTTTTAAATGAGATAATGGCTTTTTTTATGGTATTTGAGAAACAGTTTGACGATTTTATGAAGCTTTAAAAAAATGAAATTAATAGTTGCTGTTTAAGTAACGGTCGTAGTCAAAGAGATATTGAAAGTCTGTGATCCGAACCCGGGGGGTGGTTAGGGTGAGCTTTGAATTAGTGACCAATTATGACAAATTTTAACTTTTTAAAATAACATAGTCACAAGTGATGATAAAACAATTACAATCACCATAAAGCATCCATCATAGCACAATGATTTATAGTGGTTCGGCCTCAACGCCTACATCCACTACCGGCTTGTGTTCCTACACTTCACCGGATTTCCACTATGTTTGCTTTTCACTAGGCTAAGTAATAACCTTTATATTATGCTTTCTAAGGCTAAGCAATAACCTTATGGGTTTTATGGTTCACCCCTAACTTTTACACATATGCTTTTCTAAATCTAAGCAATAACCTATGCAACCAAAATGTTGGTTATTTCTCTAAGCAGTGTTTAGAGTACACTTGATGGAGATATAATTTTCGCTCAAAATAATGCTTCTAAGTAGGCGGATATAAAAGTGAACACATATACTATATGAATGCAAAGATGAATGCTCAATGTGTATGCATGATGTCCTAAATCAGTTTGAAAATAAAAGCTCATAAAATATTTATAATTAATGAGGAAATTAGAATGCTAATTACATGTTAAAAATAACTTGTAAAAGTATACCTATCTAGTCTAAGCAAGTTGTGAAGTTTTAAGATAAAAACATGTGATGCATAAAGACTTCAATCAATTTAAAAATGAAGCTCAATGAATGTATGCTAAAAGCATTCGAAAGTGTAAAACACAAAAAATAGACTTGATTGAAAGGAAAGGACAAATCACATGTAATTTGAAAATCAACTTGAAAAAGATATAACTATCAATGCTAAGCAAGTTGTGAAATTTTAAAAATCAAATTCATGTGATTTGTGAGTGTTGTTGAATCCAAATCATAATATAGATTGAGAATGATTCTATTGTCATAGAAATCAACAACCTAAGATTCAACCAAGTACTATAGGAATCATGTTACATGTGATTTCAAAGATGATTCCAAAATATAATTTACTTAGATATATATATATATACCAATTTGTATTCTACTTGGTGTGAGTCAAGGTGATGCATCTAAAATAATAAATTAATTCAAATCATATACATGTTAAGGCACAAAAAATCATAGTTTAACATGCTAAAAATAATTTACCAATAATTTAGACAAATTGAGCATGAAAACATATGACAAGGAAAACTAAACTTAGATGATTTAACTTTTGATTGCAAGCTTTAGCTTCCCTTTTGATCGCCTAGCATTCTTTAGCTCATTCCCCTTTGTTTGGTCTCAAAATTTCTCTTGAAGTCCGTCTTGGTTCCTCTATTTTGGCCTTGGGATGAGTTTGTTTTTTTAACAAAAAATGTCCAACCGCTAGTCCCCGGTCGACCTGGTACCTACCCGATCAACCGCATACTCAACGGTAAAAAAATCTACCTGTTTGGAGCCAACGGGTCTTTTCCCGGTCGACTTGACCAGCCACATTACAGGTCGACTGGGTCACAGGGCTTTTTCCCAAAAAGGTTGTTTTTCAAAGTTTTTTTCCTATGGGAACCCCCGTGGGCCATGAAATTATGCCTAGATTAATGTTTAAATCATTCTAAAGGAGTTTTCAAAACATGAACCTAAAATGCTTAAGATGACTTGAAAGTTTAAAACTAAGGCTTGCATGATTCGAAAAAAAAAAATTTCAAGAATTAAAGCATCCAAGATTAAGAACCAAAACATGCATGAAATACAAGTTCTAAAAGTTTTAAAACCATGCATGTGAAAGTACAAGATTTCAAGTTTTTAAAAAATAATGCGTGTGTGAAAATTCAAAAGATGATAACATGATTATGCATCCATTAAATTGCAACACATAAAATCCCTAACAATTGTCAGTTAATGGACTATTGTCGATTTGGCAAATGGCGATGATGTGCAACCAGAGATCATTCAACTTTAGAGTAATAGATAGACGGAGAGTTAGGATATATAGCATGTGGAATATGAGATATGAGAGGGAGGAAGAGAAAAGAGGGTTGTGAGAAGTTAAAGTCATGACGGTCAAAATTAATTCCTGTGGTCAAAATCAATTGGCTTCCAAATGTCTGATTTCTCAATTGAAATCAGCTTGCTTCGTATATAATAATAGTTCCTCAAATAGAAGCAGTCCACAAAACCACATTGAGGATCAGTGACTTCAATACCACTTATTATCAAATTCAATGACTGCAATATACACACATGTTTGTAGTGTGTGCAAACCAATCAAGTAAGAACAGGAGGTTTTATCTTGAGATAAGCACTTCATGGGCTTTCAATCTGTCCTAATTGTCGGTCTGTTGACCCAAGAATAGTACATAATATGGCTGTGATTTCAGACAAGAAGAACTCCAATCGAATATGGATTCAAAATTCAAAGCACTAATTTGAAGATAAAAAGAATATTGCAATAGCTGGCAAACTGCCTAAACTATTTGTATATAATTATAATGCCTTAAATGGAAATAAAACATAGTTGTTATCGTAGCCCACAATCTAATGCTAATTTAAATCCCAACCATAAACACATACATCAAATACGAACCCCATAATCTCCCACATCAAAAGTTAATAATCTAAACAAAGTAGCCTTTAACTCTCCAATAAAAGGCGGTAACCTGAAATTAATGGGTTCCTAAAAATAGGAAAGACCTTGCGCATAAGGGGATTTGCACAAGCTAGGTTTGCTGCAAAAATCCTTAAGGGGTTTTTATCTTTCTTAGTTTTTATGGTGGGTCTCATGCATGTGGACCTACTTCATTCAACTCTGTCAGCTCATTTGTCATTAGTTTAATTCATGGAACACCAGAAGAAAGAAACAAGTGTGAATTAAGGAACTTGATCTATTAGTTTCAGTAAAGCCTCATCAATCAAAAGGCCAAAATCCCTCATTCTTGCCTCATAATCGGTTTCAGGCTCCCCTAGTCAAAAACGCAAAAACCAAATATGAAAAGCTAAAACCCTAGTGCGTTTGTAGGATGCCATCTGATATCTTATTTGTGAAAGAAGTTGCTAGTCCCAGATGGGTGTCGGAACCGAACTCGCCGAGAACCTTGTGCGTTCCGGTGTGAGGTAGACCTGCGAACTCGCTGCGAATGCTCTCAGATCTTCTGGATGATCAACCAAGAGTTCCCATCTCCCTTATATAGAGCAATCCCTAGGAGTTACAACTCTATCCGGATTCTACCTCTCCTGGAATCCCACATCTCTAACCAGCGTGGGAATTCTGCCAACTGAGAGTCTGAACTTGATCCAAACTCTACCACTAAGAGTTTGATCCTTATCTGACTCAACCAGACCAAGTCTTGTTGGGAGTTCATCCGCGGCACACCGCCGGGCTCGATCTGGCGTGGGCCCAATGGCAGTCGGGCCACACAATTTTCCTAACAATTTGGTGTGTAGGGGGTCCTCCTCAACTTCTGCGGAGTTGATTTCTAAGATCATTTTAACAATCTCGAAGTGGGCTTTGGGTAGAAAGGAATTCTCTAATTTTTGTCTTCATGACATTCTTATTAACTAGCAACAAACGCCAGTGCTAAGCTCGAGCAAAAAATCAAAATATGTTAAAATTTAAGAATTCTTTTGAAATATTGTTAAGATAAAATAAATATAAAATAAGTTTATCTTTGAATATTAAAAAAAATTCTATGCATGAAAATAAATATAAAATAAAGTAAATTTACATAACACGATGACCCTTTGAATTTAAAGGTATTGACCATTACGACCATCTCATTTACGGGCATATTATACCATTAGTGATTGAAAATATAAGAGAAAAAAATAAACCGGATGGATATACATCTACTAAAAATAACCAAAAGAAAGGGATAAAAAATTAATGTGCTTGATCCATCAGTGGGGGCTACCCTTGAAATGTTTTTAACGTGTGGGACCCACTGATGGCTCTGCATCCAAAGAAGAAAAAAAGGGAAGATAAGAAGAAAGGAAATGAAAATCAAATGATTTCATCCTCAATGGGACACACACCACATTTGAATTTATGGTGATGGAACAATTGGCCCCCAAAGATGATTAATAGTATAAGAAAAAAAAATTGAAAGAGAGGGGGCAAACAAGTGTAAGAGAAGAAAAAATAAATAAAAGATGTACATTGCATGGGATGAGTGTACGTGGATATAGATATGAGTCATCATAGTATGTTTCTAATAGTTGTAACTCATGTGCACACAAATGACATCCTAACAATTAGCAAAGAAATTAAGCTTGTGTATGATACCAACCCAGTTTGATTGCCCACTACGGATACATATTGACCTAGAAAACTAATATCAATGCATAATCCATGAGTGGGTTCCACTGCAAAAATAAATTAAATGTGTGGGGCCCACTAATTGATTTGCATCCATTAATTAAGAAACCAAACAACGGGGCTTGCCTCCCTCAATCAGTGGGGCCCACTCTTGGAAAAAAGGGATAAAGAGAAGGCCATTAAGATTTCATCCAATACTGGAGTCCAATCTTGAAATATATTTATACGACCTGGTGCCCACTACTGGAACCATCCATTTGAGGAAAAAAAATGAAAGGAGAGTAAAGGAGCTATATTAATCCTTGAGTGGGTCCACTGTAGAAATAAGTTAAATGTGCGGGGCCCACTAATTGATTTGCATCCATTAAGAAACCAGATAACTGCCAATAGGCTTGCCTCCCTCCATTAGTGGGGCCCACTCTTAGAAAAAAAGGGGTTAAGAGAATGCCATTGGGATTTCATCCAATACAGGAGTCCAATCTTGAAATATATTTAATACGAACTGGTGCCCACTACTGGGACCATCCATTTGGGGAAAAAAAACTAAAAGGAAAGTATAGGAGCAACGGCTTGGATTCATTCATCGGTAGGGCCCACAAAACATATTTAACATGGGACCCATTGATGATTGAAGATCTAAAGAAAAGAAAACAAACCGACTGTAAAGATTTGCTTATAATTTGGATAATGGCAAGAAATAGGATTCAAATTCAAACGTTCATAAAAATTATCTTATGAGAGAGGTTTTAGGAGAGAAAGAATAGCCCAAAGTAAGGTGGCACCTTAAAATAATGTAGGTTTTTTGTGCATATTTCTTTGAAAGGAGAGACATTTTAGGGATGAGGTGGCACCCCTCACAGCCCACCTCTCCTTTGCTTTAATATATATAATTGGGAATCATATATGGGGTGTGGCCCAGTAAAAGTAAGAAAATCTATTCTTTGGTCTCATCCTCCTATTGGTTTGTTTAAGTTCAATGTTGATAGGGCCGCAAGAGGGAAGCTTGGACCAGCTGGTATTGGACGGGTGCTTCGAAATTGTAATGGGGACATTTTATTTATGTTCTCCAAATATGTGGGGGTTTGTGACTCTAATGAAGCTGAGGTTTTAGCTATTCTGGAATCTCTTCGTGGTTTTTCGAGGTACTACCAACGCAATCCTATAGTGGAGAGTGATTCTTCTAATGCAGTGAGTTGAGTTTCGAACCAGAAAACTTATCCATGGAAATTTTAGTTTCTCTTCAATGAAATTCGGGTATTATCCACCTCCATTAATGTTAGCTTTCAATATAAGAGTATGTCATCAAAAATGATGGCGGACGCTTTAACCAAGCAAGGTGTTGAGAGAGTTTTCCCTTGGGAGAGTTTTATTATGGAGTTGTGGTGTGAATGGGTACATTACTCTTGTACCTTCTTCTTGTACTCTTTGTTTGTATTCTATTATTTTTTAATATAAGTTACTCTTACGGATAAAAAAAAATATCTTATTTGGTATTTGCAAACACAAACTATTGGAACATTTAATGAATTGATGAAAACTAGCAACAAGTAGATTTAGAAACTTTTCAGCAATCCATGCATCAATCTTAAATCATTCCACAGATATATAAAAAAACACGTATCCAACTTACTCTCATCCTTCTTCACTCCGGGCACTGATACACAGAAATTGTGTGGGGGTGTTTTCACCAAGCCGAGATCATCACTAGCCCAGGCCTCCAGACAGGATGATTATGCCTCCCCTAGGTCAAGGGTGACCGCGGCTGAAGGACCGCGGCATTCGCCGAGGTGGGAGCTCCCGAAGTCGGACCTATCCGACCTCGGCATCGACCCCGGCAACGCGGATTTGACAGAGATTGATGGGACCAGCGACAGAACGACGGCGCATGCTAAGGCATGCCCTGCAGATTATCATTACTGACAAAACGGCGCGCACAGGACACGTGCGCCCCAGGGCATGGCTCCGGGCCAGGCCTGATGGGACCTGGCCCAAAAGTCAGAACCGCCGCCTGACCCAACGAGCCTAGCATTTAATGAAGCATGGGTCAGCATTTAATGCATTATGGGCTGAGTGGACGCAGCCACTCGAGTGGCCGGCCCAATCTTGGAACTCGCCCACAATAGTCAACTCCATCGCCTATAAATAGCGCATCCATCTCCATCCTAAAGGTACGCAACCCATAATACGCACTCTTACTCTGCAATTTCCTCTCCTTCTCCCTTGGTCGCTCCCTGAACTAACTTAAGCATCGGAGAGCCTTGCGCTGCCTGCAGCCAGGGTCCTCTGACGTGTTTTCCTCTCTTCCTCCTCAGGTCCAGTCGGAGCCACAGCAATCTTCATCCAAACCACCCGAATCAAGGATCCTAATCCCTGCTTTAAAGTCCTTAATTTTTAGGCACTTACAATTGGCGCCGTCTGTGGGAAAGTACTAACCCATACCCCAAAACCTTTCTCAAAACCTTTCCCAAAACCCTTTTCAATCACCATGGCTCCGAGAAACAAGAGAGGCGCAGAGCACCTGAAGTCCCTCCCCGCAGGGCCACTGGTTCTCCCTGGGCCATTGCCCTACGCATCGAGGGAGGCCGCAGAGGTAGAAAGCTACTACACCGAGTCCGCGTCATCCCCGCTAGAGGTGGAGGATCCACCACGGCTGAACGCTCCCCTCCAGGAGCGCTTCTCGAAGGGCAAGGCCCCGGCAGCGGCGGGGTCACATCGATCCGGGCGCCACTCGGACCGCGAAGGCAATAGAGCCGACCCCGCTCAAGCCGCAATCAGGGCTCAGAACCTCGCCCTCCAGGAGAAAGACGATCTCATCCGCCGGCTTAGGCAGCAGCTCCGAGAGAAAGAAGAAGTCCCCGGGGGCGGTGATCCCGTAGGCAGGAAGGATCCCGTCACCGGCAAAGACTTAAGGGAGCATCTGAACGACAAGAGTCGCGAGCGGAGTCACATCGGGAGTTCTTATCATAACCACGAGGACAGGGGATCAGTGCCGAGATCGGAGGCGGCAGATCAGCAGGCTCTGATCGACCGCCTGGTCAAGCAGGCCATCCAGAACACCCTGAAGGAGGCAGGGCTCGCCCAAAGCCAGCCGGACCTCCCCGACTTCGCTGGCCTCGACTCGTCACCCTTCTCCAGAGAGATAATCGAGTACCCCCTCCCTAAGAAGTTCAGCGTTCCGAGGTTCGTCCTCTACGACAGAACCTCGGATCCAGCAGCACACCTCCGCCATTTCACGCAAAAACTGTCCGTCTGGGGTGACGTTGGGCACCTCAATTGCAGAGTCTTCTCCTCCAGCCTGGGGGGACCTACCCCTCAAATGGTTCTGTGCGCTCCCCGAAGGATCGATCACGAGCTGGGCCCAGTTGCGGGACTTCTTCCTCGGGAAATTTCAGGCGCACAGAGTCATTCCCAAGACCGACAGCGACATCATGGCCCTCAGAATGAGGTGGAGTGAAAGCATCACCCAGTTTGCCAAAAGATTCTGGACAGTTTACAGTCAATCGACAACTCCTCCGAGGATGTCGCGATCAAGTCCTTCCAGCATGCCCTCCTGCCAGGGTGCGAGCTTCGGAAGGAGCTCGTCCGGAACCCTGTTCTCTCTGTAACAGCCCTCATGGCAAGGGTGAACAAGTACATCGAGCAGGAGGAGGACGAAGCGCGGGCCAATGAGAGCTTTGGCGTTTCTAGGAGCAAGTCTCGGAACGAGAGCCGTCCTCGGCAGGAGGACCGACCGCGGCAGGAGCATCGATCTCGGCGGGAAGATCGAGCCTCCGGGGGGGAGAAGAGGACCTATCACAGAGAAGAAACAAGCCGAGACCACCACTCAGGTGGCCAATCGTCGACCCCGACCCACGCTCCAGGAGGAGGCAAGAGACATAGACCGTCCTACTCTTCCCGCGGGAGGGTCAATACGGTTTTCAAAGAGCCGATTCACCAGATATTGGAAAAGATTCAGGGAAAGCCATACTTTAAATGGCCGTTTCCTATGAAGAGCGATCCCTCCACGAGGGATCAGACGAAGTTCTGCGCTTACCATAAGCAGAACGGGCACAACACCGAGGGCTGTTACTCCCTCAAGGATCATCTCGAGAGGCTCGTCAAGGACGGGCACCTGAAGGAATACTACAAGGCAGCGGGAGCAATGACCGACCTCGACGCCGAACTGAAGAGAATCACGACAGCGACGGGTCGGAGAGGATCATAAGCGTCATCCACCTAGCCCCCGCCAACCAGAGCAGCGGTCAGGCCCGCGCCGAGGCCAGGAGGGCCTCCCATGGGAAGCAGGTCATGTCGGCTGAGCTCGGACCAGCATCTAAAAGGGCTCGCAAAGAGAGGCCGAAGATCTGGTTCTCAGACGAGGACCTGAAAGGGGTTCAGCTCCCTCACAATGACCCGCTAATTATGACCCTGAAGTTGGGGAGTTGCAAGGTGCAGAGGATCCTCGTCGACCCCGGCAGCTCGTCCGAGATCCTCTACTTCGACTGTTTCACTAAGATGGGGCTCACAGAAGAGGACCTCCAAGAGGCGCGGACCCCCCTGATAGGGTTCAGCGCCAAGCCCGTGTACCCCAAAGGGAGAGTCTCCCTCAAAGTCCAAGTAGGTGGCACGTCAGTGGTGGCCGACTTCCTCGTAGTGGACACGCCATCTCCCTACAATGCCATCGTAGGGAGGAGCTGGCTGCACCAGATAGAAGCCGTCCCCTCTTCCTACCATCAAAAGCTCAAATTCCCTTTGGAAAGGGATGGCGGAGTCGAGGTGGTTACAATCGACGGGGACCAGCAAATGGCCAAACGTTGCATGATGGTCGTGGTGTCCGGCAAGGAAGAGCCAAAGCAAGTGCACATGGCAGAACTGGAAGCAGAGCTAGACAGGATCAGCCGCGATCCAGGAGAGAAGAGTATCGAGGATCTCACCGAGGTCAGGATCGACCCCGGCGATCCTGAGAGACATTTCCTTCTTGGAAGCCAGCTCGCCGAGCAAGAGCGGTCCGAGCTGCTCAGTTTCCTATTGCAAAGCAGAGACGTCTTCGCCTGGACCCCGCAGGAGATGCCAGGCGTGAACCCGAGGTTATCAGCCACAGGCTAAATGTAGACCCTCAGGTCAAGCCAGTGGTTCAGAAGGCAAGAAGGTCCGGAATCGACCAGTCTGCAGCCGTGGTCGAAGAGGTGGAAAAACTGCTAGAAGCGAGCGCCATCAGAGAGGTCCAGTACCCGAAGTGGCTGGCAAATACCGTGGTGGTGAAGAAGAAGACCGGAAAATGGAGGGTCTGCGTCGACTTCACGGATCTCAACAGAGCATGTCCCAAAGACTGCTTCCCTCTCCCGAAGATCGACCAGATGATTGACGCCACCGCCGGTCACGAAAGGATGAGCTTTCTCGACGCCTACCGCGGTTATCATCAGATACCCATGTACGGACCGGATCAGGAGAAAACGACATTCATCACTCCTAGGGGAACCTACTGCTATAAAGTGATGCCGTTCGGACTCAAAAATGCGGGGGCAACCTATCAGAGTTTGGTCACCAAAATGTTCCAGGAGCAGCTCGGCAAGACAGTCGAGGTATACATCGATGACATGGTCGTCAAATCCACCCAATCTCACAACCATCTGGCTGATCTCGGGCAAGTTTTCGATGTTCTCCGGAAGTTCGGGCTAAAGCTGAACGCCTCCAAATGCGCCTTCGGGGTTGGGTCCGGCAAATTTTTAGGAAGCCTCGTCACGTGACGAGGTATCGAAGCAAACCCGGACCAGATCTCCTCGATCCTGGGAATTTAGAGCCCGGCAACAATGAAGCAGGTACAAAGGCTCACCGGCATGGCCGCCGCCCTCAACCGCTTCATCAGCAAGTCTTCCGACAAATGCCGCCCCTTTTTCCAATTGCTGAGGAAGAACCTGAGATTCGAGTGGACCCCGGAATGTGATTCGGCCCTCCAAGGACTCAAGGCTTACTTGGCCTCGCCTCCACTGCTGTCACCCCGAAGAAAGGAGAAACATTGTACTTGTACCTGGCAGTCTCCGACCACGCTGTGAGCTCAGTACTGATCAGAGAAGATGGAGGGCAACAGAAGCCCATCTACTATACAAGCAAGACCCTCCTCGACGCAGAAACCAGATACCTGCCAATGGAGAAGCTCGCACTGGCCCTCGTCAGTGCCTCCCGGAAGCTCTCGCACTATTTCCAGGCCCACACGATAGTGGTGGTTACGGAGCACCAACTCAAGTCTGTCTTCCGGAAGGCCGACTTCTCTGGACGAGTTTCGAGATGGGCCGTGGAGCTAGGGCAATACGATATCCAGTACCAGCCCCGAACAGCGATCAAAGCGCAGGTCCTGGCAGATTTCATCGTCGAGTTCACTTCTCCGAGTTCGGCGCCGAGCCCACTCGACCCCGAACTGGGGGGCAAGGGGCAGGATGGCCTAGTCCCGGAGACTGATTACGAGCAATCTCGGAACACCTCCCGAGATTCGGCTTGGAAGGTCTTCGTTGACGGGTCTTCCACCTCTAGAAGGGCCGGCGTCGGCGTAGTCCTCCAGTCTCCAGAAGGGCTAGTAATCGAGCAAGCCCTGACCCTTGACTTCCGAGCGTCGAATAACGAGGCGGAGTATGAAGCATTGCTGGCAGGGCTGAATAGTGCCAAGGTTCTCGGAGCTCAACAGCTGGTAATCTACAGTGACTCACAGTTGGTGACGAGCCAGCTCACTGGAGATTATCAGGCTCGCGACGATAGAATGACAGCCTATTTAACCCTCGCCAAGAAACTCCTCTTCCAATTCCCGGAAGCAGAAGTCAAACAAATCGGCAGAGACTCTAACTCACACGCCGACGCACTCGCCAACCTAGCCTCCGCCTCGAGGCTGGAAAAAAGAGGACTATAGAAGTGGGCTCACTAACATCGCCGAGTATAGAGCTCAGCCCACCACGGCAAGTCATGTGCGCCGACCTCGGGCCCAGTTGGATGGATCCCATCATCGCGTACCTCAAAGAAGACCAACTCCCCGAGGACAGAGCGCAAGCTCACAAGATCAGGCTCCGGGCAGCCCGGTTCTGGCTCTCTCCAGAAGGAAAGCTGTACAGGAAATCCTTCACGGGCCCTTATCTCCAGTGCGTCCACCCAAGCCGAGTTGAAGACTTCCTTTACGAGATACATGAAGGCATCTGCGGAAGTCACATCGGTGGAAGGTCACTAGCATACCGGGCTATAAGCCAAGGGTACTGGTGGCCATACATGCAAAAGGACGCACAGATGTACGCCATGAAATGCGAAAAGTGCCAGAAATTCTCGCACAACCTCCACCAACCTGCATAGGATCTGAGCCCGCTCTCCAGTCCATGGCCCTTTGCTCAGTGGGGGCTGGACATTGTGGGACCCCTTCATCGAGCTCCGGGGAATAAAAGGTGGCTGATAGTGGCCACCGACTATTTCACCAAGTGGATCGAGGCAGAAGCACTATCTTCCATCACAGAGCGGGACTCCAAGAACTTCGTATGGAAGAACATCATCACAAGGTTCGGCATCCCTCGAGTCTTGGTCTCGGACAACGGGACCCAATTCGACTCCAGCCTCTTCAAAAACTTTTGCAAGGAGCTCGGCATAAGAAACCACTACTCGACTCCGGCCTACCCTCAGAGCAATGGCCAGGCTGAAATCTCCAACAAAGTGGTCTTGGACGGGCTCAAGAAGAGACTCGATGGGGCCAAAGGAAGATGGGTGGAAGAATTGCCCAGTGTGTTATGGGCCTACAGAACCACCCCGCGACGCTCCACCTCAGAAACTCCTTTTTCCTTGGCATACGGGATGGAAGCCGTAATCCCTCTCGAAATCGGCCTTCCAACGCTCAGATCCGAACTCTTTGACCAGGCCCAGAACGATAAAAGCCTCACCCTGGGACTGGACCTGGCCGAAGAGCGCAGGGAAGCCGCTTCCATCCGCTTAGCAGCCTATCAGCAACGGCTAGCAAGGGATTACAATCAGAAAGTTCGGGAAAGGAAGTTCTCCATCGGAGAGCTGGTCCTGAAGAAGGCACTGCCCGCAGATAAGGATCCGAATCAGGGCAAGCTGGCCCCAAACTGGCGCGGTCCGTTCAAGATAGTCTCGACCGCAGGACGGTCCGCATATAAGCTTGAGGATATGAATGGGAAACTGCTGCCGCGGCCATGGAACGCGTCGCACCTCAAGAAATTTTACTTTTAAATGTATTCAGCTTATGCAAAATCAATGAAGGTCATTTCCTCTCAAGAAAGCTTTTCTTTGTATTCTAAATCAAAATTGCTCCAAGGAAAGGACCGCGGCAACAAAGCGATTCCCCAATTCGGCAAGGACTTCTCCGTTTCGTGCGCGTCTCGGCCCTCGTGCCAGATAGTCGGCACGGCCCCTGGTGACGAGCCAGGGGGACTTCTCCATTTCGTGCGCGTCTCGGCCCTCGTGCCAGATAGCCGGCACGGCCCCTGGTGACGAGCTAGGGGGACTTCTCCATTTCGTGCGCATCTCGGCCCTCGCGCCAGATAGCCGGCACGGCCCCTGGTGACGAGCCAGGGGGACTTCTCCATTTCGTGCGCATCTCGGCCCTCGACCGCAGGACGGTCCGCATATAAGCTTGAGGATATGAATGGGAAACTGCTGCCGCGGCCATGGAACGCGTCGTACCTCAAGAAATTTTACTTTTAAATGTATTCAGCTTATGCAAATCAATGAAGGTCATTTCCTCTCAAGAAAGCTTTTCTTTGTGTTCTAAATCAAATTGCTCCAAGGAAAGGACCGCGGCAACAAAGCGATTCCCCAATTCGGCAAGGACTTCTCCGTTTCGTGCGCGTCTCGGCCCTCGTGCCAGATAGCCGGCACGGTCCCTGGTGACGAGCCAGGGGGACTTCTCCATTTCGTGCGCGTCTCGGCCCTCGTGCCAGATAGCCGGCACGGCCCCTGGTGACGAGCTAGGGGGACTTCTCCATTTCGTGCGCATCTTGGCCCTCGCGCCAGATAATCGGCACGGCCTGGGAGGAAGCCGCGCCGCGGCCTCGCCCCCCAACAGGCTGGGCCCTGAGATTCTTGAAGACCGGCTTCGGGCGGGTCCCGTCCATCTCACCTTCCGGGTCGCTCTCTGAAGATAAGACGATCCTTCCAATCGTCTCGGCGTCGTCCTCTTCGGACCCCGAAGTCGATGCCTCGGAGTTTGACGCGGTACGATCCCCGGAGTGAGCCGCGCTCCCTTCTTCGTCTACCTCCGCCGCAGCCTGGGAGCGGTGGGCAGTGTGCTTCCTGCTCCGATAACCGCGGTATCTGGGTTCGTACCCAAGCAACCTCCACGCCGACCTGTCCCCGTGGCCGTCGTAATTCTCCAAGGCGCGGATCCAAGCCTTGTTCAACTTCCAGCCGTCCCGGGAAGCGGCCGCTCTCCTTTGGCGAACACCTGCGGGGGCAAACAAAAGACATTAGTCCAGCAGCACGGAGAAGCGAAAGAAGTAAAAAAGTCTGCTGGGGCTGTAATTACTTGGGGGGTGCCGTAGTGGCGAGGAATCCTGAAATTTCTTTCCGCGATGGCCTCGTCATCGCTGAACTCCCAGCTACCCGTGACCATCAGGCGGTCGTCTCCAGCATATTTATTGGAGTCCTCCAGGGCTTGCACAAACGGCCCTCCTACTCGGCTTGATGCGGAGGTAATACATGTCCTTCCCGGACTTACAGATATCGTAGGCGTCCTCGATATCGTGAACGCCGAGACCGATGCCCAAGATTGTATTGAGGGCATCCGTGCCCATTACGATCTTAAAGCTGTTGGGCATCAGCTGGCAGGGACAGAGGTTCCATGCCCTGAGGCACTCCCTGAGCAGAGGGCGGAGGGGAAACCTAACCCCGCCCTCGATTATGGCTACTAAAGGAAACGGCATCCAGCCGTTGTAAAAATCTCCAAGGATATCGGCGACCAGTGGGGCCGCCATAACCTGAACCCCCTCGGAAATATTGTATTTGGCCCTGAGATCGGCTAATCCCCTCTCAGACTCTACCCAATGGCTAAAGATACCCATCTCACAGGGGGGAACGCTGAAATAAAAGGGGAAAATCTGCTAAGAGGCAAAAAGGAACCCTAGACAGAGGCTAAACAGAGGGATCCCTAGACAGAGCTGGATCCTAAAAAACAGAATGCAATGGAACGGAACAGAATGGAACAGAAAGAAGAAGTAGACTTACGGAAAGCTTAGGACGCAGAACGGAGTCTTGACAGCACCTCTTTCGGAAAAAGGCCCGGAGAATCCCTGCAACGACCCCTTTCGTTCGACAGAGACAAAGGAAGAAGAGAGCGAAAGGAAAGAAAGAAGCAAGCAAGAAGAGAGATAGAATGCGAGTAAAAGAAGAAGAAGAAGGGGCGAACCCCCATTTATAGCCAAAAACTGGGGGGCTAATCATGGCGCATGTTCGAAATTCGAAGAGGGCGCGTCTTTTCACTGCACGCGCCGTCGCGAAATGACGGGCCAACCAAATAGAGAGAGACGCGTGGAAGCGCCAGCTTGTTTCTCGTGCGCCATTTAATGCCTCGGGTACGGAAACGAAAGTGGATAAAAGTAAAGACGCCAGCTACCGAAACGGCGGCAGAATTCCAAAAGTTAGAAAACGTTTGAGCTCCCCCGAGCCAGGGAGCGGAGTTACCTCAGCACCACGGCATGTTGCGTCTCGGCGAGACCTATTCAGCTTCCGACCTCAAAGAGTTGTGGCACCCTTAAGAGCTCGGAAGACTGGGGGGCAATTGTGTGGGGGTGTTTTCACCAAGCCGAGATCATCACTAGCCCAGGCCTCCAGACAGGATGATTATGCCTCCCCTAGGTCAAGGGTAACCGCGGCTGAAGGACCGCGGCATTCGCCGAGGTGGGAGCTCCCGAAGTCGGACCTATCCGACCTCGGCATCGACCCCGGCAACGCGGATTTGACAGAGATTGATGGGACCAGCGACAGAACGACGGCGCATGCTAAGGCATGCCCTGCAGATTATCATTACTGACAAAACGGCGCGCACAGGACACGTGCGCCCCCAGGGCATGGCTCCGGGCCAGGCCTGATGGGACCTGGCCCAAAAGTCAGAACCGCCGCCTGACCCAACGAGCCTAGCATTTAATGAAGCATGGGTCATCATTTAATGCATTATGGGCTGAGTGGACGCAGCCACTAGAGTGGCCGGCCCAATCTTGGAACTCGCCCACAATAGTCAACTCCATCGCCTATAAATAGCGCATCCATCTCCATCCTAAAGGTACGCAACCCATAATACGCACTCTTACTCTGCAATTTCCTCTCCTTCTCCCTTGCTCGCTCCCTGAACTAACTTAAGCATCGGAGAGCCTTGCGCTGCCTGCAGTCAGGGTCCTCTGACGTGTTTTCCTCTCTTCCTCCTCAGGTCCAGTCGGAGCCACAGCAATCTTCATCCAAACCACCCGAATCAAGGATCCTAATCCCTGCTTTAAAGTCCTTAATTTTTAGGCACTTACAGAAATAATATGCATCGTTGCATGTAGAGATGACAACTGAAGAGCAGTGAACCGCATGTTACCTCAGAGCCATTGCCAACTAAAGAGACAGTCGGGCCTGCATTGCTCTATCTTCCTTTGCCCCTTACAACTGAAGAGTGGAATAACATGGTGAGTGCTGCTAAGAATGGGATTGAATTGACTGGAAGCATAGCCGAGAGCCAACCTGAGCCGCTAGTAGGTTTGGTTGACATCGGTACATGCAACGATGCATATTATTTCCGTGTATGATCAGTGCCAGGCGTGAAGAAGGATTCATTAGAGTAAGTTGGATTCATGTTTTTTTTATATATCTGTGGAATGATTAAGATTGATGAAAATAGTAGATTCGCTCCACTTCTACAGTTTTTATATGAGAACTTGCTAATAGCTCAGATGTGTATCGCGGCAGGACCTCAGTGATTCTCTGAAAACAGACTTTGTGGTCTTCTCATCCTTCAGATCTGGCCCAATGTATGTACCCATTATGAAAAGCAAGAGCCAAGAGGAATTGTAGATCGTCGGTAACCACCTTCCTGTTGGCTGACTTAGGAGGAGGTATTGATGACAATGGCATTACAAACTCTGCAGCCTCAAACAACCGGTCCATGTGCTTGCATCCATATATGTTGTTGGCGCTGCAAATTAACAGAGGATTAAGTGAATATACAGGGAGAAATTTATTAAAGAGCTCAGCACAAATAAGAGATGTGGAAATGCATGTTTCAATTGTCTGCAGTCAAACCAACATTCCACTTCAAAACAAGAAATGAAGAATATAGTATCAGGACAATGTGGAAATTGATAAGCATTATATGTTGGAAAAATAGCTAAGAGGCAAGAGCACTACTATTTTTTGTCATCTTTGAGCCAAAATTTAAGTGGGACCTACTTATCTTAATTTTTAGGTGGGAATACATGAGAATGTAATCTACTCCATAAGTAAATTAAGAATATGTATTGGGTTGCTCTAATCCATTAAGGAGTGAATGAGAAATTGCCTCCTAAACACCACACGCGCGCGCCCCGCACCGGGTCGGGCTCGGGCTTGAGCTTGGGCTTCATGCGCGAGTCAAGCCTGGCTTGGCCCAATACGTACCCATTTATATTTTTGGAGAAATTTTATTTAATAAAATTTCTTTTTCCAAATGGGATGTGTCCATGCATATGAAAGGGTATGTCCTTTCGCATATGAAAAGGCGTGTCCTTTCACATCTGAAAGGATGTGTCCTTTCGTATATGAAAGGGTGTCTCTCAAGAGATGCATCTATTCACTAAACATATGCAACCCCATTGAATAGACATGAAGCAGGCTATAAATATCATCTTGTCCATGCCTTCTTGTTCATTCCATTCACTGCATCTGCATTGCATTTGGGTCATCAGTCTGAGTCAAGAGAGAGTTCTACTGCACGATTGGTTCGCCTGTCACATAGTTTGTAGTGCTGCTACTGTGTGGATCGATCATTGTATCCTGGGAGACAAACGCCATTGAAGCTCGTAAGTACCGTTGCGGGGGCGAATTTTGTCTTAAGGACATAGTGTTAAACACTAGCCTTGATCAACTTTCTTCTGCGAATTTCTGAATTTCGTAAGTTAAACAACAAAGTACTATTTTTCTGCCTTCAAACAGTAAGTGATTTTCATTTCTAGATTACTTTATGTAATTCTGTTTTACTGTTGATTGCTTCACTGTTGTGAGGATCTGTTTCCTAAATACTGAATTAATTCTTTGTGTACTCGGACCGACATTATATTGTGGGTAAATCGCTTTGCTATCGTTCCTCCATATTTAATCTCTAACAAAGACTATAAAAGGACCTTTTCAACAAGAACCAAATTAGAATGATAGTAAAATAATCCAGCAGGTACAAAGCATATTTTGAAGTGAATGAATTAGTATGAAAGTTTATGACATAGTAGCTAAACATGCTCGTCTTTTCAGGAAAGCAGAATTGCTCAAAGGAACTCCTTCCAACAGCAATTAACACATCCATGCTACACCAGTCATGTTTATCTTGTTGGGTTAATGTTGTATCCCGGTTAACCGGGATAGCTCTTTATGGATTAGACAGGATCCAAGGTTCAGGGATATTCTGGTCTTTGCAGCGAGCTTTCTTGTGGCTTATGAAAGAAATACGTTATAAATAAGGGGTACGCTACAAAACTCCCTTGAGTTATTCAAAGAAAAACTTTCCTTTTTTAGCCTATCAAAATTTAACACATGTCATCATTATCATAACATTATCTTTTCTCTCTCTATAAATGCAATGGCATAATCTAATTGGATAACTTCAAGGGGCAAAAAATGCCCACTTTAGAATGGGGCAGTTCAGAGAATATCCCTATAAATATTGATGTAAATTGTAACAGGAAACATCTCAAAAGGAGAAGATAATCTTGAATTTGTTTTATTGGGTTAATACTTCCAACCACCCTATTTAAAATAAAGTCTAATATACAATAAATGTAACAAGCTTATCCACTTAAATTGACTGACTACTAGGAAAATGTATAGCATATGAGAGACTATCAAATAATGGTGATCCTCTAGAAACAATAGACTGACGATCATATAAAACCAAGTATTCCCGGACGATCTCGACACAATGTCAATCTCTTTTCACATACTTATGTAAGTTTTCTCTTTGATTATTATTATTATTAATTTTTTTTTATAATGTAGGGTTACTAGTTTTTTGGGCTAGAATAATTCCTACGGGCTCATGAGAGAGCCGAATACAATTCCCCTGTGACCCCAGTGTGGTAGTGCAGTTTTTAAACCCACAACTTTCGGGTGCAAATTGTAATCTCTTTGATTATTTTCTAACCATCAATATGACTCTTTCCATTTTCTAGTCTGTATCCTATTTTTGTGAGAAAATAATAATGAGGATTGGTTGACTACATTTCTCCTCTAACATGCGAGGGAGGATTGGTTGTCTACATTTCTCCTCTACGTGCGAGGGAGAGAGAGGGCACAAGAGACCAGTGACATCATTACCCAAAGAAAATTCAGATCCATTAATTTGCCTATAAAAGTTATTAATTTCTAGAGACTACTTACATCACAAATTTCAGATCGTGAGTAAGATATGTGAAGCCCATGAACATAATACGATTTTTTGAGGAAAAAAAAAATTGGCATATGTGAGCATATGTTATCTGTAATTGAAATTTGTTTGGTGAATACAATTTTCTTCTAAACACTTTTCAAAATTTAATTAAATATGTGTATCTACGATATATTTTTTTTCTTTGAAATTGCTATGTTCAGTTCTTTCACTATAGAGGGCACAGGCATAATAGTTGCAATTTTATAAATATTTGGCTAGTAGGGATAGACTTCCAGATCTACAAATCCTATTTCATGGAGTTCACTAGATCAAAGGCCGTACCATTTTATTTTATTTCTATACGTGCAACTTATCTGAATCAGATAGATCAAAATGGGACCATCACAGCCAAACATATTTACCAAAAAATGTTGTGGCCAAACATTTTATATTAAAAAAAGACATATTACAAATATGTTTTCTTGTCCCGGATCGAAGCTACCCAATTGATCACAACTTATCTGAATCAGATAGATCAAAATGGGACCATCACAGCCAAACATATTTATCAAAAAATGTTGTGGCCAAACATTTTATATTAAAAAAAGACATATTACAAATATATTTTCTTGTCCCGGATCAAAGCTACCCAATTGATCAATACAAAGAGCTGTTTTTATCTACATTACAACCAAAAGAAATCTAATCAACAAATAAAGCCAAACATGTTGTTAAATTCATAAAAATCACACTCCATCTATTGAAACCTTGAACTCTTATATTTTGGCCCCTGAAGTTTTTTCTTATTTTATATATAGACCTCTTAACTTTATTTATACCCCTTAATTTTTTTTATTTATATTTAATGCCAACGGATTGGATCGGTTTGAATCCGCGGATTGAGGGTAAAATCCGTCACCGATCCGTTGCTAATGGATTACAAGATCTTCAATCCGTCACCAATCCGTTTACCTCCGGTTCAGTTAAAAATCCACGGATCGATCAGTTTTAAAGATCGACAGTTTTTTTGTGCACCCCTATTACATGTTGTGGCTAAACTCATTACTACCAAGTATCAGGGCCTAAACCACTGGCTAAGTTGCACGTGTAATTAAATATCTTACCTTAGCCTAAATGAGATCCACTATAAGCGGACCACTTACCCAATCCATCCTTTCTCTCCATATACATGGGACCATCACAGCCAAACCATCCACCCTCCTATAGAACCCACTATTCCCATCTTTCACCAATGGGACTCTATCTTCTCCTCAATCCATGGTCAATAGTAAGAGTTATTATTCACAATTTGATCTTGCATATCTTAACCTAACTAAGATCCACCATAAGCGACCCACTTACCTAACCCATTCTTGACCTAAATGAGATCCACCATATGCGACTCACTTACCTAACTCCATGGTAAATGCGCTGAATATTGTAAACGACGAGGCAAACCAATAAGCTCTTACCCTTGTGGTTTAAAATTGGGGTAGCGGTCACCATTGCGGTTGTCACGTCGCATTGCGGCACCCAGTCATCTTTTTGCGGTTTCAAGTCGTCACGGTCCATCGCGATGCGAGTTTTTATATTACCCCAAAAGCATTTAAAAAATTATCCACAAAATAAAAAATATTATAAAATGATAAAAAAAAGAATCCTTTCCTTTAGTAAATACTTTAAAGTGGAATATTGGTCCACTAAGTCATAACATCCTGTATCTCTATCTTATATGAAACTTGTAAAGTTTGTTATGGATTAAATAGATTTACATGTATATATTAAAATAAGTTTAAACTTCACAAATTTTACAGTATGATTTGCAACCATAATTTTGAACTAACCATTAGTATGAAACACTTCAAGTCAAGAAACTAATACTAGCAGTGCAGACATACCATACTAATTAGTTACTCAATCACTAAGTAAATTGAGGGTATATTTCAACTTTCAAGTAACATTTACTACTATTTAAGATTAATTAATTAAAGCAGTGGAGCATGAACATTAGGAGTATTATGGTTGAAGAGGGAAGAAGCCATCGTATGAGAATCTTAAAATTCTTGTAAATCACTTAAGTTTTGGTGGAAAAAAAAAAACAAAAAGAAGCTTGGGAAGCTCTATCACAACCTTAGAAAGCTCCACAAATAATTTGGGAAAGAAAGAAATGAAAAAAAAAAGGGAAAGAAAGTTTTAAAAAAATCACCAAAAGCCAATATTTTGGCCGTTATTTTAAAAATATCAACTGTTTATATTTGTCGTTATGACCATATGAACTGTTTTCTTTTCATTGTTCTACGGATACCGTGACCGTTATATGGTAAATAACTTAACGGAATAGGTGATTACCATTTCATAACGGCCGTTATGAAATGGTAATGGCCGTTTTTCAAACATTGCTTACCCTCCTTTCAAATTTATTATTTAATGTACCAAGAAAATAGGGTTTTCATTTTTCACAAAGTCAACCCCGGCCCCCCCTAATCCGATCATCCATTATCCATCAAATAGGTCCCTTTAGCATTGCCCTAAGTATCAGGGTCCAATCCACCTTTACTCAACCAAAGTCACCCCACTTCTTTAAAAATAATTTAAGACTCCTTCAAACTAAAGCTATGATTTTTCACAAATTTGTCCGTTCTACACTCGGGATAGAGCCAATGCTTAAACAATAAAATGGACCCATAGGGTAGACACCACCTTCATACATTCATCTCTAATTAAAACCAGCCCAAAATGGACCGGAATGGATGGAATAGGCCGGGATTCAAACCGAAAGTTTTTTTAACCCCATTCCGTTTCGGCCAAAGGACCAGAATGAAAAATTCCAACCATTACGGCCGAAACAAAACGGGATTGACTACTATGGGCCCATGGCCACCCTAGTATCCCCCCAACCTATGACTATAACGCCAAACATGCTGCCCCATGATAGGTAGAGGTCAGGTTGTGTTTACATTTTTCTTATCTAAAAATATAAATCTTAGAAAAAAAAATTTAGTTTTATATATTATACTTAATTAATAAATGTGTAAATTAGTCATAAACCAGTTCAAGGCTGCAGTCAAATCCCCAATCCGTCGTGAACCCTACTTAGATTGAGATCTATAAACTGATAACTACCAACCTGACAAAACCAGTACCAAAACCAACCCTTATAGGGGATCATTCTCAGAGAAGGCCATGTTGTTTTGAAGCAAGGAGAGGTCCAGGCCGTGGGGCCACCTTGAACTGGGAAGTTAATTGTTTAAGGGCCCCAAGTTGACTAAATTCTAGACCTATAAATAACGTTGAATGGGCGGCACAATTCGGAAAAAGGACTTGTTTGTATTAGGGCTACACAAAAAATCCAGTATCACTGCAAAATCGGACCGAACTAGCTGGTTCGGATTGGTTTTATGCAGATCGGTTTGGTCAACGGTTTGAAAATCATAAAAATCGCCTTACATTGGTCGGTTATCGGTTTGAACCCACGGTTAACCACCTAAACTGAACCAACTGTATGTATTAACTTGAGTATGGAGTTTTGACTATTTAGCCTTAGGGAAGCGCTTGTATGTTTACTTGCATGTTACATGTTCGATGACACTTCTAAAAGAAGTGTGTATTATTGGGTTTTAATAGTGCTGCCCAGGGTTTGGTCTCACCTAAGAGAAAGTGAACTATGAAAAGGCCCATCTCAATTGGTTCAAAATTGGGGCTACATTCCACTCCAACCCATCTTGTTGGCAAAAAAAAAAGTTCATTTTGTGTTGGTTTCATTGGTCTGGATCAAGCAATGTAGTCTAGTTCAAGTTTTATGTAGAGAAATAGGAACGTGCCAGACCATTTTATTGGTGTATTTTACAAGAAGATTTGAACTGCTTCAACTCATTAGCCTGAAAAGTTGGCCAAATCTGGCTTGGTCCATTCAATCACGCGACCGGATGATGGAAGGAAAGAATTCATCCATCGCATGATGTATGTTTCATTGGTTAAAATGAATTATAAAATATATTTTGGTGTTCATTACAGCTTCTCCTCATTCCATTTGAATATTTGATTGACCAAATTTGAACAACATTTTTTTTTGTGAAAAAAAATTAAAAAAAACCGTAATCGAACCAAATCGGTTCGGTTTGAGCACATGGGTGGTTCGGTTCAGTTTGGAAAAATAGAAAACCGATGGGTTCGGTTTGGTTGATCGTTTCCCCTTTAAATCGATCCAAACCGCCCATGTGCACCCCTAATTTATATGTGGTGGGGAGAAGGTGGGTCCGCTGCTTCAAGCAGCCCAAGAGAAACTAACTGGGTCCGCTGCTCCAAGCAGCCCAAGAGAAACTAACTTTCAACAAAAACCGATGATAAATCCCCCTGGAAAAAACAAACCATATCCATCTTCACCCATCTCATTTTACAAACCCAGCCTTCCATTTTTTATTTTGCTCTTTTTCTATTTCAAAATCAGAACCCATGAGAACTGACCCTTTGGATGTCTTCAAACTGTTCTCATGATCCTTGTCATCTCCATCTTCTTCCCCTATCCACCTCTTATCTCCTCCATCCAACAATATAATATCTCATTTTCAATGGAAAAAGGGAATCAGGCATAACTTTTTACATGCATGATGATTTTTCAAACAAAACCCACAAATCATTGCTATTATAAACATGAAAAAAAAAAAAAAAAGAGATTACCATATATGCAAGTGTATTAAGGAAACAAAAAGCATGTGTTAATGACTGCAAGTACCAAGGAAACGCAGCAGCTTCTTTCACATGCAGAAATAAACAAAACGAGAGAGACAAGAGACAGAGACAGAGACAGAGAGAGATGACAGATACCATCAGAGAGATGCCCTTTTCTAAAATCTTCTTCAGTTACCAATGGTGGAGACAAGAGTACATAGCAGGAAGGAGGTTACCCTTTATAACAGTTCAGAAGAGTCACATGTGACGAACTGCAGGTCGTGCGTTTTGCGAAAAATACGATTATACCCTTCCTGATACAGTGGAAAAGATCTTACAATGCCTAAGTATAGTAGACAGCTGGTATACCATCTAACTAATGTGTGGACCGACATCAAATTAATCGAAACCTTCTCATATCACTAACAATTATCTATTTAAATATAGGTCTAAGTTTCGTTTCAATCTGAGTAGTATGAACCGTTAGATCGATCATGCGTAGAAAAATGATAATATTGTTTCACTTGTATCAATCCAACCCTAAAATTTATTTTGATTTGAGTGAGATTAAGGATAATGGTTGTCAGTTGGTATGAATATGTGTAAGTGAGTTGGATCATAGAAGCATGGACCCACACAGGTAATGTGAGTTGTGTAGCTGGCTGTTGTTGGAGCATATAGGGTTGCTGGTCAATTTATGTTTCCTTATATTTGCTTTATTTCTTGCCACTACATGAAAGGATATAATGTATGAAGGCGATGTGATAAATGGAAGCATATCCATAACCATGAAGAGGTGTATGTATAAATGGAAATAACAAGGATCTACAGTGGACATGAACTTGGACCGAAACCTGACGGGATAAATATTTTCTACTTTCAAGATCTTCATATTAGAATTAAGTAAATCACACTTCTGTTCTTCTGCGGTCAGTTTATCAGCAAAACTGTTATTTTCATCCTCTAAGTGACTCACTTTTGCAAGAGCTTCAGATAACCAGCTTTCAGAGAAGTATTTTGCTCTTTAGATTCTTTCAAGCTTATAGCCAGTTTTGAATTCATCTTTAGCATCTTCATGGTCTTCACAAATAATAATTGATATTCAGCTTTCCAATCACGTTCTCTCTCTGATTCACTAACATTTTGATCAGTCCCATTATCAGAAGAATCTAGTGGAGTAGCAGAAACTGAAGTTTCCATAAATGCCATGAATTTATGTGTGTTAGCTTCAAGCTTCCCAGACTTAGATTTTTTTATTATCCTCCTCAGAAGTATCATCATCCCAAGCCAAATTGAAAGCCTTCATTTTTTATTTTTTATTTTTTATTACCGCAGTCACTAGCAATGTGTCCATTACCTTAACACTCATAACATTGAATCTCTTTAGCAGATTTCTTCTTTCCATAATTTTTAGGGATTTTGAAATCACTTTCTTCCCCTTCATAAGCAATTGGAATTGCTTCATAAACTGAACATCAACTTTGGGATCAATCTCCTCAGAATTATAATAAAATCATTAGCAATTTTCTTGAATGATTCTTTAGAAGCTTTCAAAGCACACATTTGGATTTTTATTCTCCATTAAACCTTAGGTTTGCTTCAAAAGTCTAAAGGTTGCCCACTAACTCATCAACTTTCGTAGTAATGAGATTTTTTTTCTCCTCTATGGCCACAACCTTTCCATCAAACCTTTCTGGAAGAGACCTTAAAATCATTTTAACAATTTTGTTTTCAGGAATTGGTTCCGTCAAAGTATAGGTATCATTGACAATTGCATTCAACTTAGCATTAAATTCATTGAAAGATTAATCTTTTTCCATCTTTATCGTTTCGGAAGCTGTATACAAATTTTTAAGTTTCGACTGTTTGACAATGTCAGTCCCTTCATGCACAGTCTGCAGGATATCCCTAGCTTCTTTTTGCAATAGTGCATGTAGAAATTCTTCGAAATTCATACATATTAACTCCATTATAAATAGAATTTAAAGCCCTAGAGTTGTAAGTGACAGCCGGTTCTTCATCCTTAGTCCACTGTTCTTCAGATTTGGGAGTAGTTACCCCATCAGCAGTGACATCAGTGGGCAAGGATTAGTCATTCACAATAGACTTCCAAACTTTAATGTCTATGGTTTTTAAGAATGCAACCATCCTGGGTTTCCAATAAGTGATGTGGGTGCGGGCAGTGGAAGGAGTGTGTAGGTGCTGTGGAGGGAGACAAAGGGAAAGAAAGCGGGCTAATGAACTGTGTCTGCTGCCCCAGCAATATGGAGACTGAGTGAGTTTAAATAACAGTTTTGGTGGTAGTAAAAAGGGGTCACTGAAACTGTTTGTCTCATTTATTGTCCGTCATTATTAATCGACTAATGAAAACAACTATTATTCAATCGGTATAATTTCTCGAATTTCTTAAATAAACATAATGAAAATTCATCAATTCCAAATACCAATTCCCAACAATCGGAGGACTACCTCTGAAAAGTACACCCCAAAAAACTCAATAATCAAACTAACCTAATCCATCTATCTTCTCAACACACGCAAAAAAGGACCTTTTGATGAAACAGATTAATCCAATCTGGCCCAACTACCCTACATGATCCCTTAATAACTTAATTAATATAGCAATAGAAAACACATCTGAGTAAAACAAAAGAAACACACATATGCGTAAACATGAGATACAATATTTAGTAGAATTATAATATTTAGTACAATATAATAGCACACTCTTATATGTGTGTCGTTAGGAGATATCTTTTACATAGTGTAGAGCAAAGCATGTAAAACTCTGCGGCCCACCAAGCCATGTATAGTAAAAGCATTTATGGTGGTATGGAGACTTATAACACACACTCCCTCTGAAGCATTTTTTGCCGCAATCTCCCTTAACGGGCCACTTGCATCTTTTTGCAACCCTCTGGAGGGAAGGCTATAAGCAATTGAGAATAATTGTTTTTTTTTTTAATATTAACTTGTTTTTACAAGAGCCCATAGAACAGTATGAAGGCTCATTGCTGCCTATTGAAAATAAAAGGTGACTTTTCCAGTTTTCCCCCCTTTCTAGTGTAAAGGTATCTTTGATTACATCATATGAGCTTCAGGTTTATAGTTTTTTAGTGCTATTGATGCCATTTTCTGCCAATATTTCTTCCTATAATACTCTAATTCTTCTACAAAACCAAAGTATCTGTACAAACATGATGCACTTCTATGGTTAACGATGACTTTTCTAGACCACGATGTTCCTACTCTGTGTCGTATGATAATACAAAATATCCATTTGCAGTAGGGATTCTCTGGGGATGCCCTTTTGCCTGTGCACATGCACCATAGATTTTTTATTTGTTTTTCTACAGAGCATGTATGTTTTTTTTTTTTCCTGAAATGCAAAGATTTGAGGCTGTTTTCTTATGACCCACCTTTTCCCGTTTAGGTTTGACTTCAAAAGATTAAATTCTGTTGACAGTGACAATTTGGGAGCTGGTTTTAAGGTTTGGATTTGTAGTGATCATTTTATGGATCACCTACAACTATAGAAATGCTTTATAGATGATTAGTTTCCTCCGTCATTGCCATGTGGAGGAGCTTTGCTTCTGCTGCTATTGGTGGAACCATAGGACCAAAGAATGACCTTGGGAAGCCAGATCAAGTTGGTTCAGAGTGCTCAGATGATGAAGTTTCTTCAAGCACTAGCGGTGAGGAAGGGCTTGAATGCCCAATATGTTGTGAGTCCTTCGATATTGTTGAGAACATACCCTATGTCTTATGGGGCGGTCACACCCTCTGCAAGAACTGTGTCCTTGGACTCCAATGGGCTATTATGAAATTTCCTACTCTCCCTATCCAACTGCCACTCTTCATCTCCTGGCCATGGTGTAATCTGTTGTCCTTTCGGCTGGTTTACAAGGGCAATTTGAAGTTCCCCCGCAAGAACTTTTTCCTACTCTGGATGGTTGAGAGCATGAATGGTGACAGGGGGAAGATGCATTCAGTTTTATCTGGAGAGCATCAGCGGGTTTGGTCTTCTAACAACAACTCAATGTCTGAAAGTCAAGTTAATTACAACAGCCTGAGAAGGGCCCCGTCGTCATTCATGCATCGTGAATAGTCTTTGAACCAAAATCGTGTGAGTGCTTCTATGGCTGATTACTAGAATCTGAGGAGATTCCACTCTTCCGTTTGTAAATCACTTGTTTTCTTCATGAACTTGACAGCTAAGTTCCCATTGGTCCTTGTATTCCTTTTGATTGTGTTGTATGCCATTCCTGCCAGTGTCGCCATCCTGATTCTATACATCCTTATCACCCTTTTATTTGCGTTGCCCTCATTTCTGATACTTTACTTCGCATATCCTTGTTTGGATTGGCTGGTGAGAGAAATTATCACTTGAAATGCAAATCATTCCATACCCAGCTTTGGAACGATGCAAGCCCAATACCATGCCATAATGGGGTGCTTTTTTACCCACTCAATCGTAGTGTATTTTAATTCGTTGACTTCCCTGATTAAGAATGGTACTGTTTTTAGGTGCTGAATGAAATCATTGATATTTGCATCTGAATGGTCATCCATGCTGAGAATCTACTTTGGTGGTAGTCAAGGTCTCAAGGGTCCGTGAAGTTTACTTCATACTCTCAACTTTGACCGTTGATTTGGTGTTACTTTGCAAAGTGGGGTCGAGGGTTGTGGGGGTTGTAAATCAAATTAGATGCCGCTCTACTAAGTGCTTGTACTATTGGAAACCATATGTTTGTAGACACTTGAATATGATGTTAGGCTGCATGTAATGTAAAATTGTAAGGGTGTTATTTTCTTCTAAGACCATGGGCAATTTGGGCTTTTTGTATATTTTTGTTTTCAAGGTTTCTTAAAATGTAAGTCGTGTGAACACTATCCAAACACAGGTATGTGGAAAACTTGGACACTCTGTAGACCCAGGCATGCGGAATTATATTCTTGGTTGGATATTTAAACCGGTTGGGTTTATGGTAGATTTGAACCTGGACTCAATTGTCAAGTGGTTCCAAACCCAGTTTTTCAGGTTGGGTCTTTCAGGTGATTGGGAGAGTTTAGTGATAACCTTATTAGCGACATCATTGAAGTTTCTCTCATAGATAACCTTTGGTGGGTGCACTGATCTCATCATTGTTAAGTGTATCTATCATCTTTTCAACTTAATTTCATGTGAACCAAGATTTCCCTATTTGATCAAATTTTGTGGATGCACTGCACTATCATTTTGAGAGACTGGAGAGATATTCTGGCTGCCATTAATAGCTTTTCTAAAAATTAAAGATGATAGATTGTAAACTTGTAAAGATGGCTAAAACTGCAAATTGGAATCATGTATAGTTGTAGGACGATCCACCTGTATCTTTGGTTTGTTTCACAACCCTCCTTGATTAGAACAAGCCCAAGGGCCTGGTAGTTTTCATCAATCCAGTCCTTCTCACTAGGTCACTACCCATGGAATAGAGACTAAAGAGATAACAGTTTCTGGGCGGTCGGGTTAAGAGTGATTTGTAAATTGTAGGTGCGAAATTGTGATTAAACCGCCAACATAAACTTGATACTGACCCCATAGTTCATGGTTCTAGCCTTCGGTAGAGTTTGTCGGACTCTACTGCCTTGGTAAATATAGTAGGGCTTTGAGATTTAGCCATACAAATAGATTGGTCCATGGGTGTTCTATGTTTTATCAGTTAATAATGGCTTCTAATTTTACTGGTTGCATATACACTTCTTGAACTGTTAAATTTTGGGATATGTAAGATCATCTGCCAATGCATGGATCTATCCAATAATATCTGTCAAGACCTTCCAATCCCTCTTGTTCTTTGCTGATTTGCATGCATCCAAATTGACCAAAAACCAATCTTTTTTTTTTTATAACGGTAACTGAAACATTAGATTAAAAAGAAGGCATTAAGCTACACAACACACTTCCAAAACAGGTACAAGAGACTTGTACAGAAGAACAAAAGCAAACAATTATATGGTGTAAGCAATCAAAAGAATAACCCTATCTATCCCTTGTTTAACTAGATAGTCCTCTATATAGCATCTGCCGACCTAACATGCTTAAATTCGACATAACCTTGAGAAGATAAGGACTTGATTTCCACAAGAGGATGTGGAACCTCCAAGGACCCTCATTGCTTGAGATCCAAAAGATAGCGTTTGAGGAGTCACTTTCCACCAACAATTTGTCACGAAATGAAGAGAAAAACAAACGAAGAGCCTCTAAAATTGGCAACACCTCATACTCATTTGATTCCTTGATACCTATATTCTTAGAGAACATAAGCAAGACATCCCCTTTTTGGTCCTTAAGCACACCCCCAACACTCTGATGACCCTGGCTTTCCTCTAGCCGCCCCATCTATATCAAACTTCAAAAAGCCCCTTGGGAGAGGACATCTGTAACGCCCCAATTCCGGATACCGAGAAAATCGTCAAAGTACCGAAATTGGCACGCTACTTCCCGGAAAATCCGAGAAATTCCAAGATCGTAGGTCCGCAGTGAGGTCCAATTTAAAACTTTTTGAACAATAATGTAACAACAGTTATTATTGCGGAAGCATATTATAAGCGGAAGCCATACAGAGATAGCGGAAGCATAAGGTATCATCGTATATATGTCAAATGTAGATGGGCTGAAGTCCAGTCTAAATGTATAGTAATAACAAATCAAAGTTTAATTACATATTTTTATCACTACCCGTCTCACAACAAAAATCTCTCAAAACCCTAAACAAAAGAACGCTCAAACCCCTGCAGCTGGTGTCGGCTCTCCACCTTCCGGCTCGACCTCATGGTCGGCCGGCCCCCATCCGTAGTCGCCTGCTACGGGCACCTCAACGAGTGCGAACGCATCGCCCTCGAACTCGGGGTCAAGACCTAAGCACCAAGAGTGGGTCAGATCTAAAGATCTGGCAAGTCACAATATGCAGATAATATAGAATGTATGCATCAAAATGAGTAGAGACATGTATAAAGTTAAGAGAGTAACAAAGGTACATATGCTATGCAGTCGTGCAAGATAACAATGTAGAATCATAATAAGCATAACAGTAATAAACCTACACAATATGGCACATCCACATAAGCTGGTCACCGTGGGATATTATGCCGCGGCCCTCCCATACTGAACACAGTCGCGGTAGGGATCCTAAGCTAATGCTAGAGATTACTAACCCCGCAAAATATCATCAACATCATCCACAACTACCGGAACCGGCATCACACCATCCGTCCCAACAGTGCTCATCATGATAGCCACACAACAAATCTCAATAGCTCCTACCAGTGATGATCAGTCCAACTGGCTGAGCTTAAATCAACTGAGTGAATGTCTATGCCGACTCGGAAACAATAAAGGTCTGTGTCTGTCTAGGCTTTGCCTTGCGTGAACAAGGTCCTAACAAAAGTCCCTAAGAGGTCTAAGTACTCAATACAAATTGTGGATTATAGTTCAAGTCCAATTCCAATCATTGGATCCGTACCAAGGCCCACCAAATACTTGGCCTGGTCTATAACAATCCATATGAGACACAAGTCCATGTTCAATGACATATGATCCATCTACGTCCATAATGGGTCACAAGCCCATACAATCTAACCTCTCCATTCTAGGGTAATTCACATCCAACTTAGGCCATAAAAAGGGCCCGCCTAGCCACAGACACGGGTCAATGATCCACCCAATCAGATTACCGGGTCACCTCTAAGTATTCCTAGGTTTAGGTCCTCCATTTTCCATTTAATTAACAGGTATTAGCAATAATAAGGACAATAGAGTGATAGTCGTAGTATGAGGGAGATGAATCTCCAAGTACACGAATCATAGGGAGATAGCAACAGTCCAACCTAGGTAAATGGTCCACTTTCGGATACAGGTCCATCTCAGGTAATTCGATCTTTAAGTGAAACCACAGATGCTAAGGAATATTGTGTTTGGTGCTTAGAAGTTATGTGCATCATTTTGGTAACGTATAAAGGTCGAATCATCTTAGATTACATAACCTGGACTTTAATTAGTGGACCCCACGAGTCAAGGTTGAGCCACACCATTTACTCGTGGTTGGCACAGTGATGGAAGTCTATTTGAATGGTCAATGGGTTCTACATATGATTGCAACAATGGAATTTAGAATCTGGGAAGTGTCACTGTACACAGTGTGCTCAGCCGACCTCCTGGCCTGGGCGGTCAGCTCGGCACACTGGGTCCAGAGAAGGAAAAACATCCTGCAGGCAAAGCCTGATTGTCCAGGACTTCCTGTGAGTTCGGCTAACCCCCTGGCCTGGGTGGTTGGCCGTGCGCACTAGGAATTCTGGCTGGAAGAAATGTCCCAGGTTCTAGTCTCCTTTGTTGAAATCCCGCCTTTTTGGAAATCCATCTCGGAGTTCGGCTAAGCAATGGAGCTCAATTGAATACTCAGTTCGGCCACCCAGCTCAGCTTGGCAAAGGGCCTAGCTCAGTTGGATCACCCAGCTGAGTTCGGGAAAATGCATTGGGCTTGGCAGGGCATTGAGGTTGGTTTAGCTCTCAGCTCGGTTAAGCACTGAGTTCGGCTAAGCTCGAAGTCCGGTCTGGCACGGAACCCGGTCTGGCGCTGAGCTCAGTAAAACACTGAGTTCGGCCATAACACTGAGTTCGGCCGTAACACTGAACTCGGCTTTGAGCACTGAGCTCGGCCTAGACACTTAGCTCGGCTAAACGCGGATCTCATCCTGACCATTATGCTCGGCAGAACTCTGAGTTCGGCTAGTGTTGAATCCAGCCATCGCTGAGTTCGGCCAGTGCTGAGCTCGGCAGTTGCTGAGCTGCGCTAACGCTGAGCTCGGCAACCGCTGGGCTCTGCAAGTGCTGAGTTCGGCAGTTGCTGAGCTGCACTAATGCTGAGCTCGGCAACCGCTGGGCTCTGCAAGTGCTGAGCTCGGCCATCGCTGGACTCTGTCCATCTCTCCTATCAGTGTTGTGTTCTGTTACAGAACCCAGTTCTGCGACAGGACACAACTTCTCTTCATTAAGCACAGGAATGGTGGTCCACCTCTGATCAAAATCCAGATCAAGTAGCAACCCATGGTCGCACAGGCCCCCTCACATAGACGTAGGGTCCTAATCTACCAAGGGTGGTCCTACTTCGATTCCGATCTCAATACTGCGAGATGGGTTCTTGTCATTCCATCTCCGGAAACTCAATCCCGTGGCCCAATTCTTCTGGGATTCTCCATAGACCATTACAGGAGCAAAATAAATCATTCCTACATCATCCACCCATCATCAACCGGCCATTGATCATCCAAATGAGGTAATCCCATCCATCAATGGCCAAAGGAACCAAACAAACATGCTCAAGGATCGATCTAAACATATATATTACAAATTGGAATTCTACTGCAAATCAAAGGAAGGAAACATGCAATCTAGACTACCAGCACAGTGCACTTGCCTTGATCGATTGAAGGTAGAAGGAAAAGAGAGAGAACCACAGGGAAACCAAAAGGGAAGGGTCTCGGCAGTTGCTCCTACGGTGCAGGTCGATCTTGGCTGGCCTTCTGTCAGGGATTTCTGGGGCGAGGGAGAGAGAGAGAGAGAGAGAGATTGGAAGAGAGACGAGGGTTCGTTGGAGGGAATTGGGGAAGAAGAAGAGGGAAGAGATTGGAGCTTGAGAGAAAAGGAGATGAACAGTAGTTGTTAGGGCAGGGGAGGGTTTAGTTTATATAGGTTGGGTTTTTGGGTTATGGACAAAAATGCCCTTAGGGTTATAATAGGATTAGGGTTAGGGTAGAGGGTATTTGGGTCTTTAGGTGAGCTTCTAGAAGATTCTTTGGTGCAAACCCCCTATAGTAAATACAAAACTCTAGCTAGGGCCTCTAACAAACTCCCTAACTCTAAAAATAACAAAAGACCCCCTATTGACTCTACTAATTACACCACTAGACTAACCCTAGGAAAATACATAACTACCCTCACTAAGTCCCATAATTAATATAATTAAAATACTTAAGCTAATATATAGTATTCAAATTCACATTGAGGGCCCACCAGGGGTGGGGTCTCACATTCCTCCCTCCTTTAAAACATTTGGTCCCCAAATGTAAAAACAAAGTAGGGACATACCTGCGGTAGAAGATGTGGATAATCTCTTGCCACTTGGTCTCGTAGCTCCCAAGTAGCCTCAGCTGGGGTGTGATGCTCCCACTGAACCTTCACGAACTGAATGGTTCGGTCCCGAAGCACCTTCTCTTTGGTGTCGATGACGGCGACTGGCTTGGCGATGTAGGACGCGTCAGGCTTGATGTCGAGTGGCTGGTGATGCAGAATGTGGGTAGGGTCCTCCACATACTTCCTCAACATCGAGACATGGAAGACGTCGTGCACACCTGATAGCTCTGCTGGCAACTGTAGTCTGTAGGCGACATCTCCGATCCTAGCCTTGATCTCAAAGGGTCCGACGTATCTCCGTGCTAACTTGCCCTTCTCGCCGAATCTGAGGGTGCCTCGAGTTGGGGAAACCTTCAGGAATACACGGTCTCCTTTCTGAAACTCAAGGGGTCTACGTCGGTTGTCTGCATAGCTCTACTGTCGACTGCGGCTAACCTTCAGGTTCTCCACTATCTGGTGGATCTTCTCACTGGTGTCGCCGACGATAGATGGTCCGTGGAAACTCCTGACACCAACTTCCTCCCAACAGATTGGGGTCTTGCACTTCCTGCCGTACAATGCCTCGAACGGTGCCATCTTGATGCTCGAGTGGTAACTGTTGTTGTAGGCAAACTCACAGAGTGGCAAGGAATCCTCCCAGTTCTCCTTGTAGTCTAGGACACAATCTCGCAACATATCCTCCAAAGTCTGGTTGGTGCGCTCTGTCTGTCCGTCTGTCTGAGGATGATAGGCTGTGCTGAAGCTCAACTTGGTACCCAAAGCTCGCTGAAGGCTATCCCAAAAGTGAGAAGTGAAGCGTGGATCTCTGTCTGAAACAATCGAAGCTGGAACTCCGTGCAAAGAGACGATCCTATCCACATACAGCTTAGCAAGGACGTCGAGTCCCGCTCTCATCGATACTGGCAAGAAGTGAGCTGATTTGGTCAGTCTGTCTACGATCACCCAAATGCCATCACTGCGTCTCCTGGTAGTTGGAAGTCCTGCAATAAAATCCATGGTAATATGCTCCCACTTCCACTGAGGTATCTCGAGCTGATGAAGTAGCCCTGGTGGCTTCTGATGCTCGGCTTTGATCTGCTGATAGGTCAGACATCTGGCCACATAGCCTGCAATCTCTTTCTTCATGTTGTTCCACCAGTAGTAGCTCCTCAGGTTCCTGTACATTTTGGTGCTGCCTGGGTGAATCGAATATCTGCTGTGGTGTGCATCTGCTAAGATCTGGTCCTTCAGCTCCTGGATATCTGGTACACACAGCCTGTCCTGGTAGTAGAGTACTCCACCAATCAGTCTGAACTCTGGCCTCTGATCAATCTGCTCGATCACTCTGACAAGCTTAGGATCGCTGCGTTGACTGTCCTTGACCTCTCCAAGCAACTCCGGTTCCCATGCAGACATGGTAGCAAGCATAACTCTATCGCTGAGCGGCTGAAACTGGACATCCAAGTCACTGAAGACATCGGTCCACACGCCCTCTGCTGCTAGAAAACTGACTAGGGCGGTCTTCCTGCTCAAAGCATCTGCTACGACGTTCGCCTTACCCGGATGGTATTTGATAGGGAAGTCGTAATCCTTGATGTATTCCATCCAACGCCTCTGACGGTTGTTGAGATCATGCTGAGTGAACAGGTACTGCAAACTGCGATGATCTGAATGGACTTCGAACTTCTCTCCGTAGAGGTAATGCCGCCACATCTTCAGTGCAAACACGACTGCTGCAAGTTCTAGATCGTGAGTAGCATACTTCTTCTCGTGCTCCTTTAGCTGACGTGATCCATAGGCAATGACTTTGCCCTCCTGCATCAAAACACAACCAAGACCGGTCCCTGAAGCGTCGGTGAAGACAACGAAACCGCCTGAACCAGAAGGTAAAGATAAGATCGGTGCTGACGTCAGTCTCTCCTTCAGCTCTTGAAAGCTGTCCTCGCATGCATCTGTCCATACGAACGGTACATCCTTCCTCGTCAGCTTGGTCAAAGGGGCTGAAATCGAAGAGAAACTCTTGACAAATCTGCGGTAGTAGCCTGCTAAGCCAAGGAAACTCCGAACTTCTGTAACATTCTTCGGTCTCTCCCAGTTCACTACTGCCTCGATCTTTGCTGGATCCACTGCTAGGCCGTCTTTGGAGATGATATGTCCGAGGAAGACTACTTGCTCTAACCAGAACTCGCACTTGCTGAGTTTTGCGTACAGCTGGTTGTCACGTAATAACTGTAGAGACGTCCTCAAATGCTGCTCGTGCTCTTCTCTGGATTTGGAGTAGACCAACACGTCGTCGATGAACACCACTGTGAAGCTGTCGAGGTACGGGGCGAAGATCTTGTTCATCAGGGCCATGAACACTGCCGGCGCATTCGTCAACCCGAACGGCATCACAAGGAATTCATAGTGTCCGTAACGAGTACGGAACGCTGTCTTCTGCACATCCTGCTCTCTGACTCGCAGCTGATGGTATCCCGATCTCAGGTCCACCTTCGAGAAGTACTGCGCTCCCTGAAGCTGGTCGAAAAGCTCGTCGATCCGGGGAAGAGGATACTTGTTCTTCACTGTTGCCTGGTTCAGCTGCCTGTAGTCGATGCACATCCTCATCGATCCATCCTTCTTCTTCACGAAGAGCACAGGTGCTCCCCAAGGTGACATGCTCGGTCTGATGAAGCCCTTGTCTATCAACTCTTGCAACTGGGTCTTCAACTCTCGCAGCTCTGCTGGAGCCATGCGATAAGGAGCTCTGGAAATCGGTGCGGTGCCTGGCACAAGCTCGATGGTGAAGTCGATCTCTCTGACTGGAGGCAATCCTGGGATCTCGTCGGGAAACACGTCTGGAAACTCGCAAACGACTGGGATCTCCTCGACTCCCTTGGACTTCTTGTCCTCTGAGATGAATGCGATGTAGCCCTCGCAACCTGATCTCACTAGCTTCTCTGCCTTCAGTGCTGAAATCAACCTAGTGCTGGGTGGTCTCCTCTCACCCACAAACTCGATCGTGGCATCTGAACCGTCGATAGTGAGCCTAACTGTCTTTTCGAAGCAATCCATCACTGCTCGATATCGGGCCAACCAATCCATCCCCAAGATAACGTCGAAGTCATGCATGGGTAACACGATCAGATCTGCAAACATAATACACTCCCCGATCTGCACTCGGCATCTGGGGTGGTAAGTCTGACACACTACCCTCTTACCCACGGGCGTAGACACAACTAGCGTGTAAGGCAACTCCTCTCCTACCCCACCAAGAACTAAAGCAAAAGCAGAAGACACATAGGAATGTGTCGCACCAGGATCAAACAATACTCTAGCGACCATATCACAAACAGAAAGAGTACCTTCAACGACGTTCCCTGCAGCTTCGGCCTCCTCATGTGTGAGTGCAAATGCCTGACCTGCGGCCTGAGGCCTCTGCTGCTGTCGCTGCTGTCCATAGGGTCTCTGGTGTCGTCCCCTCTGGTAGTGCTGTCCCCTGGGCTGCTGGGGTCCACGTGCCTGCTGCGGGGCACGGTACTGCTGCTGAGGTGGCTGGGGTGCCGGTGCAATCTGCTGAACGTGTGGAGCTGGAGCTGGTGCTCTCGGTGGTGCTGGAAGCTGAAGCATCGGGGCCTGAGGCTGTCCCCCTCTGAATGGGCAAAATCTGGAGATGTGTCCTGTCTCCCCACAGTCATAGCATACTCTGGGCCCACGCTGCTGCTGCTGCTGAGGCTGCCGCTGATACTGATGCTGCCTGGCCTGGCCTGCTGGCCTCTGTCTCTGAAATGGCTGCTGCTGTATGGGCAAGGGCTGCGGTCTGACCAAGGCGGCTCTAACTCGCCTCTGCTGCTGACTGGCCTCTATCCGCTGCAGACGCTCCTCTGCCCAGTAAGCTCTCCTCAAAGCCTCCTCATAAGTGTGAATCTCAATGCAAGACATGTTAAGCTGAATGTCGTCTCTCAGTCCCTCGACGAACCGCCGAATCCTCTCGGACTCAGGTGTGATCAGGGCCTCTGCAAAACGAGAAAGCTGGGTGAAGCGAACCTCATACTGGTAGACAGTCATGCTGCCTTGCACCAGCGCCTGAAATTCCCGCAGCTTGCGGTCTCTGACGTGAGATGGTATGAACTTCCGAAGGAAGTCCGCCCTGAATGCAGTCCAAGCGATCTTGTCTCCTATCATCTCGAAATGACGCTGAATCGTCCTCCACCAGTCCTCCGCGACTCCCCGGAATATGTAAGCGGCTAACTGCACTCTCTGCTGACCGGTGCACTCGAAGACCTTGAAGATCTTCTCTATCCGCACAATCCATTCGTCGGCCACCAGCGGGTCATCGGCGCCAGTGAACTCAGGTGGTCCCCTTTTGAGGAACCTCTCAAATATGACGTTCGGGTCTGCCTCCCGAACGGATGCCGCCGCTATGCCTGGCTGAGCCACCCTGTCCATGATGTCCAAGACTTGCGTCTGGAATTGGGCAAAATCCTCGGCCTGCTGCTGCTACGCCGAAGCCTGGGCCTCCTGGGAAACGAGGAAGGCCTGTAAGAACCTCTGGAAACGCTGCTCGAAGTCTGGCGGACTACCGACTGCTGGTATCATATGTGATGGAGAACCCTCTCTAGACATCTGTCAAGAGAAAGAAATTAGGTTAGTTTAAGTCCAACACTTAGGACTACACTGATTCTACCTGATCCATCGACCCTATACGTACCCCCACACTGAGGTCCTCACCACGTCCTAAAGTTTCTAGTGTATTTTATTTCCTAGAGACTTGCCCGCTCTGATACCATAAAATTGTAACGCCCCAATTCCGGATACCGAGAAAATCGTCAAAGTACCGAAATTGGCGCGCTACTTCCCGGAAAATCCGAGAACTTCCAAGATCGTAGGTCCGCAGTGAGGTCCAATTTAAAACTTTTTGAACAATAATGTAACAACAGTTATTATTGCGGAAGCATATTATAAGCGGAAGCCATACAGAGATAGCGGAAGCATAAGGTATCATCGTATATATGTCAAATGTAGATGGGCTGAAGTCCAGTCTAAATGTATAGTAATAACAAATCAAAGTTTAATTACATATTTTTATCACTACCCGTCTCACAACAAAAATCTCTCAAAACCCTAAACAAAAGAACGCTCAAACCCCTGCAGCTGGTGTCGGCTCTCCACCTTCCGGCTTGACCTCATGGTCGGCCGGCCCCCATCCGTAGTCGCCTGCTACGGGCACCTCAACAAGTGCGAACGCATCGCCCTCGAACTCGGGGTCAAGACCTAAGCACCAAGAGTGGGTCAGATCTAAAGATCTGGCAAGTCACAATATGCAGATAATATAGAATGTATGCATCAAAATGAGTAGAGACATGTATAAAGTTAAGAGAGTAACAAAGGTACATATGCTATGCAGTCGTGCAAGATAACAATGTAGAATCATAATAAGCATAACAGTAATAAACCTACACAATATGGCACATCCACATAAGCTGGTCACCGTGGGATATTATGCCGCGGCCCTCCCATACTGAACACAGTCGCGGTAGGGATCCTAAGCTAATGCTAGGGATTACTAACCCCGCAAAATATCATCAACATCATCCACAACGACCGGAACCGGCATCACACCGTCCGTCCCAACAGTGCTCATCATGATAGCCACACAACAAATCTCAATAGCTCCTACCAGTGATGATCAGTCCAACTGGCTGAGCTTAAATCAACTGAGTGAATGTCTATGCCGACTCGGAAACAATAAAGGTCTGTGTCTGTCTAGGCTTTGCCTTGCGTGAACAAGGTCCTAACAAAAGTCCCTAAGAGGTCTAAGTACTCAATACAAATTGTGGATCATAGTTCAAGTCCAATTCCAATCATTGGATCCGTACCAAGGCCCACCAAATACTTGGCCTGGTCTATAACAATCCATATGAGACACAAGTCCATGTTCAATGACATATGATCCATCTACGTCCATAATGGGTCACAAGCCCATACAATCTAACCTCTCCATTCTAGGGTAATTCACATCCAACTTAGGCCATAAAAAGGGCCCGCCTAGCCACAGACACGGGTCAATGATCCACCCAATCAGATTACCGGGTCACCTCTAAGTATTCCTAGGTTTAGGTCCTCCATTTTCCATTTAATTAACAGGTATTAGCAATAATAAGGACAATAGAGTGATAGTCGTAGTATGAGGGAGATGAATCTCCAAGTACACGAATCATAGGGAGATAGCAACAGTCCAACCTAGGTAAATGGTCCACTTTCGGATACAGGTTCATCTCAGGTAATTCGATCTTTAAGTGAAACCACAGATGCTAAGGAATATTGTGTTTGGTGCTTAGAAGTTATGTGCATCATTTTGGTAACGTATAAAGGTCGAATCATCTTAAATTACATAACCTGGACTTTAATTAGTGGACCCCACGAGTCAAGGTTGAGCCACACCATTTACTCGTGGTTGGCACAGTGATGGAAGTCTATTTGAATGGTCAATGGGTTCTACATATGATTGCAACAATGGAATTTAGAATCTGGGAAGTGTCACTGTACACAGTGTGCTCAGCCGACCTCCTGGCCTGGGCGGTCAGCTCGGCACACTGGGTCTAGAGAAGGAAAAACATCCTGCAGGCAAAGCCTGATTGTCCAGGACTTCCTGTGAGTTCGGCTAACCCCCTGGCCTGGGTGGTTGGCCGTGCGCACTAGGAATTCTGGCTGGAAGAAATGTCCCAGGTTCTAGTCTCCTTTGTTGAAATCCCGCCTTTTTGGAAATCCATCTCGGAGTTCGGCTAAGCAATGGAGCTCAATTGAATACTCAGTTCGGCCACCCAGCTCAGCTTGGCAAAGGGCCTAGCTCAGTTGGATCACCCAGCTGAGTTCGGGAAAATGCATTGGGCTTGGCAGGGCATTGAGGTTGGTTTAGCTCTCAGCTCGGTTAAGCACTGAGTTCGGCTAAGCTCGAAGTCCGGTCTGGCACGGAACCCGGTCTGGCGCTGAGCTCAGTAAAACACTGAGTTCGGCCATAACACTGAGTTCGGCCGTAACACTGAACTCGGCTTTGAGCACTGAGCTCGGCCTAGACACTTAGCTCGGCTAAACGCGGATCTCATCCTGACCATTATGCTCGGCAGAACTCTGAGTTCGGCTAGTGTTGAATCCAGCCATCGCTGAGTTCGGCCAGTGCTGAGCTCGGCAGTTGCTGAGCTGCGCTAACGCTGAGCTCGGCAACCGCTGGGCTCTGCAAGTGCTGAGTTCGGCAGTTGCTGAGCTGCACTAATGCTGAGCTCGGCAACCGCTGGGCTCTGCAAGTGCTGAGCTCGGCCATCGCTGGACTCTGTCCATCTCTCCTATCAGTGTTGTGTTCTGTTACAGAACCCAGTTCTGCGACAGGACACAACTTCTCTTCATTAAGCACAGGAATGGTGGTCCACCTCTGATCAAAATCCAGATCAAGTAGCAACCCATGGTCGCACAGGCCCCCTCACATAGACGTAAGGTCCTAATCTACCAAGGGTGGTCCTACTTCGATTCCGATCTCAATACTGCGAGATGGGTTCTTGTCATTCCATCTCCGGAAACTCAATCCCGTGGCCCAATTCTTCTAGGGATTCTCCATAGACCATTACAGGAGCAAAATAAATCATTCCTACATCATCCACCCATCATCAACCGGCCATTGATCATCCAAATGAGGTAATCCCATCCATCAATGGCCAAAGGAACCAAACAAACATGCTCAAGGATCGATCTAAACATATATATTACAAATTGGAATTCTACTGCAAATCAAAGGAAGGAAACATGCAATCTAGACTACCAGCACAGTGCACTTGCCTTGATCGATTGAAGGTAGAAGGAAAAGAGAGAGAACCACAGGGAAACCAAAAGGGAAGGGTCTCGGCAGTTGCTCCTACGGTGCAGGTCGATCTTGGCTGGCCTTCTGTCAGGGATTTCTGGGGCGAGGGAGAGAGAGAGAGAGAGAGATTGGAAGAGAGACGAGGGTTCGTTGGAGGGAATTGGGGAAGAAGAAGAGGGAAGAGATTGGAGATTGAGAGAAAAGGAGATGAACAGTAGTTGTTAGGGCAGGGGAGGGTTTAGTATGCCCTTAGGGTTATAATAAGATTAGGGTTAGGGTAGAGGGTATTTGGGTCTTTAGGTGAGCTTCTAGAAGATTCTTTGGTGCAAACCCCCTATAGTAAATACAAAACTCTAGCTAGGGCCTCTAACAAACTCCCTAACTCTAAAAATAACAAAAGACCCCCTATTGACTCTACTAATTACACCACTAGACTAACCCTAGGAAAATACATAACTACCCTCACTAAGTCCCATAATTAATATAATTAAAATACTTAAGCTAATATATAGTATTCAAATTCACATTGAGGGCCCACCAGGGGTGGGGTCTCACAACATCAAACTTCCACCTTCATAATTTGCGACACTGAACAAATAAACAAACCTCCCTCACCAAATCCTCACCAAATCCCACTTTGTTATTCGTCAATTAATAATTGAAAGAAGGCCGCTGTAGACAATTCTCGCTCCCCTGCAAATTATGTCATTCATTTCTTTTCAAATGGACCACATTATGGCAAAAGGGATAAGTCTCCACAGAACTGCCCCATATCTTGAAAAAGGACAAAATCTCCAAGCTTCAAACATACTAATCATGGAGCCTGACAAACACCATGCTAACCCACATCTCTGATTGAATTCTCTCTACAAAGAAGATGAAACATCACAATGCAAGAAAAGGTAATCCACTCTCTCCAACCCATTCTCAGTTCTCACATAAAGGGCACACATCTGAAATTTTTTACGAAGACAAGCCTCTCATTCTAAAATTATTCGTCCCGAGTCCAATCTTAATGGATACTTGGATTCTTGATTCTAATAAAAAAAATATTAAAAGATCCTAGCGGGCTGTACATCACTCTTCTTTAATCTTCATCAACTTCTCTTCATGTTCACATGTGCTAGGGCTGTTAACAAGCCAGGTAGATGCTCTAGCTAGCTAAATTAAGCTTTAACTTTTTGCTCATCTCATTGTCTAGTGAGCCAAACTCAAGTTAGGTTCTGCTTGGCTAGGCGGAGATCAAGTTGAGAATCTCAACTAGGCTCAGCTCAAGCTCATCTTGTTTTAGGGCTTGACCTGACTCTACAGGTGTGAGCCATATATCTGTTAGGGCAGTTTTCACCTACAGGACTCCGCAGTTCGCATGACTGCTGTGTGGCCCCACCTTATGGTACCTGAATAACAAGTGGCATCAAGGTGGAAGTTTTCTTATTTTGATATGCTTCCATAAGGCCATTACTAAGTAGGTTTGCTTAATGTCCGGGCTTGGACTTAAATTTTTGGACTCCTTAATATATGGGCTGGACTTAGATTAAATGATAGAAAGCCCAAAGCCTGGCATGAATAAGTAATACATGTAGTTTAGCATTTATTTATCCAAACAAGTACTTAGAAAGCCCAAAAGAATGATTAAAAGCCTGACCTGGCCCGACCTGATTTGCTTAATGGGCAGGCTCAGACTAGACAAGCAAGGCCAATGTTGGGGCTATCTTATATATGGGCCTGTGTTTCTAAAGGTGGGTCAGGCCTGGATATGCCTCTGTCCAGCCCGACAAGACCAAGGGTGTTCATGGGTGGGACATCCTTGCGCTCATCTTTCTATCACCTAATCTAAGTTTGTCCCATGAGTCCAAAATTTAGACCCAGATTGGATACAAGTACTTAAACCCTAGGCCTAAACCCAGCCCAAAGTAGATTGGGCCCTAGTCGAGTCTAGAATGGCTTGTGTACCGAGCACTCGTGACTATACTTGAGCTCAAACTTAATATCCATCGTCAAAACTTCACTTAATTTGACTCGTGAGCTTTAGCTAGTGCTGAAATTAGCTAAAAGATTGTCAAGCTTATCTCGACTTAATTCAAGCCAAGCTCAATCTATATTCTCAACTCTGGTTCGAGCTCAAGCCTCAAGGTGGCTCATTTAATGTTCAAGCTCAGCTAAATCTTAGCAATCGGCCATGCAGCCTTGGCCATTTCAACACCAGCACCGGTAGCCAGGCTCGACCCAACAACACCCAGACCCATCAATCTCTCTCCCAAAATCCTCAGCTGCTCTTCCCTCAATCACCTGAACCAGATCTACGCCCATCTCCTCAAAACCCCTCCCAATCTCTTCCTCTGGAACTCTATCAAACGAACCCATTCATCCCATCTCCCCCAAACCGTCCTCCACCTGTTCGTCAAAGTGCTAGAAGGCCCAGTCCTCAAGCCCAACAAGCATACCTTTACCTTCGTCCTCAGGGCCTGCGCAAGGAATCTCGCTCTTCGCAATGGAGAACAGGTTCATGGGGTCGTCTTGAAATCTGGGTTGGACTCAGATTGCTATATCCAGGCGAGTTTGATTGGGTTGTATATATGCGGGCTGTTCGAGGGTGGAGCTTGCTCGACAGGTCTTTGATAGAATGCCTGTGAGAGGTCTGGTCTCTTCGACCACTATGGTTGATGGGTATTTGAAAGCTGGGAGGATTGGGGATGCTACAGGGGTTTTTGATGGAATGAAGGAGAAAGATGAGGTTCTGTGGACTGCCATGATTTCGGGTTATGCCCGGAGCGATCAGCCGGAGGCGGCGTTGCGACTATTTAGGGGGGTTGTTATTGGAGGTTGGTACTGTGAGTTCGAAGAGTGTGATATCTAGTGTAATCTCTGCGTGTTCTCGGTTGGGTGCTCTCGAAACTGGCAGATGGTTGCATAGGTACTTGAAAGATAGGAGAATTGAAATCACCACTAAAGTGGACACTGCTTTGGTTGATATGTATGAGAAATGCGGCTTGATTGAGGTTGCACTCCAGGTGTTTGATGAGATCGTTCGACCAGATGTTGTGGCTTGGAATGCCGTGATTTCAGGTATGGGATTGCAGGGAAATGGCCTGGCTGCACTTGGTTTGTTTGAGAGGATGAAGAAAGCTGGCATCAGGCCAAATGAAAGCACGCTTGTGGCAATCCTAACTGCATGTGCTTACTCTGGAATGGTTCAAGAAGGGAGGCTGATATTTGATCAGATGAGGAAGGAGTACCAAATTGACCCTAGGATAGATCATTATGGGTGCGTGGTTGATGTACTTGGACGAGCGGGTTGCTTGGAAGAGGCGGAGAATTTCATCAGAGCAATGCCCATTGTGCCTGATGCCATGGTTTGGAGAAGCTTGCTTGTGGGTTGTTGGAGTCATAACGATGTGGAGAGAGCTAAATTGGCTTTGGGAAAAATTCTGGAGCTTGGGTCTTGTGAATCCACTGATTTTGTTCTTCTTGCCAATATATATGCCTCTCTAAACTTGTATGCTGAGGCTTGGAGAGTGAGAAGACTGATGAAAGATAGAGGAATAGAGAAGCGGGCCGGGCATAGCCGAATAGAGGTGGAAGGGGTGGCTCATGTGTTTGTTGCTGGTGACAAATCACATCCAGAGAATGATGAGATCTATTCTATATTATCGATGATGATGGAAGAAATGAGGTGCTTCGCTCATCAATTTGCGGATATGGATGAGTGAAGCTGAATGAGATGTGTGGGTAATGGCCTTTTTCTCAAAATGTGGCTGCCTCCTATGTAACTGCATGCTCAACCAAGGATCAATTGAAGTTGGAAGACTAACGTACTGGCTAGAGTTAAGAAGCCAAATGAGGCATCAAGCAAAGTGTCATTTGCTCAATTTGTACTCAATCCCATGCTCAATTTACACCATTGACGATTATGGAAGAGATGAAGTCCTTTGGTTATCAATTTGCGAATATGGATGACTAGTGCAACTTTGTAGAGTCAAAGAGTCAAAGGTGGCATCAAGCAAGGCATCGTTTGCTCAATATGCCTTCAATCCTAAGCTCATTTTGGGGACGCAGTACCATTTTGCTCCAGTTCCCAGCCAATTCTGAAACAATATCTATCCATATCAGAATTGTTTGTCCTCAATTGATGTGGTGCTTTAGCACTAAATTGTGAGATTGAGAATGCTTTTGGTGCTTATTTTTGGTATGCTGGTAATGTGGCAGGAAGGGCTGGAGTGCATCATGCATTTGCGCCAAAAACTTTGAATCCAGTGTTTGGTGAATACAACTAAAGATGCAGGCAAAATTGGCAGTTGACGCTGAAAGGGATAAACGTGTAGAGTTGCGTACTTGCGTATCTTACCATCTCCTACTCTTTGTTGCTCTAGATAAATGGTGCTTTTGATTCAGATAAAAAAGTATGCCTGTTGGGTCTGTGCCTGTCATAATTCGGTTGGCTGTTAGGCTGATACCAGTTTCCTTGCATGGCTTTGCTTCGAATGACTCAGAACCATGCTATTTTGATGTAAAAAACTAGACGCTGATGGTGTTGTGCGCGTGTATGCGGAAACGTGAATTAATGCGATCGAACGGACAATAAACCACACAAGACAAACAATCACACACAAGATAATTACGTGGTTCGGCAATCTTGCCTACGTCCACGGGAAAGAAACTCGACTCTCCTTTAGGTTCGCTCTTCTCTCTACCCGTCTGTCTGTGTCTCATGGGTTACACATTACATCATATATATAATGTTCTCTTTCTTACCCCACCCGTCTGCAGAAAGCCCAGCTCACAGCAGGGACCAGATCAGGTCAGGTTCTGGGTCAGTTCCGCCTGACCCGTGAAGCAGGAAGCCCATTCCAGCATTCTGCTGACGTCAGCGCCACGTCAGCGAACAGTACGGTCAACAGGGTTTGACCGGGATCGACGGCTGAAACTTGTTTCGTCGATATCTTGATCATCCGAGGTCAGATCGGAGATCCGTTTGCGCCTACAGATTCTTTGCGAGCAGATCTATGTAACTGTGGAAGAAGATTGGCAGTTTGACGGTCAACAAGAAAGTTTGACTAATCGGAGCGCAGAAAACTATTTTTGCGATATCGGAGCCATCCAGAGTCGGATTTCATATCCGTTTCTTCCAGCGTACTCGTGGTGACGAGATCTACTGATTGGTGCAGAAATTGAGGTTAGTGACAGTTGTTTATATTTTCTTGATTATTAAATTAAGATGGAGAACAACACTGTGAACACTACCATGATCAAACTCAACCATACTAATTGGTTGATTTGGAAACCTAAGATGGAGGATATCCTCCATTGCAAAGACCTCTATGATCCCATTGAGGGGGGGACCAAAAGAGATGTCTGATCCAGATTAGAAAAAGATGCATAGAAAGACCATTGGTCACATCAGACAGTGGGTGGATAACAACATATTCCATCACGTGTCTAATGAAACCAATGCAAGAACCCTTTGGATGAAGTTAGAAGAAAGATATGAGAAGAAAACCGCCGTAAACAAAACTTTTCTGATTAGAAAGCTTGTGAACATGAAATTCAAGGAGGGTGGTAAAATTGAAAATCACATAAATGATTTTCAATGCATTGTGAATGAACTGGCTACAATGAAGATGGTCCTTGATGATGAGATGCAAGCTTTATTTCTTCTAAGTTCTTTACCAGATATATGGGAGACATTGGTTGTTTCCGTAAGCAGCTCTACTCCAGATGGTGTGTTATCAATGAGTCAGGTTACTAGCAGCTTGTTAAATGAAGAAACAAGAAGGAAAACTGCAGGGATAGATAATGCACAGGCCTTTGTTACTGAGAATAGAGGGAGGAATAAGAGTAGGGGACCAAAGGGGGGTCGTGGCAAGTCCAGAGGAGGCAAGGAATCACAGACTAAGAAAAAGTCTGGAAAATGCTTTCATTGTGGCAAGGAGGGTCACATTAAGAAGAATTATTTTGCCTTAAATGAAAAGAAAGAAACCAACAATGAGCAGAAGAATGACACTAACACTACTGCTTCTTTGGATAATGAAGTAGTGATTCTGACCAGTGAAGTTGAAGAGTGTTTGAGTGTTGCAGATAATCAGGTTGAGTGGGTTGTTGACACAGCAGCATCCTACCATGCTACTCCTTGTAAGGAGATGTTCACGACGTACAAAGCAGGGGACTTTGGCACTGTGAAGATGGGCAACACAAGTCATTCGAATATTGTTGGGATCGGTGATGTCTGCATTTAAACCGATATTGGTTGCACAATGACGCTGAAAGATGTGCGACATATTCCTGATCTGCGGTTGAATCTGATTTCCGGGACTTCATTGGACCGTGCAGGTTATGAAAGTTACTTCGGAAATGGCAAGTGGAAACTCACTAAAAGGTCTCTTATTTTTGCGAGAGGGAAGGCGTGTAATACGCTGTACAAGACATATGTGAAGCTATACAAAGGTGTGTTGAATGCTGTTGAATACAGATCCTCTCCAAATCTGTGGCATAAGAGACTTGGACATATGAGTGAGAAAGGACTGTAGTTATTGACAAAGAAAGATCTGATTAACTACTCTAAAGGTACATCCCTTGAACCTTGTGATTATTGCTTATTTGGTAAACAGCATAGGGTTTTTTTCTCTAAAACATCAACGATAAAATCTAATGTGTTGGATTTGGTATATTCTGATGTTTGTGTTCCCATGGAGGTGGAGTCATTGGGTGGCAATAAGTCTTTTGTCACATTTATTGATGATGCATCCAGGAAAGTCTGGGTTTATGCGTTGAAATCAAAGGATCAGGTGTTCCAAGTATTTCAGCAGTTTCATGTCATGGTTGAAAGAGAAACAGGAAAGCTCTTGAAATGTCTCCGCACAGATAATGGTGGTGAGTATACATCCAACCAGTTTAAAGGCTATTACTCAAAGCATGGTATTCGACATGAAAGAACAGTTCCTGGTACTCCACAGCACAATGGTGTAGCCGAGAGAATGAACCGCACTATTCTTGAAAGGATGAGATGCATGATTAGAGTGTCACAGCTACCAAAGCCATTTTGGGGTGAAGCTATTCTGACTGCCGTTTACCTGATTAACAGGTCTGATTATTGGGGATTTGCAACCAAAGTCCCACATCGGCTAGAATTGGGAAAGATCATGAGCATATAAGTTGGACTAAGTACTCCATTGGTATGAGGCCTTTTGGGTAGAACCCAAGAACAAATCCATGAGGGCTTAGGCCCAAAGTGAACAATATCATATCAATGTGGAGTTTGTGGTCCACTATCCCAACAAGTGGTATCAGAGCCCAGGCCCAGACTTAGCCCGGAGAATCCTCATATTGCCGAATAAAAGGTGGCGGGCCCCAGTGATGCGCAAGGGAAAGCGCAGTACTCACGATTGGTGGATCCGTGGTGATGCTCTTGAGTTGGCTCTCCTCGATGGAGCGGACGGAATGGTTGATCATTTGAGGGGAGGCCCGGTAAAAATATCCAAAGAGATATGGTCCTTTGTTTGAGGGGAGGATTGTTGGGGATTTGCAACCAAAGTCCCACATCGGCTAGAATTGGGAAAAATCATGAGCATATAAGTTGGACTAAGTACTCCATTCGTATGAGGCCTTTTGGGTAGAACCCAAGAACAAATTCATGAGGGCTTAGGCCCAAAGTGGACAATATCATATCAATGTGGACTTTGTGGTCCACCGTACCTAATAGATGGGTCATTGATTCTGCTTAAAACTGTATTAAAATTATTTATTTTTTCACTGCCTTACCATGGAAGCTTTGATCTTCTTGTCTTTTGCCTCATTCTGTTGTAGTTGTAGACACAAATTCATATACTTGTTTCTTGTGGAGTTTGAAGGGTGCTGTGGTAGCATCACTTGAATGAAAATATTTTTTTTTTTTTGCTAAAGAGAATGAAAATGAAATTAGTTATAAGTGTGTTTGGGGTGCCCCAATATTATACAATTCTTGTCACTATTTGCACTGGATGGGTTCCTCTCATGGTTTCTATGAGGTAAAAATCTAAGGCCCATTAGGAGATCATTTGGATGAATGGCAATCATGGGAATAGAATGATGGAAAGCCCTCAATGTAGATTAATTTTTCGCAAGCCCAATTGGATCATCGCTAATCCTTGATTAGGGTCCTCAGTTTTTTATTTTGTTTAATCCACCAACAATTTCTTGTGTTCAATCCACCCATAAGTAGGGGTTGGATGAGAGTCAAATAGGAGTGAATATGATTCTATTAGGGGTAGTGAGTGAGAGGGTTGAATTGATCATACTCGGCCCGTTACTTATGGAGTTGAATTCACAGGAATTCATGTTCAAATTTGTTCCAATGAAGGAATATTAAAAAGGTGAGGCATGAAGGATGTGTGAATTAATTGTAAGGAAATGTCGATAGGACCTTGACTTTCCTAAGACTGAATTACTAGGGATTCATTTTCTATGAAATAGGAGATCACACCATGGTCATTTTTTCATACTCTCCTTTGTTTATTCATTTTTAACCACTTTTAGAAATACAAGTCTTAGGGCCCGTTTGGATGTATACAAAATAAAATATTTACAGATTTAATTATTACAATAATAAAATAGTATAGAATAGAATAATGTAATATTATAATATTACAATATTTTTGCTGTTTGACGATTTTTGAAGAATCTTACAGATTTTAAATTGAGTTGTTTGGAAGGTGCTATGATTAAAGTAAATTACATTATTAGAATAATTTTTTATTAAATATTTTTAATTTAAATATAATTTATCACATTTAGATAAAAAAGTAGTGTGGTATAGTAAAGTTCAGCTGCGATGGTTTTACCTTAAGTTGCTTTTCTTTTTATCACATAAAACCATGACAAAGTATAGTAAAGTAAAGTCAATACAAAAAAAAAAAACTACTTTACAACTCTCTCTCCCACTTTGTTTTACCACATACTTCATTCCACCTTACTTTACCTCACCTTTACTATGATATGACATCAATCTTTGTTTTACTTCACCACACCTATAAACAAGTCACTTTTACTTACCATATAAAACTACGATAAAATGTGATAAAGTAAAGTTGAATAAAAAGAAAATACTTTACCATTCCTTCCCACTTTACTTTATCAAATATTTCATCCCACCTTTACTTTACCCCACCTTTACCGTACTGTGACATTTACTTTTACTTTACTTTACCATATATGAAACATCATGATGGATTTGAAAGTCTTTATTTTACTCTACCACTTTGTAATCGTCATTTTGAAATATTCTTATATTTTAGAAAGTTTTCTGCATGGGGAGCTATAGGAGAAAATATTGAACTTTTTGAAAGAAAATAATATTTTCTTCAAGTTTTTCTTGGGTTACCAAATGCACGAGATTCTCTTCTTTAGAAAATGAAAGATTATATTCTATAAAAGATTATTTTCTTGTGTTTTCTTGTACATCAAAGCAGACTGTTAGAATTTCTAGGAATTCTTGTTTCATACATATTCACATGTATCTCTAGAAGTGGTTAAACTTGAATAATCAAGAGTGAAATTCCAAAAAGACCTTCAAATTATCTCTTTGAAAATGAATCACAGCCGGATGGAAAGTGAATACCTAGCCATCGCCCAAATCTTAGGAAAGTGAGGGTTGCATGTGGACCTCTATCTTATATCCTTCATCTCTCACTTCTTTGATAATCCTTTTTTAAAACCATTTCACGATGATTTCGTATGTATTCAACTCCCATGCAATCAAATAAGCCCCAAGTGTTTCTAAAAAGGACATAATTCATTACCTTTCAAAGAACCGTGAGAGGTATCTCTTGGGTGAAAGATTTTGAAACTATAAATAAAAAAATTCTTGTAATATTTGGCAGGGATGATAAACCTCAGGCATGGTAATTGCTTGTCTTCTGCTTTAATTCTGGCATTGGGTCATTTTGTTGGATGATATTTGTCAAAGAAAAATTATCTCATACAGTCAGACGTTCCCATCAGTTAGCTAAAAGAGGTAGGGGCATTACATAACTCAAATCTTCCGAATTAAAGGCTCCCCACTTTAAAGCCTGTTTGAAAAGGAGCACTAGAATTGGCGGAACCTGGCTATATAAATATATATATATATATATATATGGGGCCAGCTCTCCTAAGCTGAAGCTTAAGATAAGGTAAGCTGAAGTAAGCTCAATTACGTAGTGGGACCCACTTGGGAACCCACTTGGGGATCCATATGAGGATGGGGGTGGGGGGATTTCAAGGACTCCCTGGGACCCTCCTTCCTACAAAAAATCAGCCCAAATCGCGGTTTCTATCATCTCCATCTGGGCACCAAAATTTTAATGGTCAACGGTCTATTCGGATTGGTACATAGTCGATCCAACGGTCTAGTAAATTCGGATTTGACCAAAAGTTGGTGGGCTTGTGCAATTTTAGGGGGTTGTGTGTTTGGTCCATTTGGATGGATCAAGGATGGACCCTAGAAGTGTTAGCTTACGGAATCATATCATAAGCTTAAGTTTAGGAGAGCCTTGCTCTATATATATATACATGCATCAGGTGGCACCATGCAAGATATGAGCGTATTGGCCAGTTTGTTCAAATCAAAGTGACAATTAAATTGGCTATGGTTAATACAAGTTTGGTCCCCACCAACCTCACCATCAGCAACCCTATTAATATGATGGCTTGAATTATCAGTTCAACTCAATTTCAGGGCCACCCACATACAACCATCCCAAAATTAATTGTGACCCGACCCGACTCGGTTACCCGACCCAACCCCGTAGATCAATGGGTGGGTCATGGTAGTAGATTTTCAGTGCTCGACCCAACCCGACCCGATGTCATCTGTAACGGTTAACGGGTCTCACGGGTCAGGTTACCGGGTGACCCGTGAAACCAGTAAAAGTCTACTATTGATCCATCATTCCATCCATTTCTGAGTCTCTGAATTGGGACTCACAAGAAATTGGTTAGGCGACTTAGTCCTCTCTCTTTTGGACTACCAACAGTCAACAGGGCAAGACTAGGATAGAACATGGATCGGGCCCATTGCAGTTACGTACGTTGCTATTTGACTATGGGGCTATGGGCTGATCTTTAAAGATCAGGCCTATTACGTTAACCAGTTGCCAAACCGAACATGCCTGAAGGTTATGTCCAGGCCCAGCTAATTTGCAAAAAATATATATGGCCTATATATAAATGTCGGTCAGGCCTGCAAGCATTAATTAAAGGGTTCATCAAGACCTGACCCACACGATTACCATGCAATAAAATGAGCCAAGGCAAAACTCGAGGACCTGAAAACATAGCTCAAATGCAATGAAAGTCAGTCCAGGCCGGAGGGGCCCTCATGGAAAATAGTTCTTGTTATTAAGGGGCCTGAGATTCTCCCCTTTTTCCTGATTCATCTTTTTCACCCAGAGGATTCCAGACCATGGAATCAATGGTGGATGAAAGAATAATGGGCAACCTGAATATCATATCCAATCCAGTTGAGTCAATTGAGAATCCTTTTAACCAATGCATTATTGACCAAAGTTCCTTTTCCCTTTTCTTATTTGATGACCATAAATTTGTTGATCATGACCATCAATTAAACCTCATTTATTTCACAATCTTAATCTATGTACTGCAACGGGTGGTTGTAATCAAGAAAACAAGGACCCCACTCTTCTTTAATTTTATTTTTCAATTTAATATGCCTTAAATAGTAAACCTCATTTCTTTTTGACCCGAACCCGGCCAACCCTTGACCCAAACGGGTCGGGTTCGGGGAAAATGTGGTCGGGTCGGGTTCGACCCGATGAACATCCCTTTATTTATTAGACACTTCCGCCCTTTCTTTCCATCACTCGCTCTGCTTTCTGCTCCCCGTGACTTCTGAGAAAAAACGCTCTCGCTCAAATTCCTCTCTCACTCTCGTCGCTCTGCGAAGGATATCGTTCTTTGTCCCTGCACGCTGTTTGATAGATAGATTACTGACTGTTGAGTTTGATTTTGCAGGTTTCTCTCGTGCTAGTTTTCTTTCAGTTTGTTTGCATTTCTTTTTGTGTGTGGCTAATATTATGGATGCAGCAACTCTTTCTTCTTCTTCGTCTTCTTTTCTTTCATCAAACACCGAGACCAACACCAAGCAATCTCGTCAGACCCAATATCAAGATCGAGAGCACCTGCGTCATAATATTAGTATTAAGAAGATATAGAAAAGCGAATTTTGTTAATATATATAATATTAGTATTAAGAAATACATTCAAGTTTTTTTGTTACCCATTGCTAATTTCAAAGCCCAATAAAACAAAGCCATCTCATTTGGACTTGTTTGTGCAACAAGAGGATTCTAGTCTATTCATATTTTTATTTCCTCATGAGAATGGAATTCTGTACTTTCGTAGAAAATCAAAGTCCTCTCTATTAAGGAAAAATGATTAATTTTTATCTTCTATGCAAGGAAAATACGTCACACCAAACAACATATTCAACCAAAAACACTCCGACCCCAAAACATTTTTATCACAAGCCCATCCATGAGGTGGTCTACCAGAAGGTCGGGTCTGATTTTTGTTCACATGTGACAATATATCTTTGAATAGAGTAGAGATGTATTTGGAAACTAAAAAAAAATGATATTTTTAATTAAAAATTTATCAGTATGAATTGTAGAGAGGTGGGCCCTAAATATTAAAATAAAAATATGACAATCTTGAGAGGATGGAAGATAGATGGTGTTGAGAGAGAGAATAACTGTAGCAAAATAGAGAGATTTTAAGAGATATTGATTGAGAGACTTTATGAGATAGATGATAGGGATAAAGAGATTTTTTTGGAGAAAAAGGCCCGTGCTAAGCCCGGTCCCAAAAAGAAAAATATTATTAAAATTTAGGTTCTTTCTAAAAATATTTTAAGATAGAAAAGAGAAAGGAGAAACAAATAAAATTCTTTAAAAGAAACAAATCTATTTATCTATCATCATCGATATTCGATGCATCAAGATTCTACATAAAAAAGAAAAAAAATTAAAATAAACTTACAAAACCAACAAACCAAATTCAAAATTATAAATCTCCACCCATTTTTACTTTTCCTGTGATTTTTAGAAAGAAGAAAAAAATATGCTATAAGCTAGTTGTTGTCAAGTCTTTTAAATTACAGAATTATTTATAATATTAAAATAGAAAAATTGAAGATGAGCATAATAATTTAAATATAATATTTTAAATAAAATTTGAGGTGGAGGGAGCATTAATGTGAGTTTCAAAAATAGTTTCTCTAAGACACATGATGGGTGGGCCAAGATTGTCATCTAATTGCGATCGCACGGTTAGATCTCACCTACCGCACACTACAATCGTTGTATTGTGACACGTGTTTCAAATCTTATTGAATGATATTGACGATTTTATTTTTCAAAAACTGCAATTTAATCATGGCGATTGATCTGATAAAAGGCATAATTTAATCAGAGACCACATGATCAAATCTTGTATATGTGAGACCCAATAGTTTGGGCATTGTTCTTCCCAGCCACCTCACCAGAGGCTTTGTTGATGGCACTGCACAGTCCACGACCATCTCATTGTTCACGTACATACATGTATGCCATGTGTGGGACATTAGAGAAGCTGTGTGGTTTGATTGTAGCGGTGGGCCAAGCATGCCCATGATATCAGATGGTTAATAATAATAACAATAATAATAAATTATTTACCATATTAATCTTTGTATTGTATCGAGACATCTATAATGGGATACAAGTCCTTCATGATTACTGCTTAATATTATATATATGAAAATTGAAAGATATGGGTCCATAATCCATATACAAAGTCTTGATCAAATATCTTGACAATTTTAGTGGGGACCGTAGGACCCTGTAGATATTGTCTCAGCTAACCAGTCCCACATGTAAAGGAGCTGTATTAATCCATGAGTGGGTCCCACTGCAGAAATTAGTTAAATGTTCGGGGCCCACTAATTGATTTGCATCCATTAAAAAAATAGACAACAGCCAACCAGCTTGCGTCCCTCCATCAGTGGGGCCCACTCTTAGAAAAAAGGGAAAGTTACACTAATAAGAAGATCAGTTACAGGAACCTTACCACATTAGAATGAGAGATTTTAGGAAGTATTGGAATAGGGAGAGAGATTTTAGGGGATGCAAACCCTGTGGAATGGATCTCGTTTTCTCTTAATGAAGAGAGAGATTTTAGGCTTTGATGAAGGGAGAGATTTTAGGAGATTGAGAGAGGCACCAAGCAAGGCCCCACTTGAAAGGCAAAGGCTCCCTTACTATTTTCTAAGTGATTTTCTTGAAAGGAGAATAATTGGGTGTTGATGTGGCACCCTTTCCAGCCCACCTCTCATTTGCTTTATTTTATGAGACTAGCAACAACGCCCCGTGCTTAGCCCGGGACAAAAAGTAAGATATTACATTTTGAATTTATGAGATATCAAAATTAATTATAAACATATAAGCATATATTCATGCATATATATAAAAACAGTCAACACATCTTTAATCACAAATATAAGTGGTCAACATCAACAATAAACTATTACAAAGATAAAAGCTAAAAAAAATCCATTCAACAACAACATAAAAATAATAATGACAGCAATAAATACTAAAGAAGATATAGAAAAGCAAATTTTGTTAATATATATAATATTAGTAATAAGAAATTAATGCATTAAATTTTTTGTTACCCATTGATAATTTCATTGTCCAATAAAACAAAGCCACCCCATTTGGACTTGTTTGTGTAACAAGAGCATACTAGTTTATGCAGATTTTTATTTCCTCATAAGAATAGAATTTTCTATTTTCATAAAAAATCAAAGTCCACTCTATTAAGGAAAAATGATTCATTTTTTTCTTCTATGCAAGGAAAATACATCACACCAAATAACATAATATTGTTAACAAAGAAAATCATAAAAATGAGCAACCCTCTCGTTGCACAAATCCAACATTTTTTTTTTAATTTTCACATAGGCCAATGGTCATTTCAATCCCTCCATAAACTTCTTCTCTACCTCTTTGAAGTAGTACCAATACTATTTTGGAACTGATCAAACCATTTTTTAGCTCTAAATTTTTCTAAAAATGTATAAACATCTTAACTTTAAAAGCCATAAATTATGAGACTTTAAAACCACAGGCTGGTGTTATTTGATCCTAGTAATAATTGGCATGCCTTGGATCAATGTATATATCTCTTAATTATGAGTCCATGTGGGCCAAACCTAGGGTCATATGTCTATATAATCAGATTAGAAAATGATGCCTATAAGATTCAACCAAAAAACTCCAACCTCAAAACATTTTTATCACAAGCCCATCCATGAGGTGGTCTACCAGAAGGTCGGGTTTGATTTTTGTTCACATGTGACAATCTTTGAATAGAGTAGAGCTATATTTGGAAACTAAAAGAAAATGATATTTTTAATGAAAAATCTATCAGTATGAATTGTAGAAAGGTGGGCCCGAAATATTAAAATAAGAAGATATCCATAATCTATATACAAAGTCTTGATCAAATATCTCGACAATTTTAGTGGGGACCGTAGGACCCTGTAGATATTGTCTCAGGTAACCAGTCCCGCATGTAATTAGCTATATTAATCCATGAGTAGGTCCCACTGCAGAAATAAGTTAAATGTGCGGGGCCCACTAATTGATTTGCATCCATTAAGAAACCAGACAACGGCCAACAGGTTTGCCTCCCTCCATCAGTGGGGTCCACTCTTAGAAAAAAGGGGTTAAGAGAAGGTCATTGGGGTTTCATCCAATACTAGAGTCTAATCTTGAAATATATTTAATACGAACTGGTGCCCACTATTGGAACCATCCATTTGGGGAAAAAACTGAAAGAAAAGTAAAGGAGCAACAACTCGAATTTCATTTAACGTGGGACCCATTGATGATTGAAGATCTCAGAAAAAGAAAACAAACCGACTGTAAAGATTTGCTTATAATTTGGATAATGGCAAGAAATATGACTCAAATTCAAAAGTTTAGAAAAATCTCTTATGAGAGAGGTTTTAGGAGAGAAAGAGCAGTCCAAAGTGAGGTGGCACCTTAAAGCAATGTGGGATTTTTGTGCATATTTCTTTGAAATGAGAGACTTTTTAGGGATGAGGTGGCACCCCCCACAGCCCACCTCCCCCTTTGCTTTAATATATATATATATATAATTTGTTGTTTGCGTGTAGTATACAGTTCACACAAATACATACCTTTTTTCTATGCCACCCATTCTTGATAAAGATTCTATGGCTGTAATTTATAAAAATAAAATAAAAAAATAATTTTATTATTTATTTTAAAAAATGAAGTCATCATAATTATGGAGGATATTCAAATGCATAAGATAAAAGCTCAAAATAGCATCCGTATGAATAAAAAAAAATAAACATAAAAATGAGCAAATATAATCAAGTATTTCTCGATATCTCAAAATAGTCATTTCAAAAAGTTCCATTCATTTTCAAAACAAAAATATATCCCATCAATGAGCTGGATTTGCATCCTTGTTTACCTTTTAATCTACATGATTGGAAAACAGAGAAGCTCAAGTCCCTCTTGTTTAAATGCAATTTGTATACTCTGACTTGGATTTAGGTTATAAGACTTAGCTATTTTTTTTATTACATATAGTATACCATATGTCATTGTTAATATATGTATCTAATATAATACATAAAATAATAACAAGTAAATGTAAAACCATTGAAAGGAAAATTATAAAAGAATTCATGTAGGTTTTGACATGGATTTAGATACCCCTCGCTTGAGTCTAATAAATTTGGGGCGGGGAATATTATAGTAATAAATTCTCAAGAAAATGAAATAAAAAGTGGGTGAGAGTAGGAAACCAATACTTGAATAATGAATAAGAGCATGTACTTTTTTTTAAAAATCCTAGCTTAGGCCGTTGGTGTTAAGAATAAATATTTACAGATTTTTGTAAGAAACAAAGAGAATAGCATAATGTATATTATAAATTACCATATTTTTTTTGTTTGGCAGTACCGAAGAAGTTATTTTACATGCGTTGCTTGGCATTATATAAATGTATATACTAAAATCATCTTTATAATGTATTTCAAATCAATTGTATGTAATACTTTGTTTCAAGTAAGCCTAATTCGGAAGCATCAACTATATGTTTCTGGGGAGACACAAGTGCAGAGTTGCAAGTTTGTGGATAGATATGGGAAATCATGATCAATGTCATTGAATAGCTGTTCCATCCTCCATTTGTTTGAAGTATTTATTATTACTCCAGCAAGATTTTTGGAACTCGCTCTATCCAAATTATTTTTTGAGAATTTCTTACAGAGAGAGCCCTTTTAGGAATAACCCCCATCACTCTGTTCTTAATTTTAAATAAAGGAAAATAAAACTAAATGAAATGGTAAAATGGGCAGCAATGTTCCTACCAGTATGAATATGGCATATCAAAATCTTGCATTGAAGACGACCTTTAAGCCCAAGTGAGTGTGCTACATCAATAACCTTAGCATTGATCTATTAAAACCCTCGTTTGAACTAATTTCTTATATACAGGAAGAGAAATATCAAACCCTACTTTGATGTGGGTCTAAGTTCTTACCTTGCCATGAAAAAGAGAATAGAACGATGGCAAGAAAGCATCTAAAATGGGAGAGGGGAAGAGTGCATAAAAGTAGTTTCTAGGAGAAAGAAGGAATGAAGAGGAAGAGGGAGAGTGGGAGAAGGGTGCATAGCCAGAGACAAGAGAAAGGGAGGAAAGATCAAGAGATGAATATTTAGGAGGAGATGAGAGAACAAGGCTGACAAAGAAGTAGGCGGAGAAAAGAAGAGGGTAACGAACGAGAAGATAGGGAACTGAACGAAAGAGGAGAAAGCACACAGTGAGCGGAGCTTCCCCGTTATTGCCAGGATGAGGCCGTGAGACTGAGTAATCTTATGTACAGATTAGGGCTGTAGGAACAACTGTGCTTTCTGCTAGAAAAAAAAGAACATTCTCTTTTTTTTTAAGTTGAAAACCACTCAAGTAACAACTTTAAAAATCACAGAAATTATATTGGTGCATCAAAATGTCCTTAAAACATAGAGCTGTAGATGATTAGCAAGTGTCATCTATCCAGTTGCTTTAAAAAAAAGGTTAGATTCCAAATGTCACTCATCTAACTGTCACACCAAAAGGGTGATAATAAGTGTGAATAAAAAAAAAAGATAGTTTGAAGATCAAGAGATGGAATCGAATGGATTAAATAGTGCATGGTAGTGTATGTGCTCAACCTGAATTTTATCTATTGATCAATAATTGGGACTAAAATGTTAATGCAAACCCACCTTTGAAGTTATAACGGTTAGCCGCACACTTAATTAGTAGTATAAATTGCTCATGAAAAATAACATTTTGTTTGCACCTTAGAGCAAAATGATTGAAGAATTAATAATATGATAATAAAATATTATATTTGGTAAAAAAATTATATTAGTTAAGGAGAAATAATCTAGATTATCAAAATAATCACAAAGTGTAATATGATATTTATCCAAACAAGTACTTAGAAAGCCCAAAAGAATGATTAAAAGCCTGACCTGGCCCGACCTGATTTGCTTAATGGGCAGGCTCAGACTAGACACGCAAGGCCAATGATGGGGCCATCTTAGATATGGGCCTGTGTTTCTAAAGGTGGGTCAGGCCTGGATATGCCTCTGTCCAGCCCGACAAGACCAAGGGTGTTCATGGGTGGGGCATCGTTGCACTCGTCTTTCTATCACCTAATCTAAGTTTGTCCCTTGAGTCCAAAATTTAGACCCAGATTGGATACAAGTACTTAAACCCTAGGCCTAAACCCAGCCCAAAGTAGGTTGGGCCCTAGTCGAGTCTAGAATGGCTTGTGTACTGAGCACTCGTAACCATACTTGAGCTCAAACTTAATACCTATCGTCAAACTTCACTTAATTTGACTCGTGAGCTTTAGATAGTGCTGAACTTAGCTAAAAGATTGTCAAGCTTATCTCGACTTAATTCAAGCCAAGCTCAATCTATATTCTCAACTCTGGTTCGAGCTCAAGCCTCAAGGTGGCTCATTTAATGTTCAAGCTCAGCTAAATCTTAGCAATCGGCCATGCAGCCTTGGCCATTTCAACACCACCAACCGGTAGCCAGGCTCGACCCAACAACACCCAGACCCATCAGTCTCTCTCCCACAATCCTCAGCTGCTCTTCCCTCAATCACCTGAACCAGATCCACGCCCATCTCCTCAAAACCCCTCCCAATCTCTTCCTCTGGAACTCTTATCAAGCGAACCCATTCATCCCATCTCCCCCAAACCGTCCTCCACCTGTTCGTCAAAGTGCTAGAAGACCCAGTCCTTAAGCCCAACAAGCACACCTTTGCCTTCGTCCTCAGGGCCTGCGCAAGGAATCTCGCTCTTCGCAATGGAGAACAGGTTCATGGGGTCGTCTTGAAATCTGGGTTGGACTCAGATTGCTATATCCAGGCGAGTTTGATTGGATTGTATGCGGGCTGTTCGAGGGTGGAGCTTGCTCGACAGGTCTTTGATAGAATGCCTTTGAGAGGTCTGGTCTCTTCGACCACTATGGTTGATGGGTATTTGAAAGCTGGGAGGATTGGGGATGCTACAGGGGTTTTTGATGGAATGAAGGAGAAAGATGAGGTTCTGTGGACTGCCATGATTTCGGGTTATGCCCGGAGCGATCAGCCGGAGGCGGCGTTGCGACTGTTTAGGGGGGTTGTTATTGGAGGTTGGTACTGTGAGTTCGAAGAGTGTGATATCTAGTGTAATCTCTGCGTGTTCTCGGTTGGGTGCTCTCGAAACTGGCAGATGGTTGCATAGGTACTTGAAAGATAGGAGAATTGAAATCACCACTAAAGTGGACACTGCTTTGGTTGATATGTATGCGAAATGCGGCTTGATTGAGGTTGCACTCCAGGTGTTTGATGAGATCGTTCGACCAGATGTTGTTGCTTGGAATGCCATGATTTCAGGTATGGGATTGCAGGGAAATGGCCTGGCTGCACTTGGTTTGTTTGAGAGGATGAAGAAAGCTGGCATCAGGCCAAATGAAAGCACGCTTGTGGCAATCCTAACTGCATGTGCTCACTCTGGAATGGTTCAAGAAGGGAGGCTGATATTTGATCAGATGAGGAAGGAGTACCAAATTGACCCTAGGATAGATCATTATGGGTGCGTGGTTGATGTACTTGGACAAGCGGGTTGCTTGGAATAGGCGGAGAATTCATCAGAGCAATGCCCATTGTGCCTGATTGCCATGGTTTGGAGAAGCTTGCTTGTGGGTTGTTGGAGTCATAACGATGTGGAGAGAGCTGAATTGGCTTTGGGAAAAATTCTGGAGCTTGGGTCTTGTGAATCCACGGATTTTGTTCTTCTTGCCAATATATATGCCTCTCTAAACTTGTATGCTGAGGCTTGGAGAGTGAGAAGACTGATGAAAGATAGAGGAAAAGAGAAGCGGGCCGGGCATAGCCGTATAGAGGTGGAAGGGGTGGCTCATGTGTTTGTTGCTGGTGACAAATCACATCCAGAGAATGATGAGATCTATTCTCTATTATCGATGATGATGGAAGAAATGAGGTGCTTCGCTCATCAATTTGCGGATATGGAAGAGTGAAGCCGAATGAGATGTGTGGGTAATGGCCTTTTTCTCAAAGTGTGGCTGCCTCCTATGTAACTGCATGCTCAACCAAGGATCAATTGAAGTTGGAAGACTAACGTACTGGCTAGAGTTAAGAAGCCAAATGAGGCATCAAGCAAAGTGTCATTTGCTCAATTTGCACTCAATCTCATGCTCAATTTACACCATTGATGATTATGGAAGAGATGAAGCGCTTTGGTTATCAATTTGCGAATATGGATGACTAGTGCAACTTTGTAGAGTCAAAGAGTCAAAGGTGGCATCAAGCAAAGCATCTTTTGCTCAATATGCCTTCAATCCTAAGCTCATTTTGGGGACGCAATACCATTTTGCTCCAGTTCCCAGCCAATTCTGAAGCAATATTTATCCATATCAGAATTGTTTGTCCTCAATTGATGTGGTGCTTTAGCACTAAATTGTGAGATTGACAATGCTTTTTCTGCTTATTTTTGGTATGCTGGTAATGTGGCAGGAAGGGCTGGAGTGCATCATGCATTTGCGCCAAAAACTTTGAATCCAGTGTTTGGTGAATATAACTAAAGATGCAGGCAAAATTGGCAGTCGACGCTGAAAGGGATTAACGCGTAGAGTTGCGTGTATCTTACCATCTCCTACTCTTTGCTGCTCTAGATAAATGGTGCTTTTGATTCGGATAAAAATGTATGCCTGGTGGGTCTGTGCCTGTCATAATTCGGTTGGCTGGAAGGCTGATACCAGTTTCCTTGCATGGCTTTGCTTCGAATGACTCAGAACCATGCTGTTTTGATGTAAAAAACTCGACGCTGATGGGTCATTGATTCTGCTTAAAACTGTATTAAAATTATTTATTTTTTCACTGCCTTACCATGGAAGCTTTGATCTTCTTGTCTTCTGCCTCGTTCTGTTGTAGTTGTAGACACAAATTCATATACTTGTTTCTTGTGGAGTTTGAAGGGTGCTGTGGTAGCATCACTTGAATGAAAATAGTTTTTTTTTTTTTGCTAAAGAGAATGAAAATGAAATTAGTTATAAGTGTGTTTGGGGTGCCCCAATATTATACAATTCTTGTCACTATTTGCACTGGATGGGTACCTCTCATGGTTTCTATGAGGTAAAAATCTAAGGCCCATTAGGAGGCCCTTTGGATGAATGGCAATCATGGGAATAGAATGATGGAAAGCCCTCAATGTAGATTAATTTTTTGCAACCCAATTGGATCATCGCTAATCCTTGATTAGGGGCCTCAGTTTTTAATTTTGTTCAATCCACCAACAATTTCTTGTGTTCAATCCACCCATAAGTAGGGGTTGGATGAGAGTCAAATAGGAGTGAATATGATTCTATTAGGGGTAGTGAGTGAGAGGGTTGAATTGATCATACTCGGCCCGTTACTTATGGAGTTGAATTCACAGGAATTCATGTTCAAATTTGTTCCAATGAAGGAATACTAAAAAGGTGAGGCATGAAGGATGTGTGAATTAATTGTAAGGAGATGTAAAATGGGACCTTGACTTTCCTAAGATTGAATTACTTGGGATTCATTCATTTTCTATGAAATGGGAGATCACACCATGGTCATTTTTTCATGCTCTCCTTTGTTTATTCATTCTTAACAACTTTCAAAAATACAAGTTTTAGGGCCCGATTGGATGTATACAGAATAAAATATGTACAGGTTTAATTATTACAAAAATAAAATAGTATAGAATAGAATAATGTAATATTATAATATTACAATATTTTTGCTGTTTGGCGATTTTTGAAGAATCTTACAGATTTTAAATTGAGTTGTTTGGAAGGTGTTATGATTAAAGTAAATTACATTATTAGAATAAATTTTATTAAATATTTTAATTTAAATGTAATTTACCACATTTGGATAAAAAAGTAGTGTGATATAGTAAAGTTCAGCTGCGATGTTTTTACCTTAAATTGCTTTTCTTTTTATCACATAAAATCATGGCAAAGTATAGTAAAGTAAAATCAATACAAAAAAAAAAAACTAGTTTACAACTCTCTCTCCTAATTTATTTTACCACATACTTCATTTCACCTTACTTTACCTCACCTTTACTATGATATGACATCAATCTTTGTTTTACTTTACCATACCTATAAACAAGTCACTTTTACTTACCATATAAAACTACGATAAAATGTGATAAAGTAAAGTTGAATAAAAAGAAAATACTTTACCATTCCTTCCCACTTTACTTTACCAAATATTTAATCCCACCTTTACTTTACCCCACATTTACCGTGCTGTGACATTTACTTTACCACATATGAAACATCATGATGGATTTGAAAGTCTTTACTTTACTCTACCACTTTGTAATCGTCATTTTGAAATATTCTTATCTTGTATAAAGTTTTCTATATGGGGGAGCTGTAGGAGAAAATATTGAGCTTTTTGAAAAAAAAGAATATTTTCTTCAAGTTTTTCTTGGGTTACCAAACGCACGAGATTCTCTTCTTTAGAAAATGAAAGATTATATTCTATAAAAGATTATTTTCTTGTGTTTTCTTGTGCATCCAAGCAGGCCTAGGTTTCATACATATTCACATGTATCTCTAGAAGTGGTTAAACTTGAATAATCAAGAGTGAAATTCCAAAAAGACCTTCAGATTATCTCTTTGAAAATGAATCACAGCTGGATGGAAAGTGAATACCTAGCCATCGCCCAAATCTTAGAAAGTGAGGGTTGCATGTGGACCTCTATCTTATATCCTTCACCTCTCACTTATTTGATAATCCTTTTTGGAAACCATTTCACGATGATTTCGTATGTATTCAACTCCCATGCAATCAAATAAGCCCCAAGGGTTTCTAAAAAGGACATAATTCATTACCTTTCAAAGAACCGTGAGAGGTATCTCTTGGGTGAAAGATTTTGAAACTATAAATAAAAAAATTCTTGTAATATTTGGCAGGGATGATGCCGTTATCTCTTAACAGAGAAACCTCAGGCATGGTAATTGCTTGTCTTCTGCTTTAATTCTGGCATTGGGTCATTTTGTTGGATGATCTTTGTCAAAGAAAAATTATCTCATTTAGTCGGACGTTCCCATCAGTTTGCTAAAAGAGGTAGGGGCATTACAAAACTCAAATCTCCTGAATTAAAGGCTCCCCACTTTAAAGCCTGTTTGAAAAGGAGCACTAGAATTAGCTGAACCAACTTGGTTATATATATCCATGCATCAGGTGGCACCATGCAAGATATGAGCGTATTGGCCAATTTGTTCAAATCAAAGTGACAATTAAATTGGCTATGGTTAATACAAGTTTGGTCCCCACCAACCTCACCATCAGCGATCCTATTAATATGATGGCTTGAATTATCAGTTCAACTCAATTTCAGGGCCACCCACATACAACCATTCCAAAATTAACCGTGACCCGACCCGACTCGACTCGATTACCCGACCCAATCCATGGGTCAATGGGTGGGTCATGGTAGTTGATTTTTAGTGCTCGACCCAACCCGACCCGATGTCGTTTGTAACGGTTAACGGGTCTCACGGGTCGGGTTACCGAGTGACCCGTGAAACCGGTAAAAGTCTACTATTGATTCATCATTCCATCCATTTCTGAGTCTGGACCCTCTCTAAATTGGGACTCACAAGAAATTGGTTAGGCGACTCAGTCCTCTCTCTTTTGGACAACCAACAGTCAACAGGGCAAGATTAGGATAGAACATGGATCGGGCCCATTGCAGTTACGTTGCTATTTGACTATGGGGCTATGGGCTGATCTTTAAAGCTCAGGCCTATTACGTTAACCAGTTGCCAAACTGAACAGGCCTGAAGGTTATGTCCAGGCCCAGTTAATTTGCAAAAAATATATATGGCCTATATATAAATGTCGGTCAGGCCTGCAAGCATTAATTAAAGGGGTCATCAAGACCTGACCCACACGATTACCATGCAATAAAATGAGCCAAGGCAAAACTTGAGGACCTGAAAACATAGCTCAAATGCAATGAAAGTCAGTCCAGGCCGGGGGGGCCCTCATGGAAAATAGTTCTTGTTATTAAGGGGCCTGAGATTCTCCCCTTTTTCCTGATTCATCTTTTTCACCCAGAGGATTCCAGACCATGGAATCAATGGTGGATGAAAGAATAATGGGCAACCTGAATATCATATCCAATCCAGTTGAGTCAATTGAGAATCCTTTTAACCAATGCATTATTGACCAAAGTTCCTTTTCCCTTTTCTTATTTGATGACCATAAATTTGTTGATCATGACCATCAATTAAACCTCATTTATTTCACAATCTTAATCTATGTACTGCAACGGGTGGTTGTAATCAAGAAAACAAGGACCCCACTCTTCTTTAATTTTATTTTTCAGTTTAATATGCCTTAAATAGCAAACCTAATTTCTTTTTGACCCGAACCCGACCAACCCGTGACCCAAACGGGTCGGGTTCAGGAAAAATGTGGTCGGGTCGGGTTCGACCCGAAGAACATTCCTTTATTTATTAGACACTTCCGCCCTTTCTTTCCATCACTCGCTCTGCTTTCTGCTCTGTGACTTCTGAGAAAAAAACGCTCTCGCTCAAATTCCTCTCTCACTCTCGTCGCTCTGCGAAGGATATCGTTCTTTGTCCCTGCACGCTGTTTGATAGATAGATTACTGACTGTTGAGTTTGATTTTGCAGGTTTCTCTCGTGCTAGTTTTCTTTCAGTTTGTTTGCATTTCTTTTTGTGTGTGGCTAATATTATGGATGCAGCAACTCTCTCTTCTTCTTCGTCTTCTTTTCTTTCATCAAACACCGAGACCAACACCAAGCAATCTCGTCAGACCCAATATCAAGATCGAGAGCACCAGCATCATCATCATCATCGTTATTACGTATGTACTTTGATTTTGAGTTTTTATTTCTGGGTTTGTTCTCTCATTTGTTTATCCTTGTGCTTTGAAGAATTTGAGCGAAGTTTCTTTATAATCTCTAATTTAGGGTTTCGTTCTGCAATTAATCAGCAATACCATTGTGTGGGGAAATTTCCGGAGCTACAGGATTAAGCTAATCACAGCCATCAGACGGGGCTAAACATTCTCACGTGCCATCCGCGTGCCATCCGCGTGCCATCCACGTGGCACCGATCTCATCCCGGCTACCAGGGCAGAGGCCTTGGCCGACATCATACATCTCCAGGCCACAGGCGCCGAACTGGACCACCTCGGGCATCATCTCGGCAGAAAGTCCACATCGGCAAGGCCACCCCGGACGCCACCTCCTACAGATAACCCTACCTCGGCTAAAGCCACCTCGGCTGAAGAAGCCAGAACAGTAGCCGAAGCGAGAAAGAACCTTCGCCTGGGCCCCTCATCCCCCACGTCACCAGACACGTGGAAGGATAGGGTCACGATCTAGTAGGACAGACACGACATCCAGCCGCCCACTATCTTCGCCAGATCGCCACATGGCAGCATCCAGCGGCTGAGGCCACATCAGGGCAAGGCCCGAGGGCAGATCCGCTGGTACTCCTACCGCCAAAGGCGCCCAACACAATCTGGCCCAACAAGACATGCATTTAATGCAATGTGGGCTAACCCGACTGGCATTAAATGCTGAGTGGGCCGGATTAGACCGCATTTATTACTTTGTGGGCTGATCATGACTTCCCAGTCAGATCATGGGACCCACACCCAGATATTCTCTGAGAGATACGATCCATTCCTCTATAAATAGACCTTCAAACACCATGCAAGGTACGCACATTCCATTCACAGAGCCCTTACTCTGTCTCTCTTCTCCCTCTCCTTCCATCGTTCCAGTTCCCATACTGACTTTGGCATCGGAGAGCCTTGCGCCGCTCAGGCCAGGGTCCTCTGACCGTTTGCTACTCCTTTTCAGGCTCTCGGACGGCATCCAGACATCCCAGACACCATCATCTTCACGGATAAGTCCTGTAAGGCACCCTCTTATTGTGGGTCATAATTTTCTGCACCTACAATTGGCGCCGTCTGTGGGGAAGCAATATCCCAGCCTTCCCAACCTTCTCCTAATCTTTCCAAACAATCCTTCTTCACCTCAACCTCTCAGAAGCCATGCCTCCGAAAGCTAAGAAGGGCGTAGAATCCTCAAGAGCAGCGCCCAAGCTGCCACCACCGCCAGCGGACGTCCCTCCTCAAGGACGCCCCCACACGGTGCATGGCACGACTGCAGGCGAGGGCCGCTTAGGCTCTCAGCTCTTTATCGAGTTCCCATTCCAAGAGGGACTCGAGGCCTCGATTTCACCGGAAGAAGTCGCGCCACCCGGACGCAAGGATCGTCAGCACGAGCGTCCCCGGAAGGACAAAGCCGTGGCCGTAGAAGAAACGCGCCACGCTCAACCCCCTGGGGAGGTTCCTGAAGCTGCCCTCCTCCAGAAGCAACTCCAGAAGCAAGAACGAATGATTCGCGAGCTTCAGCAGCAGCTGAAGGCAGTGCAAACTGCCTCCTTGAGGGAGGTTTCGGAGCCTCAAGGGAAAAAGAGGGATGCTCCCAGCAAGGCAGCCCAGCCTCCCCGTGAGGAACTCAGACATCATCCGGACCACCAGAAACGGAGCCACATCCATGACGAAGGCTCGAGCAACAGCCGAAGTCACCACAGCCGAGGCGGCCGAACCCATAGCCGTCGTAGCCCGAGCCGTCCCAAGAGGAAGACCCGAGCTCAGACCCCAGAGAAGGATGACGAGCAAGAGCGATTTGACAAGCGCGTCAGATTGGCTCTCCAGCGCAACTTGGACATGCGGGACCAGAAGCAGCTCTGTGGTCACACTGATCTCGGGGGCTCTCCCTTCACAAAAGAGATCGAGCACACCCCCTTGCCCAAGAAGTTCTCCGTCCCGCGGTTCGTCCCCTATGACGGACTGTCCGATCCATCTGCGCACCTCCGACACTTCTCCCAGAAGATGTCCATCTGGGGAAACGAGGGTCATCTAAACTGCAAGATCTTCTCCTCCAGTTTGGGTGACCTCCCCCTGAAGTGGTTCTGCTCCCTTCCGGAGCAGTCAGTTTCCAGTTGGAAGGAGCTCCAGCTCTCCTTCCTGAAGAAATTCCAGGCCTACGCCGTCGTCCCCAAGAAGGAAGGGGACCTCATCGCCCTGAGAATGAAGCAGGGCGAAACCCTCGCCAAGTTCACCCACCGATTCTGGGCGATCTACAGCCAGATCAAAGACGCGAGAGAGGCGATAGCCATCTACGCTTTCCAGCATGCCCTGATCCCCGGCATCGACGTGCGGAAGGACTTGGCCGGGGACACCCCAGAGTCCATGACAGAGTTGATGTCCCGGGTGAAGCGCTTTATCGCCCGGGAGGAAGACGAGATCCGAGCTAAGGATCGCGACGGGCATCCGGAGCCCGAACAGAAAGACAGCCAGCCTCGGCAAAGAGGCGGGAGATCCTCCCAGAAGCAGGAGCCCAAGCGGGACTGGGCCTCTAGTGCGACGAAGCCTTCGTCGTCCAGGTCTGGGGGCAATTGGAAGCCCAGACCTCCCTCCAGCGCCAGCCAGAGCGTCAACGTCGTCTTCAAGGAGCCGATCTACCGCATCCTGGCCAAAATCAAATCCAAGCCATTCTTCAAGTATCCTCCGCCCTTGAAGAATGAACCCACCGAAGGAGCCCGAAGCAAGCATTACTGCTCCTTCCATAAGGGCAACGGGCACAGGACCGAAGAATGCAGGACTTTGCAGTGGTATCTGGAAAAGCTGGCCAAAGAGGGCCACATCCCAGAGTTCATCAAGGAAGGAGATGCCGGCGGCAGCGAGGGCCGGATCCACCAGAGCGCAGCCCAAGCTCCAGAGAGCGAGGACTCAGAGAAGATCATCAACGTGATCCATCTGGCGTCCTCAGCTCCCGCTTCCTCATCCCGGGGAAGCTCTCAAACCCGTGCCGAAGCCAGGCGGGCTTCGCACGAGAAAGAAGTAATGAAAGCCGACCTCGCCCCGGCATCCAAGAAAGCCCGGCGCGACAGACCAGCCATCTCGTTCTCGGATCGAGACCTGGAGGGAGTCCAAGTCCCCCACCACGACCCCCTGCTCCTCACCATGAAGCTGAGAGACTTCACCGTAAAGAGGATCCTCGTCGACTCCGGCAGCTCCTCCGAGGTCCTCTACTACGACTGCTTCAAGAGGATGAAGCTCTCCGAAGCAGACCTCACGGAGGTCCGTGCACCTCTGCTAGGGTTGTCCGCCACACCAGTCTACCCCAAGGGTAGAATCACCTTGGAAACCCAAGTTGGCGGAGCCTCCGTGTCGGCCGACTTTCTGGTTGTGGACGCCCCTTCTCCCTACAATGCCATTCTGGGTAGAACGTGGCTCCACAAGCTAGAGGCAGTTCCATCTTCCTTCCACCAAAAGCTGAAGTTCGTCCACGAGAACGAGGAAGGCAAGATGGAAGTAGTCACAGTAAAGGGAGACCAGCAGCAAGCCAGGCAGTGCATGCTGGCCGCAGTCCCGGCCGTGAAGGAGCCAGAGCGCGTCAACCTGGCCGAGTTCGAGAAAGGCCTCGATGAGATCGGCCGGGACCCTGAGAAGAAAAGCATCGAGGACCTGGCCGAGGTCAGACTGGATCCGGCAGACCCAGACCGGTTCTTCCTGATCGGCACCCAGCTGTCGGACGAAGAAAGGGCCGAACTCTCCCGGTTCTTAATGCAGAATGTGGACGTCTTCGCTTGGAACCCAAGTGAAATGCCCGGGGTCGACCCTGAGGTCATGTGCCACAAGCTCAACGTCGACCCCGACCACAAACCAGTAGTGCAGAGGGCCCGCAGGACCGGGCTACAGCAGACAGATGCGGTCGTTGAAGAAGTCGACAACCTGCTAAAAGCAGGGGCCATCCGGGAAGTACAGTACCCGGTATGGCTGGCCAACACGGTGGTCGTCAAGAAGAAAACTGGAAAGTGGAGGGTGTGCGTAGACTTCACCGACCTGAACAGGGCTTGCCCTAAGGACAGCTTCCCCCTCCCAAAGATTGACCAACTGATCGACGCCACCTCTGGTCACGACCAAATGAGCTTCCTTGACGCCTACCGAGGCTATCATCAGATCCCGCTCTACGAGCCCGACGAGGAGAAGACGTCGTTCATCACCCCCCGCGGCACTTACTGCTATAAGGTAATGCCCTTCGGGCTGAAGAACGCGGGGGCGACCTATCAGCGCCTCGTCACGAAGATGTTCCAGGCCCAGCTCGGCCGATCGGTGGAGGTATACATCGACGACATGGTCGTCAAATCTGTGCGCTCCAGCGACCATCTGACGGATCTTGGCGAAGTCTTCGGCATCCTTCGCGCCTACAAGCTCAAGCTAAACGCTTCCAAATGCGCCTTCGGCGTAGCCTCTGGCAAGTTCCTCGGCAGCTTGGTGACGCGGAGGGGGATAGAAGCCAATCCGGACCAGATCACTGCCATCCAGGGCATCCAGAGTCCCTCCACCACGAAAGACGTTCAGAGGCTCACAGGAATGGCCGCCGCACTTAATCGCTTCATCAGCCGATCATCAGATAAGTGCAAGCCTTTCTTCCAGCTTCTTAGAAAAAACTTGAAGTTCCAATGGACCCCCGAGTGCGACCAGGCATTGGCCGCACTCAAAACTTATTTGATGTCACCCCCATTGCTCTCCACCCCAACTCGGGGGGAGATCCTGTATTTATACCTTGCGGTCTCGGATCACGCAGTGAGCTCCGTCCTCATCAGGGAGGACGAGGGAGTTCAAAAGCCGATCTATTACACGAGCAAAACACTGCTCGATGCTGAGACCAGGTACCTCCTGTTGGAGAAGCTTGCGTTGGCTCTCATTACCGCCTCCCGCAAGCTCTCCCATTATTTTCAGTCCCACACTATTGTGGTAATCACGGAGCATCCACTCCGGTCATTGTTCAAGAAAGCTGACTTTTCAGGACGCATATCGAAGTGGGCGGTTGAACTGGGGCAGTATGACATTCAGTACCGTCCCCGGACTGCGATCAAAGCCCAGATTCTGGCAGACTTCATAGTCGAATTCACCTGCCCCAACCCGGCTCTGACCCAGCTCGGCACGGCACTGGGGGGCACAGGGCAAGAGCCAGTAGAAACAGAAGTCCAGCAGTCTCCCACCTCGGCATGGAGGATCTTTGTCGACGGGTCGTCCACCTCCAAGAGAGCTGGCGCCGGAATAGTTCTCCAATCGCCAGAAGGACTGGTCATAGAGCAGGCTTTCACCCTCGACTTCAAAGCGACGAACAATGAGGCAGAGTACGAAGCACTGATTGCAGGGTTGAACAGCGCCCGAATCCTCAGAGCCCAGCACCTGGAGATCTTCAGCGACTCTCAACTGGTAACTAGCCAACTCGCTGGAGACTACCAGGCCAGGGACGACAGGATGGCGGCCTACTTAGCCCTGGCGAGAAAGCTACTCTCCCAATTCCAGAAAGCCGAGGTCAGGCAAATATCCCGAGATACCAACACGCATGCAGATGCGCTTGCAAACCTGGCCTCCGCTGTCGAAGCAGGAAAGAAGAGGACCATCGAGGTCGGGTCAGTATCAAGGTCAAGTCTAGAGCTACATTCATCTCGGCTTGTCCTTTGTGCTGACCTCGGCCCCAGCTGGATGGATCCAATCGTCGCCTACTTGAAGGATGACCAGCTCCCCGAAGACAAGACGGAAGCCCACAAGATCAGGCTCAAGGCAGCCCGATTTTGGCTCTCTCCAGAAGGCAAACTCTACAGGAAGTCCTTCACGGGTCCGTACCTCCAATGCGTCCACCCGTCCAAGGTGGACGACTTCCTGTACGAGATCCATGAGGGAATCTGCGGCAGCCATATTGGAGGTCGGTCGTTGGCCTACAGAGCAATCAGTCAGGGTTACTGGTGGCCCTACATGCAAAAGGACGCCCAGGTCTACGCCAGAAAATGCGAGAAATGCCAGAAGTTCTCCCACTCCCTCCATCAGCCAGCGCAGGACCTGAGTCCCCTCTCCAGTCCATGGCCCTTCGCTCAATGGGGCCTGGACATTGTGGGGCCTCTTCACCGAGCTCCAGGGAACAAAAGATGGCTGATAGTGGCTACGGACTACTTCACCAAGTGGATAGAGGCTGAACCGTTGTCTTCCATCACGGACAGGGACTCCAGGAACTTCGTCTGGAAAAACATCCTCACGAGGTTCGGCATCCCTCGGACCCTGATCTCAGATAACGGAACTCAGTTCGATTCCAAATCCTTCAGAGATTTCTGCCAAGAACATGGCATCAGAAACCATTACTCCACCCCGGCATATCCACAGAGTAATGGCCAGGCAGAAATCTCCAACAAAGTGATCCTGGACGGCCTGAAGAAGCGACTGGACAAGGCAAAGGGCAGATGGACAGAAGAGCTTCCGAGCGTGCTGTGGGCTTACAGAACAACTCCAAGGAGGTCCACCTCGGCGACACCATTCTCTCTGGCCTACGGGATGGAGGCGGTCATTCCCCTGGAAATCGGCCTTCCTACCCTGAGGACAGAGCTGGTCGACCAAGGTCGGAATGAGACGAACCTGGCGATGGAGCTGGAGCTGGCGGACGAACGACGAGAAGCAGCAGCCCTGAGACTAACCGACTATCAGCAACGGTTAGCCAGGGTATACAATCAAAATGTCAAGGAAAGAAGGTTCACCACGGGAGAGCTCGTTTTAAAGAAGACCCTGCCAGCTGACAGAGAACCAAATGAGGGGAAGCTTGCCCCGAACTGGCACGGCCCGTTCAGAGTAGTTTCACTGGCAGGAAAGTCAGCCTACAAGCTCGAAGACTTGGATGGCAAGCCATTGCCGAGACCGTGGAATGCATCCCACTTGAAGAAATTCTATTTCTAAAGATGTAATGAACTTCAGAATCAATAAAAGCAGCTTTTGCCTTGTCGTCAATGTCTCCCTGGTCGACTCCGGCAACACAGGCTCAACGCCTTGGAAATGGCTTCGAGTTCCTACACTCAGCCTTTCCTAAAATCCCGTGTCTTGGACACACAGGCTCAACGCCTTGGAAACGGCATAGAAGAGTTCCTACACTCAGCCTTTCCTAAAATCCCGTGTCTTGGACACACAGGCTCAACGCCTTGGAAACGGCATAGAAGAGTTCCTACACTCAGCCTTTCCTAAAATCCCGTGTCTTGGACACACAGGCTCAACGCCTTGGAAACGGCATAGAAGAGTTCCTACACTCAGCCTTTCCTAAAATCCCGTGTCTTGGACACACAGGCTCAACGCCTTGGAAACGGCATAGAAGAGTTCTTACACTCAGCCTTTCCTAAAATCCCGTGTCTTGGACACATGGGCCCACCGCCCTGGAAGAGACCTCGAGTCCCGACTCGGTCGCCCCCTAAAGCTCCTAGCCTTGGGCTATGGAGAGGCTTCGAGTTCACACTCAGCCGAGATCGGGCCCACCGCCCTGGAAGAGACCTCGAGTCCAGGCTCGGTCGATTCCTAAAGCTCCTAGCCGTGGGCTATGGAGAAGGCCTCGAGTTCAGACACTCGGCCGGACTCCAAAGATCAGGGTTTCTACACCCCTCAAAAATCATTGCCAAACTCATGCCCAAGCGGCCGAGATCAGTGGGATGATGACTCCACTTCGGCACAGTGCAGCTCGTCTCGGTCAAAGCCAGCCCTTTCGGCCGAGGTCAGTGCCAGCATTAAAACAAAAACCCAAGCATTCTAAAACAGCGTAAAGTAATGAGAAAAAGAACTCAAACTCAGAAGCACTGTACACAGCTTGGGTAATCAGAAAAATTCCTTTTCATTCATTGCAAACTGCTTCGTTACAAGAAATACATAACAGAAAGCAAAGTACAGGAAGGAGGACCACAGTCCTCTAAAAACAGAAAATAGAGAGAGGCTAGGAGACTCTGATCTTCACCAACTCTTCAGGCAGAAGGCTCGAGGACGCCGGATCGCCGCCTGGAGGTTCTGAGCAACCCTGGACCTCGCGGGGCTCTGCAACACCCTCGGCGGCCAATGGGACCAGCCAAGCCTGAAGAAACCTCGCGGACCAGCGAGGCCTCATCCCGCCTGCCGTACGACGGGCGCACTGGGCCGCGTGGGACGAGAATGCGCCACCGTCCCCTCGCAGCGCATCCTCACTCTGTCTGGCCAAGGGCCAGTGCCCATGGACCCGCGTTCAGAGAGCGCGTGGCCCACGGGGAGTTCCTTCAGAGAGCGCGCAGGCCACGACAGCCTTCCCCCCTTGGGGGCAGCCGTCCAACGGCGCAGGGTTTTCCCCCGGATCAAGTAATCTCAGGCACCTCCCAGACATGGTTCCTATGTTCTTTCCTTCTCCCATGGCGAGCCTGTTCCCCCTATTTATAGGATGGAAGAAGGCCCAGTCTCCAAAAGGAGTTATGGGGCGAAGTCTCCCACGCGTTGTTGGGAAGGCGCGACTATTGACCAGCGAACCCTATGGCGCCACGTGGAGACATCCGTCAGACTCCCTCGTCTGCCGCGCCACCATGTTCATTGCTATTCAAGATCACCTAAGATACGGAGGATCAGCGCGAATACCAATGAAGATCACCCAAGATACGAAGTATCAGCGCAAATACCAAAAAAGATCTTAAGGGAGCACTCTACCGAACTCAAGCAATCGAAGAACTCAAGCTTAAAAAGAAAAGCACGAGTATTTCAGAAAACCTTCATTTGTATTAAAGTTTCGATCATTACAGTGTTCAGCAAATACAAATCGAAGAAAATTACAAAGCATGAACCAAAAAAGCAAAAATCCCAAGGTCCCGATGTCCCGAGGTCATGACCGGCCGGTTGCACGAGCTGCGGCGTCAGAGGCCTCGCCGGATGGACGGGCAGAGTTCGGCACCGGAAGCGGGTACGGAGGCGGCTCCCGAAAGGAGCGGTGTCCCTCCGAGACCCCGACCTCTTTCAGGCCGGCAAGCCACCCTTTCGCCCAAGCCTTGTCCCTCACCACAAGAACCCTTTCCTTGTAGTGGGCGGTGACCTGCGCGTTGGCATCCTCGAATGCAGCATCGCACTCGGACTCGAGCTTAGCCTCGGCTTCATCCGCCCTCTTGGACTCGGAGTCAAGCTTCGCCTCGGCCTCGTCCGCTCTTTTGGCCTCGGCTTGAAGTAAGGCCGCATAATCATCTCCCATCTTCGAAATGGAGACCTCGAGCTCGGCCGACTTAGTCCTCTCCGCCTCGGCCTCCTCCCTCGCCTGCTCGAGCTTCGCCGCGAATTCCTCTTCTGCCTTGGCCAACTTCTGGCTCACAGCGTCCAGGGACTCTTGCAGGCCGTTCTTCTCCACGGACAGCTCGGCAGCGTCCGCGCTGTACCTCCAGATCCTATCAGCAACGGCCATGGACTTCTGAGCCGCCTGTCAAATGAAGAAGACGTACATGTTAGATCCAAAGAGCGTCAGACGCTAAATTGCTGGTTTAGCAAAGGAAAATGAAGATTTACCACGAAGTTGGACTGCAGCATCGACAAGATCAGCTTCTGATCGCTGTACTTATCCAGCCGCTCCATGTCCCGGGGAAGGGCACAGGCTCGCCCAAGGGCCTCGAGGACCGGGAGATCGATCCTGTGAAGAATGCTATCCTCCACCGTCATCGGCCTCCCCGGCCCGAGCATGAAGCTCGGCTCCCATAACTGCGGCCCCGACGGCAACGAGGCAGCAGCCGAGCTAGGGCCCGCATCAGTCCTCGGCATCTTCAGCGGCCGAGTTTCCTCCTGATCGACCTCGGCTGGGGGCAAGCGTACCCCTAGATCAATAGGGCTAGGGGGCACGGGCACCTCCGCCACCTCTGCAGGAGAAGCCACCCGAGCCCTCGGAGACGGATGCCTCGGGAATCTACCGGCTCCTCGGGGGCTCGGACGTCCTCCACTCCAAGCGCCAAGGCCTCGAGATCCTCGAAGGACAAACGCCTGGTGTGCCTCATCTCGGATCCTGGCGAGGGAGATCGGACAGGTTGACTCGATTCCCTTCCTGAGACCTGGGGGAGTCTCGATTCCGTTAAGGTAGCTAGGATTCCAGACGCTGCCCTAACCTTCAGACGACGCCCGCGAGGGCTCAGCGACCTCCGGAACGGCCTGCTCCTGACCAACCCCGGATCCGGCACCTTCACTCGGGATCGGCTCTACGGTGCCCCTCAGATACCCGCGGTACTTCGGCTCATATCCTAGCAGCGACCAAGCCGCCCTGCCGTCGTGACCGCTGTACCGCTTCACCAGACGGAGCCAGGCATCGTTCCTCTTCCAGATGTATCTGGCAGCCCGTCTCCTCTCCTTCAAAGCTGCAGCAATCAGAAGCATAAGCACGGCAGAATAAAAAGAAACTTATGAAAAAAGAAAGAAACGGAGGACGTTTACTTGGGATGGTACCGAAGTGACGAGGGACCTGGTAGCCTCTATCGGTGTCGGCCTCCCCAAACTCCCAGTTCCCAGAGACGTATAGAAGATCGTCCCCGGCATACTTGCTCGAATCCTCCAAGTATCGGACGAAGCCGTCCCGGCCTGACTTAGCCCGGAGATAATAAGATTCCCCGGACCTGCATATGTCATAGACGTCCTCAAGATCGAAGACGCCGAAGTCGGTGCCCAGGACCTCATTCAACTTGACCGTGCCCATCACGATCTTGAAGGCATTCGGCAGCAGTTGGCAAGGGCAGAGACGCCACTGACTAAGGCACCTCCTGAGAAGCGGATGAAGGGGGAATCGGACCCCGCCTTCTATCACAGCCACCAGCGGAAAAGGCATCCAGCCTCCCAGAAAGGCGCGAGGGTTGTAGCCATGGGGATCAGCACCCCTGACTTGGACATCAACAGGGATCCTAAAGGCCGACCTAAAGCCCTCGATCGCTGCCTCGCTCTCTAACCAGTGGTTGTAAATCCCCATTCCTATCCCAGTCTAAAAGCAGAGAAACCCGCAGAAGAAGAAGCAGAGCAGAAGAACTTACGGAAGCAGAACAAAGACGCTGGACAGCGAAGAGACTCAACCTCAGCAGCGCACCACTTCTCGGATGAAGCTCCCTCACAGTAGCCTTCCCTCTTCTGACGCTCGCCTCTGATTCAGAATCGCAAACGAAGGATGGAGCAGACCTCAACTGCCCTATAAATAGCAGAGAGTCACCCCTTTTTACAGAAACCCTAATCGGGCGTGCCAAGGGGCGCCCCCCTGGGATTTCGCGCGAATCATTTCAAAAATTAATTGCGCCCCTGACGAAACGGCGCGTACGACCTCGAAGAGACAGACAACCAGCCAGGGGACGACATGTGGAGCCGTCGAACTGTCTTCAGCATTGAATAGGGGACGCCATTTATCACCTCGAACATCCAAAGCGACAGCGAGTCAGGGCCGAAAGAGGATCTCCTACAGATAGACCCGGCACATAGCTCCCGACCTCACGGCACTGACGTTCTACGCGAGCTCAGAAGCTAGGGGGCAATTGTGTGGGGAAATTTCCGGAGCTACAGGATTAAGCTAATCACAGCCATCAGACGGGGCTAAACATTCTCACGTGCCATCCGCGTGCCATCCGCGTGCCATCCACGTGGCACCGATCTCATCCCGGCTACCAGGGCAGAGGCCTTGGCCGACATCATACATCTCCAGGCCACAAGCGCCGAACTGGACCACCTCGGGCATCATCTCGGCAGAAAGTCCACATCGGCAAGGCCACCCCGGACGCCACCTCCTACAGATAACCCTACCTCGGCTAAAGCCACCTCGGCTGAAGAAGCCAGAACAGTAGCCGAAGCGAGAAAGAACCTTCGCCTGGGCCCCTCATCCCCCACGTCACCAGACACGTGGAAGGATAGGGTCACGATCTAGTGGGACAGACACGACATCCAGCCGCCCACTATCTTCGCCAGATCGCCACATGGCAGCATCCAGCGGCTGAGGCCACATCAGGGCAAGGCCCGAGGGCAGATCCGCTGGTACTCCTACCGCCAAAGGCGCCCAACACAATCTGGCCCAACAAGACATGCATTTAATGCAATGTGGGCTGACCCGACTGGCATTAAATGCTGAGTGGGCCGGATTAGACCGCATTTATTACTTTGTGGGCTGATCATGACTTCCCAGTCAGATCATGGGACCCACACCCAGATATTCTCTGAGAGATACGATCCATTCCTCTATAAATAGACCTTCAAACACCATGCAAGGTACGCACATTCCATTCACAGAGCCCTTACTCTGTCTCTCTTCTCCCTCTCCTTCCATCGTTCCAGTTCCCATACTGACTTTGGCATCGGAGAGCCTTGCGCCGCTCAGGCCAGGGTCCTCTGACCGTTTGCTACTCCTTTTCAGGCTCTCGGACGGCATCCAGACATCCCAGACACCATCATCTTCACGGATAAGTCCTGTAAGGCACCCTCTTATTGTGGGTCATAATTTTCTGCACCTACAACCATATCTTTTAAATTTCCAACCGGGTAAACGTGCAATGGATAACATCATCATTGCCAAAGAGATTTTGCACAACATGAATCAGAGGAATAGGAGGAAAAAATTTTGGGCTTTAAAGCTAGACATGTCTAAAGCCTAGGATAAGTTATCCTGGGCATTTTATTCATGGTTGCCTGAAGTCCATAGGTTTCCAACTTTCCATCCTATTTTCATAGATAGGTCGATGAGGTGTGTTACAACAGTATGGACCTACCGTGTTTTATTGAATCATTCCACAATTGACCAATTCCATTGGGTTGTTCATTATGTTTGTCTTCTTATCTTACTAGTGTAACAATCCTTGAGATCAAGGGCATACAGATGTATTGAACATTATTTAAGTGGATTATCCCATCAAATGAAATACACAACAGACAAAATTATTTAAAATCGTGTATCAGATCTTATCTCTTATCCACTCCAATAACAGTTGATATCCTCTCCCTGCTAAGTCTCATTATCATTTGACTATTGCAGTTGCCATCAGTATCAATTCAATTTTTTTTTTTTTTTTTTATATTTCTGTTGCACTCCATCTCACGTTGCATCATCTTCTGTCATTTTTTTTACAATTCTTTATCTCTTCAACCAAAGAGAAAGATGATGTGTCTGAGAACAACCCACTCTACATACATCACTCAGACATCCCCATGGCTGTTCTAGTTTCTCCTTCTCTTATTGGAGATAACTACAGGTCTACAGCACTTGGGTGTGTGCTATGCGTATGGCCCTTCGTGCCAAGAACAAGTTGGGCTTCGTCACGGTAGATATCTCTAAGCCTTCCTCGGCTACTCAAATTCCTCAATGATAAAGATGCAATGATCTTGTCATTTCCTGGATTTTGCTGGTCCATCCATACAGATCTGGCTTCAAGCATTCTATATGCAAATAGTGCCAAAGATGTATGGGATGATTTAGCTGGACGATTTCATCAGCCCAATGCCCCGCGGCTCTTTCAAATCAAACAACAAATTTCCTCTCTACGACAAGATCAACTTTCCATCTCTGCTTATTTCACTCGTCTCAAGCTCTTATGGGATGAACAGTCATCTCTAACATCTCTCCCGGCTTGTTCATGTGGGACAGTCAAGTTTGCCTCTGACCTCATCCAACAAGACCGAATAATGCAATTTCTTCCAGGACTACATGAGTCTTTCTCCGCACTTCGCAGTCACATTCTGCTTATTGAACCATTTCCCTCTGTCAACAAGGTTTATGCACAGAGAGAACTGTCTCTTTTGCATTAACCATCCACAGAGGCCGCTGCTTTGGCTGCTAAAAAGGTTATTGGGTTTGACGCACATCGTCGGACCGGTAACGGTGGCAACAATGGCTTCCCTCGTTCTACTAAGACTTGTCGTTACTGCCTTCGTGATGGACATACAATTGAAGAGTGCTACAAACTTCACGGGAAAGTTCAAGTTTCTTTCCTTCAGATAGAACGTGACAGCCTTGTTTTAGTAACTTCTGTGCAGCAAGCAACTCCCTTCTTTTTGGCAAAAAAAAGAAAGAAAGAAGAATTTGAATGAATTTTCACTTTTCCTGAATTTGTGTTTATGGTTTTTTTTTTTTTTTATATATATATAACTCTTAAAAGAATTTGAATGAATTTTCACTTGTTTCTGACTGCCATCTTCTTTTTGGTGATTTACAGGGCGACAGATTCATCCCGAACAGATCTGCCATTGATTTTGACATGGCCCGCTACTTGCTAGAGGATGCCAGGAAAGGAAAAGAGAACAAGAAAGTTGCTTCTCCATTGAATGGGACTTACAGGAAGCTTCTTGCAGAAGCTACGATGATGGATAGAACCCGAATTCTATCTTTTTGGAGAAAACCTCATGCACCCACAAATGGAGATTTCCAGAGTAAAATCATCCCAGCAACAAAGATACATCCCTAAGGTATTTTTTTTTTCTTTTTAGTTTTTCTTCAATTGGTTTCTTGATTCTGTGATTCTTCGGTTGGCTTTCCTATTTCATGGTCTTTCTTTTAGAGGATTCTTGTTTTCTTCGCTAATTTGATTGCTTCTTTTCCCTTTATTATATTGCAGTCTGCAGATAGGACACTGGATGCTCCTGACCTTATAGATGATTATTATCTGAATTTGCTCGACTGGAGCACCAGGAACATTTTGGCGATTGCTCTGAAAAATAAAGTGTATCTGTGGAATGCTGCAAATGGGTCTAGCTCAGAGCTCCTGACCGTGGATGAAGAGAATGGACCTGTAACGAGTGTAAGTTGGGCTCCCGGTGGACAAGATATTGCTGTAGGTTTTAATAGTTCTGTTGTGGATCTCTGGGACATGACTACCAATCGTAAGGTGAATGCCCTTTTTTCCTTGAATCATATGGGTCTATTTTCAGCTATACTTTTGTGACTAATCACATACTATAATAATATTTGATTTCTATTTATTTGTGTTGTGCATCCATTCAAAAAAATTATTTATGTTGTGAGTGTGTATGACCATTTATTTGAATTCATTTTTCTGATACTTTTATCTTCTTTGTTCCTACAGTTGACAACCTTGCAAGGAGGGCATCGAGGTCGAGTGGGTTCACTTTCTTGGAACAATCGTATTCTCACAACGGGAGGATCGGATTCCATGATAATTAACAATGATGTGAGAATGAGATCCTACACAGTCCAAACATACAGAGGCCACTGTCAAGAGGTGTGCGGGCTAAAATGGTCCAACAACGGCCAACATTTGGCGAGTGGGGGGAATGATAATCTCCTCTACATATGGGACAGGTCAATGGCCTCTGCAAATCCTACAGCCCAATGGCTTCATAGATTTGATCATCATAAGGCTGCAGTGAAAGCGCTCGCTTGGTGTGATCAGTTCCAAAGCAATTTGCTTGCTTCTGGTGGATGGAGTGGAGACCATTGTATTAAGTTTTGGAATATCAATACAGGCGTCTGTTTGAATTCAATTGACACGGGAGCCCAAGTTTCTTCATTGTTGTGGAGTAGGAACCAGAGGGAACTGTTGAGTTCTCATGCCACTATGCAAAACCAACTTATCTTGTGGAAGTACCCATCCATGGGTAAGATTGCACAGCTTAATGGCAATGTTTCAAGAGTGTTGTTCACAGCTCAGGTAGTAATCCGGGATATCTTACTATTTATATCTTATATCTTATGTTATTTCAATTGGGTTTCATTCTTCTTTATTGAGCCTGATTATTTTGTAATTCGTTACTCTAATTTTCAGAGTCCCAATGGATGCACGGTGGCATCTGCAGGGGATGAGATGCTGATGTTCTGGAACGTCTTTGGAACTCCGGAGATATCTAAGCCTGCAAAGAAAACAGAAAATGCTGCTCTATTCTCGAGTTGGATGGCCCACCTCAGATGAAGACTTTGAGAAGACAGATCTTTATATCATGCGGTATTTCCAATCTTTTGTGGGCTAAGAAATGAAGGGTAATTCTTTCAAGCTTTATGTAGGAATATGTGAATATATATATATATCCTACTTTACTTTTTTCATTTTGAAATGGATCAAGTTATTTGATTATCTATGGCCATATGTGATTGTTTTATTATTTCATTTCATTGCAGATAAAAATGGCTATGGACTGACTGCGTAGAAGCCCTCTGTGACAAGCAGATAATTCATTTTTTTTCATAATGCTTTGAAGTTATTTTTGCAACCAAGAATTTTTTATTTTTTATTTTTGCTTTATTTTCTACTTTTTTCTGTTTTTCACATTTATTTTTATGCACATTTTTTATCACAAAGATGGGTAACCGTAACACATTCTTTTCTTTAGTATTCATCCATACCGTAGTTTATATATTTTATCTACTTCTAATTGTATTGTGCTAATGTTTCTACTCATTGCAGATAAACATGGTTTGATGAATAGTTGTTTATATATATATATATTGATGTGCTATATAATACAAATCTATGTAGTTTTTGAGTATCATGACTAAGTGGAATTCAATATTCGCAAATTATTTTTGTGTAAACTATAAACAGGATCCTTTTTCTATAAAATAATTTTTTACATTAGATGAATCTATTTCCTCCAATTAATTTCGACAACTAAAGAGATTTTTACAAGAGTGCATGCTGCAGTTTTTCCAAATTTTTGTTTATGTTCTTACTCACTCCTCTGTACTCACCACGACATCTATTATGCCCAGGTACGGACACAGACATGGATGCAAATACAAGGATTGGGGATACGATTCTGCACTTTCAGAAATCTAGACATGGATACAGATATGATTATCCTAATTTCTCATTAAAAGATTTTTGAATTGATGAAATTATCACTGTTTGCATTCCTTTCTTATATTTCTTATGTCGAAAGGTAAGAAAACTGAAAAACAAAAAAAACTTCATAGAATAATGCACCTGTTACATATGATATGCTAAACTTGTCTCTAAAGTATTGATGTAGGATTGAGCACTGATATGAGTGTTGTATTGGTTCGACATAGATATGTTGGGTATCATAGCTTGACCATGACATGCATTTTGCTAGCTCTCTTTAGTCCAAATACTGAAGATTCACAAATTCTAGGACATAATCCTGAGAAACATTCTATATAACCCATATAAGAGCTAAATAAAACATTCCTATACAAAGGCTAAATCAAATAATCCTATATAACAGCACCGCAATGCTATAACCTTTTCACATTTCTAAGAATTATGAGAAAAGTATTCCTATCAAAGTGGCTAATTCAAAGAACAGGGGGTGAAGATCCACTAATTACCATCAAATCTCACCTTCGGTGGAAAATAAATATCCAGCCATCATCCTAGTAGACCAAATCTTTTAGGAAAGATCTAAAATGGAGAGATAAAATCAGATGGATTCTCGAAATGCCGTTCCGGATATTCCTCAATGGCTCGGCTATTCACGGAACATGAGAAGCATAATCATCTGCTTCCAGAAGATATCTAATCTTATATCCTTCACCCTTGACAGTTTTAATATTCTTTTGTAGAAACAAATTTTACCATAAATCTCTATGAACTCAATTCCATGCAAATTATGGTCCCTAACTCTTAAGACTTTTGCATTTGCGAGTGAATTAGGCTTTCAACATTCGACACTCAGACTATGGATCGTATGAAATGTTAGAAGGTAAAAAACTTTGTTTATATGGAATAATAAAAACATGTGGTGGCTCAATTAAGTGCAGAGACTGAGTAACAGGGTAGGGGTGAATGGAATTTTTGTACTTTCATGGTTAAAGAATTTGGTTGCAGGATTAAGGATGAAGGTGTCTCTTCCCAAGGAGCTTCATTATGATCGAATGGCAGCTGTTCATGTCTCTTCCAATCTATTATATCATGAGCGCATGAGACATATTGACACAGATTTTCATTTGTTAGAAAAGTTGCATCGGAAGAAGTTACAATGTGCTGTTACAACTTACAAGACCAGCTTGCAGACTTGATTAAACAGATAATGTTGTCATCAATGTACATGTGGCAAGTTAGGTATGTTTGATATCCATGCTCGAACTTGCAAGGGAGTGTAGGAACTCATAGTCATTGTGAGTGGTGTTTTAATATGTTTATAACCATAATGGGTTTTTCCAGAAATTGTAGCTTTATTCTTTTTTATTTTATTTTATTTTTAAAATTCATGTGTGAGAAACCAGCTCCTTACTTTCATCTTTTCTTCCTTTCTTTTCTTTTTGTTGGCTTCTTCCCCATCATTTCTTTTCCTCTGCCTGGGAGGTCAAGCATCAATTCATCAATTTTGGTGTCATCCAAACGACTATAAGAGATCAATTCATCCAAAATGTTTTTGACATAAAATTTGTGAAGCACGATAGGCAATGCTTGATGGTGATATGCTTCAATGGGGATTTCATGGTGTGTGGTCTTTCATTATAATTTAAAAGACAAACACTCATGCACTACCAATACTGGAGCTCGCATGGAATCATCTTAGTGGCTATCAAGAAAGAAGACAAGTGAAGAAGGATGAAGTTGTAAGAATGGATAATTAAGTGGTGCGGTTTTTTTTTTTTTTTTACTAAAATATGGTATTGAAATTCCGTTGTTGAAAATGCGCGTGTGAAAGAAATTGCTTGGCAACGCATTCATGTATCATGTGAGGATCATATTACTTGATTCTCTTTTTTGCTTGGACCATTCTCAAATATAACTTGAGAAGCATTGTAGAGTATGCCTTGGGATGTGATGGATCTTTCTTATGATTTTTTTGTTCCATACCATGCTTGCATCGTTGGTTTCTTAATGGTGATCGTCCTAAGTGGCACCTCTTTGAAGGAAAATTTTCAGGGGAATGCTGGTTTCAGCTATTGGTAGAGATGCTAATAATGATGTCTTCCCATCTGCAATCAGGATTATAGAGATAGAAAACAAATTATTCTGGGCATGGTTTCTTTGATTGTCAGTGACCGTTGATTTGGAGGTAATGTCTTCATGACATGCTAACATATGGGAACATTCTCCATCCAATGCCAGACCCGACCATGTGTGAGAAAATGAGATTGAATCTAGTCCATCCTTTCCATGACTACAGACTGTTAAGCATCCTAAAAGAACAGCACAAAAGATCCAAACTAGATATTTTGTTCTCTTCCCAGTTGCACCAATTGCTAGGCTAGATTCTTAAAATGCAGACTGTTTTTGAAGTTGGGGTCCATCATAGGGAGATTTTGTTTTAGGGATAACAAGTAAAATTTCGTTATTAGAACGGGGCCAGATTACACAACAAATCAGAGAACAACAAACAAGAAGAAGGAAAGCGTACGTTTTAAGTGCATTATACCAAAAGCCAGAACCAACAACCTACCAATTACTGTATAAGTCTCTTGTACTGCTGAGTTCTTTTAATAAAACCTTTGTTACCATTATAAAAAAACAGAAAAACAAAACAAACTACCCAATTACAGCAATTAAATGGGGGTGGGCACTATCAACCCTTTGTTTAGCCAAATAATGGGAAGATTTGTAGAGATCCAGTCAGTGAGATTATGTCTCTTGCCCCTACTTATTTGAAGTAGAGGTGGGTCTGGATCTCGAAGTTGAGGTATCCTACTCAAATGCTTTCAGTTCATGGCATGTGACATAAAATGCATGTATTTTAGGGAATCCATGCTCCTTGGTATGTATAGTCACATATTTAATTAAAAAGCGTTTCACATAGGGGCGATGTTCTCCTATGAGTAGACTGCATATAAGAAATATGCCGTCCAGCTCGTGGGCCCACTTAAAATGTCTTCTCATTAGTGGGGTGGGGTACATGGAAAGGCTCCTTATGGATACATGCCAGCAAAAAACGAGTCTCATAAGATAATCCTAGCCCTTGATTTAATAGCCTTAACATTTAGTGGTCTTTTAACCATAGATTTCTTTGATATTCAAAGTTTCAAACCAATGGAAGATAAAGGTGTTAAGAAGTTTTTTGTGCAGTTTCCTATCACCAATTGGTTTTGGGATTACTTGCTAGCAACTCTATCATGGTATCAAAGTCCGAGGGGGTCTACTTTTTACTGACAAACCATTCAAAATAGAGCCATTAAAAAAAGGAGTTTTTTTTTTCCGAGAACAGCACCCTCACTCCTTTAAAAATAATACCCATAATTGATATTATACACGTGGCATGTAGGTGAGGCCCGCTGAGTTCATTTTGACAGCTACTGCATCAAAGATAATGATTCTGTGTGGGCCATCTATTGGAGTTTGGTGCGATGGAAATGGGAGCTGAGAAACTGGATGAAGGCACATTTTTTCCACTTTTCAAGGAACGGTATCTCTTTTCAAAACTTGATGTACATATAGCTAATATAGCTAATACAGATTTCTCATCATGAATTTGTAGTCCCTCGAAAATGTTTGAAGTGTGGAGTGTTTCTTGCCTTCTTGGAATATTATGGCAAAAATGATTGTGAGAACAAATTATTTCTAAATAATTAAATATAATGAGTGTATAAAATTATTAATTACTGAAAAAAAAATATTTTTGTATTTCTTCCCATTTTTGCATTTTTATACTATTATTTTTCACTATATTTACAATTTAATGATAGTACATAAATGTTACGATAATATCACTATACTTTGTTTGTGGATATTTGTGATAGTGTCAGTGTTAGCTTAGTTGGCCTAAGACTACGGTTTGCACCCGGAGGTTATTAGTTTAAAACTGCACTAGTGCCGCATGAAAAATTTATCCGGCTTTCTCTCTTGGGCCCGTAAGGATTATTCTGGTCAAAAAGACTGCGTTATAAAAAAAAAAGAATTTAAGAATACTTCAGCAAAATTGGATTGTAGACCTGTTTTATTTATGAAGTGTATTTTTAAGATGGCTTGAAATGGACAGAAATTTTATATAATAAAAATATGAGATATCTGGGTTCATTAAAACAATTCAATAGGAAATTTTCTAGAAATGCTGAAGTAAGTTTGGTGGCATTCAATCTGCCCAGGAGACTCCCTTTTTCTCCAAACTCCAATAGATGGCCCACACAGAATCATTATCTTTGATGCAGTAGCTGTCAAAATTAACTCAGCGGGCCTCACCTACATGCCACGTGTATAATATCAAAACGTTTTGGGATGTTCCACATGAGGATTCCAAACCTTGCATTTAAGTGGGGTCCACGTCATTCACATGCATTAGGATTGGATATGCCACGTAGGCTCGGGATGCTATTCTAGGTATTATTTTCAAATGGATGCTATTATGGGAATTAGTTTGTTTGAGGGTGCTATTCTGGGAAAAAAACTCTAAAAAAAGAGGCCAGAACAAAAAAAACTGTGTTTGGTAATGAATGGGTCTACTTCAAATAGACTGTTTGGTATGCCCTCTATTTACCTCTTTTTAGAAGGGTATCTTCTGTCATTATGTAAAAATTGAACTTATGCATATTTTCATCAAAATATGCCATCTACACACATACCATAACATCATAATCTCTTATCATTTGAAAACTACAACCATTTCCATCAAAATATGGCCTGTAACTTGTAAACAATTTAAAAATTACAACATCAAACATAATTATATATTATTTCCATCATTCCATCATCACACACAATCACTCCATGTTGCATGATATAAGATAAACCATGACATAAGATGGTAAACATCAGAAAAAACCAGAACCATAACATAAGATGATAAAAATCAAGTACGAGAAGAGCATCTCGACAAATGCCATCTACAATTGCAAACAAAACATAACTAATCACTCATTCATATTTGGAGACATTTAACAATTTAAGAGCAAAAGTTTAATAAGAGAGACATGTTTAAGAACTAAAGTTTAAAATTGAGCCCTTGAGCAAGAAAATTGACCACATAAGGTACAACCATTCAAATTATACTATACTCCAAGGACCATTTCAAACATTGGTGTAGTGGAACTTTTAAGAGCAAGACAAAGGTCCATTTGGACATTTGCTCATCCACAAATCCATATGTCCAAACACTAGAAAAGGGAGAGTTTATGGGTGTTTTCAGACTAATCACATGGTGCAAAAGACTGAATAAATGCATATCATACAGAGACATAAGAGCAAATCCTCTCAAACTACTAGAGAACAAATAGACACAATTTAAGTTTCATTGGTTAGCAGGTTATATCAGCAAACTCATCATTAAAAGCATTTCATCATAAATACATGACTGAGATAGGGAAACGTTCATCTATTGCAAAGAATGAATGAGAGGTTATATTTACATTGAGGAGTTAAGAAAGAAGAAGAAAAAAGTGTGACTGCACATGATCTAGAACTGAGATCCATTCAATACAATATAAGATGAATAGATCACCTGGAAAAAAAATCGGTATCTTGGAGTAAGAGATAAAAATGGGAAAAACACTGTTTATATATATTCCTCCCCTTCAAAATATAAAAAAAAATGCATGTGATAGACATAAGAAACAACTCCTTTAAGTTTACATCTTTTACAAGCAGCCAACCTGATCCTAACTTCAGCCCAGGCCTAGCCACCTAAATCTAACCCACAACCAAACCCATTGCCACCCTCATCAACACCCCTATTAAGATCCAATCAAACACACTCAACAAATTGTGAAAAAAAAAAGTAAAATGGGTATCGTACTGAATGCAGAATCACCCACATCAATCCTTTTTTCTTGGTAGACAGAATGCAGAATCAAGAAACAGAACTTATTCTTGTTTTTTTCATATCTAAACACAGATACATCAATATTATGGATGTGAGCTTTCAACCCATTGCACTCAACCAGACTTGTCCGAGTTACTTTGACTCTGCATCCTTCCATGCCGAGTTGAGTTCCTCAATTTTTAAAGTATGATAGGAAAGCATATCATCACCAACCAGAATCTTTATTTTTTTTTTAATGCAAATCAGATCAATTACATGATATTTTTGTTATTGCTGATGCTGAGACTTTGTGAGCAACCATTTTCAGAGATGACCACACAAAACACTAATTTACATGTCTGATATTTCTTGCAGGCAAGAGTGAAGTCTCTGAGGCTTCATCCAAACACAAGCATTTGCTTGCAGTTTCCTGTCAATTCACATATGAAACCCCACTCTCACAGAAGGAAAAAGTACAATGTACACATATGAAACCCCACTCTCAAAGGCTTTAATTAAGAATCCCATAGAGCATAAATATCAATTCTCTGTAAAATCAAATCCCCAGAAATCACAGCTGCAGCAGATAAAGTGACAATAACTTAAGTAAAATATTAACAACCCAGATGCATTTTGACTCCAAGGAACCCAAATTAAGAACAAGATCTAGAAAAAAAAAAATAACTCCAAGAACTTCTACAGCTGCAGCAATAAAAAAAGAGATGAACATATGAAACAACTACAAAAACCCAATATGGATTTAAGCTACTGGCAGCTCTTGTAAGAAACCAGAAACGGGATGAAACCTGAGCAAATCTAGCTCAAAGAAGAGCTGCATGAAGAATTTCAGTAAAACTACAACAAACCCAGATGCAACTAGACACTACCAACTAACCCAACTCAAGCAGAGAAGAAAATCTGACATGAACAAGAACTCCACTGAGATTCTCACAAACTTCAGAGCTGCTAAACAACAAACCTCAGAGCACCCATAAGAAGAAAAAAAAAAAACTACAGAGAGAATCAATGCAATAAATTCAAGAGAATGGAAATCCAATGGGGGCATTTTTGGTGATGAAAATCACATCTTCTCCTCTCTCTGTTCATCTCTTTATTTGTGTCGGTGAACGTATGAAATGGGCATATGATGATGAAAATCACATCTTCTATAATCAAACCCATCTCCCAAATCCCTTCCTCCAAAACAAAATCTCTCCCAACAACCCTAGTAATCAGTATGGCTTTCCGAATCATCATCCTCATCCACCAACACCATCATCTCAGAAATTGAAATCATCTTCAAAACCACCCCCTCCATCATCGAAACTCCTCATGTAATACCATCTCAAGCTAAAACCCATCTCCAACCCTTTCCAGCCTCATGTAATACCATCCCAAACTAAAACCAATCTCCAACCCTTTCGATCATCATTCAAACTAAAAAAGCCCACATCGATTGAAGATAGAGAGAGAGTAGGAAGCAGTAGACATGTACATCTTCTCTGTTCTCCTGTTTGTGGTTTCGATTTGCAGAAAGAACGAGCCTCTCTCTGTTCGTCTCTCTGTTTATGGTTTCGAGTTGCAAGAACAAGCCTCTCTCTGTTTGTCTCTTTGCGGTTTCGAGTTGCAGAAATAACGAGAATCGACTACCGAGGGCTTTATTCAAAGGACCCATTTTTTGGGCATTTCCATTTTAGAGGCTTTGTCTCTTTTGCTCTAGAATGTGCAGAGGCTATGAATCAGTGTCAAACACTTCTAAATTTTAAAACCTCTGTCCATTTTAGAGAAATAGATATTTAGAGGCAAAAAACAGACATGCCAAACAGGGGCTAACAACTCTGTCAAAAGGTTCGATAATAATGAAATTGGGCCTGGTACCGGATCATGTCATGTATTCATGTGTAGTGGAGAGTGGGTCTCCTTGTTTGGACCAAACAGAAAAACCGTTTCCATTTGGGACGGGTTAAGATGGCTACTGTAGTAGACCTAGGATTGGACCTAGACCCCAACCCAACAATAGTAGTCTTAAGCACGTCCCCGGTGTTAGTGTGGGTTGCAACACCATTCCATGGCTAGAAATCTTGATCGTTCCTTTTTAACCAGAAAACTGATGTAGTCAACATCCATCGTTGGTTTGGATCAAACGATGTGTCCCACATTGATGTAAATCTCGATCCTATTTTACTCATTCTGAATGGTTCAGATTTTAACATGTGGGGAATGAAGAGTTACGCTGTGTTTGGGAAAGGGGGAGGGGAGGGGAGGGAAAATTTGAGGGGAAAGAAAATGAAGGGGAGGGAAAATTAATTTTACTCCTCTTGTTTGGAAGTTAAAAAGTAGGGGGAAGAAAAGTGAAAAAGTATGATTTTGTTTGTTTGTGAGGAAAAATTAAAATTACCAATTTACCCTTATGGATTGCAAAAGCTTCAAAATCATATTTTACAAATTAAAAAAATGATCTATACTTACCTGATTGAGTGTAAAAATCTTCTCAAGACTCAGGGCTAAATTTTAAATAAAAAGCTTCAGGCAATTACATTTTCAAACTTCCTTTGTTAATTTATCTTATGTCTTGTTTATCTTTATGTTGAAGGGCTGCTTTACGGAACTACAGCATGTTGTGGAAATGGGGGTGGTGCTTATAATTTCAACCCAAAAGTTTTTTTGTGGGAATAGCAAGATAATCAATCGGAGAAAGGTGACAGCAACAGCTTGTTCTGACCCACAGAATTATGTGAGCTGGGTTGGAATACATAACACAGAAGTAGCAAACAAGCTTATCACATTGGCCATCTTGAATGGCTCTTATTTTGACCCTGCTTTTCCAATTTCAGAGCTCTGTGACTTGAATCCACTTGTCTAATTTGATGACACTGTTACAAACACAATCTTCATTGAAACTGTATATCTCACTCCGTTTCGATGATCACTTCAAAAAATAAAAAAATAAATATCGAAGGCATGTTCATAGGTTCCGACTTCCTAAAATCTGACCCTGTGGTTCTATCAAACTATATAAATATAAAATAATATTTGGTGCTGTTTGACTGTTTGGTGCTACACATAATATTTGACAACCACAAGAAAATTGACATCTATCTATCAAACTATATAAATATAAAATAAGCAATTAAGCCTGAAATCACCATTGTGGTTCTTAACATAAGAAGTTATTTAGTTTCGAGCCACAATGATATCCCACCCACAAGTGAATCTACTGGTGCATATCTGATCATCATCCTTCGTATTAAAACATACACTTCAAGCTTAGAAATAACAACACACCATGCAAAAGCCATTAAACTAGGATAACAAAAAATGGCCTTCAAAAGTAGACAGCAGCGATTTAGAAGTCTCCATAAAGAACAAAATAATTGATCATCATCCTGATCAAGCTGTATGCCAACTAAAAAATGGCTTCCTCTACAGTAAGTTCATCATCTTCGTCAACATCTCAGCACGCATTGTAGGGGGATTGCCAAAAAATGATCTAGCAGCAGTATTGTTGTTGATATGGTACAAATAAGCATCCAATTGCATATTACGATGCAATCCCAACTCATTAACTGCAGAATATATTTCTTCCTCATTATAAAACCGTGGCCTCCCTTTCTCAACCACATCGACAGCCCTCTCCGCTATCATGTTACTAGCTTTCATGATTGTATTTCCTTCTTGTAATACACTTGCAACCTTATTCATGCTCTCTGTCACATATTCAAACTGTCTCTCCATTGCCTCAATCATTGACGCCTTACTTTTTTTCCCCCTTGAAGATTGACCTCCTTCAAAAATAGGTGTTGGAGAATAATGAGTTGAAGGAGGACTCATATTGTTTGTATCCATAGGTGCATCGTTTGGCCAACTAAATTCTGAATCCAACGCACCACTATCATCATTCAAATCAACATTACCCTCACTTTACCACCTCATTACCTTCTCTCTTGCACTCTCGGCTCCATCCCCATTGGCTCGATCCTCCCCATAAATATCATAGAGTTTCCCATAATTGCGCACAGGTTTATTCATCCACTTACGTGCGTGGTTTCGCCTATAATAAAAAAAAAATCCCAACTCATGAAGTTGAATATGTAAAATTCAATTAATGACTTGAATGCTGAATTGATATACCTGAATAAGAGTCATCCACACCTCATATGTTGCTTCAAACATGCAAGTTTCAGCATTCCAAGCAAAGCCACTCAACCCATGGAATAAATCCTTACATTCAGCAAACTTTTTATGCAAAGTCTTAATACGGTTTTTGACATGAGCTTTCTCTAGCCTTGAACCCAAAATAGGTGTCAATACTAGCATTATATTCTTATAGGCTTGTGTCGTGAAAGTCCCATCATGTCTATTCCCTTTATTTTTTTCATCCAATAATGCATCTATCTGTTGTGATCGTGTGTGCGGAAGCGTGCGATCAACAAGCAATCAAACAAGCCACAAAGAAGGAGAACACAGTTTTACGTGGTTCGGTGATTTCACACCTACGTCCACGAACAAAGCTCGTCTTCTTCTTAGTTTTCACTAATCAGAGTTTTCTCCCATACTACTAGGGTTACAACCACAAGGATAATATATAGGAAAATCAAATACTAAACTACCCTTGAACCCTAATTACATTGGGCCTACAAAACGAGCCAAAACCCATAAACCTAACAAATCTCCACCTTGGCGAGATTTGCAGGCCACAACATTTTCCACCTTGGCATGCAATCACACGCCTCCAAATGCACCCGTAGGCGCCACAGGATGTTGATCAAGTCTAAGCAATGCTTAAACTTGGCCCCAGTCACAACCTTAGTCAGCATATCTGTGGGGTTATCAGCAGTCGCAATCTTCTTAAGGAGTATATCTCCCTCATCAACAATCTCCCGCACAAAATGATACCGTACGTCGATGTGTTTCGTACGTGAATGATGAACCTGATCCTTTGCCAAACAAATTGCACTCTGACTATCACAATGGACATCAATGTGCTCCTGAAAGATCCCCATGTCATCAAGCAAACCTTGAAGCCAAATAGCCTCCTTAATGGCTTCTGTCACCGCCATGTATTCTGCCTCAGTAGTCGACAAAGCAACTGTAGACTGTAACGTTGACCTCTAACTCACTGGTCCCCTTGCAAGAGTGTACACATAACCTGTAGTAGACCGACGCTTATCCAAATCACCAGCGTAATCGGAATCCACATATCCAAACACATGCTGACCAATACTATCATCCCGCTGAAACAACAAACCAACATCCACGGTACCCAGAATATACCGTAGGATCCATTTCACCGCTTGCCAGTGTCCTTTTCCTGGATCATGCATATATTTGCTTACTATACTGACAGCTTGTGAAATGTCGGGCCTGGTACACACCATCGCATACATCAAACTACCAACAGCATTCTAATAAGGAACCTGAGCCATGTACTGACGCTCATCATCTGTGCTAGGAGACATAGCAGCGCTAAGCATGAAGTGAGAGGCAAGTGGTGTACTCACAGGTTTTGTTTTTGCATCCATACCAAAACGCTGTAGTACCTTCTTCAAATATTGTTTCTGTGATAGACAAACCTTGCCTTGCACCCTGTCTCTCTGAATTTCCATACCAAGTATCTTCTTGGCTTCGCCCAAATCCTTCATTTCAAATTCATTACTCATCTGAGTCTTCAATTTTTCAATCTCCACCTTGCTCTTAGAAGCTATAAGCATATCATCGACATATAAGAGCAAATAAATGAAGGTTCCATTTCGTAGTTTGCGATAGTAGACACAATGATCAAAAGAACTCCGTGTGTACTTCTGTCCAATCATAAACTTATCAAATCGTTTGTACCACTGTCTCGGAGATTGTTTCAAACCATACAACGATTTTTTCAGTTTACAAGCCAAATGTTCTTTACCAGCAGCGTTTACCCATCTGGTTGGGTCATGTAGATCTCCTCATTCAAATTACCATGCAAAAAATGCAGTTTTAACATCGAGTTGCACTAACTCAAGATCAAATTGTGCCACCAAGGCTAACAAAATGCGAATCGAAGAATGCTTCACAACGGGAGAGAATACCTCATTGTAGTCAATGCCTTCCTTCTGTGCGTAGCCTTTAGCCACCAATCTAGCCTTGTACCTGACACAGTCCTTTCCTGGAGATCCTTCCTTCATGGTGTAGACCCATTTGCACCCAATTGCTTTCTTCCCCTTAGGTAACTGTACTAGCTCCCAAGTGTCATTCTTATGAAGAGATTTCATTTCCTCATCCATTGCATTCTGCCACTCTACACTTTCTGAATGCCTATTTGCTTCTTTGTAGGTAGTAGGAACACATTCTTCAACCATTGGAAGTGCATATGCCACCATGTCAGTGAACTGTTGTGGTTTTCGAATATTCCTTTTTGGTCTACTGGCTGCAATAAAATCTTCTTCTTCTTGCTCTTGTAGAGGCTTTTGAGCCGGAGTCTCCTCCTCATCTGTATCATCACCCTCTAACTCAACTAGGACGATATCAAACTCCACCTGCTTCGATTTACCATTGGTCTTGCTTTCCTCCTGAGAGTCGTTTTGCTTGTTCTTTTTACACATAGCAGCTTCATCAAAAGTCACATCCCTGCTAAGAACAAGTTTCTTTGAGTCTGGACACCATAGCCGGTATCCTTTCACACCACTGCTGAAACCCAAGAATATAGCTTTCTTGGCCCTTGGATCCAACTTACTCTCTGTGACATGGTAATAAGCAGGACAACCAAATATATGCAATTTATCATAATCAGTAGCGGGTTTTCCAGACCATACCTCAATGGGTGTTTTACCCTCGATCGCAGCAGAAGGCAACCTATTGATGAGATGACAAGCATAAGCAACTGCCTCACCCCAAAACGCTTTGCCTAATCCAGAATTAGACAACATACACCGAACTTTCTCCAATATAGTGCGGTTCATGCGTTCTGCCACCCCATTCTGTTGTGGAGTCCCACTAACTGTGAAATGCCTCACGATCCCCTCATCCTGACATACTTTCAAGAACGGATCAGACTTGTACTCTCCACCGTTATCTGACCTAAGCCTTTTGATCTTTCTGCCAGTCTATGTTTCAATCATTTTCTTCCACTTCAAGAACACATTCAAAACTTCATCCTTGTGCTTCATGATGTACACCCATACTCTTCTGGAGAAGTCATCAACGAATGTAACAAAGTAGTGCATACCTCCCAAAGATGCCACTTTGGTAGGACCCCATACATCCGAATGAACATAGTCTAGTGTGCCTTGAGTGCGATGGATCGCGGTGCCAAACTTCACTTTTGTCTGCTTGCCAAAAATACAATGTTCACAAAATCCCAACTTGCAGGTCTTTGCACCTTGCAACAAGCCTTGCTTAACCAAACCCTGCAATGCTTTCTCTCCAGCATGCCCTAGACGCATGTGCCACAATCTGGTAGTGTCTGTAACAGTCTCATTTGAACTATGAGATACTGTTGCTGCTCCACCTACAACTGTACTCCCTTGCAAGAAATACAGATTACCTCTTCGGACACCCTTCATTAACACAAGTGCACCATAAACAACTTTTAGAACTCCACCTTCCATGGTAATCTTGAAGTCTTTGGAGTCTAAAGCACCCAATGAGATAAGATTCTTCTTTAAATCCGGTACATACCGAACATCTGTCAAAACTCTAACTGCTCCATCATGCACCTTCAAACGGATTTTTCCTATCCCTTTTGTTTTGCAAGCACTATCATTGTCCATCAAAACTGTTCCACCATCCAACTCTTGAAAGCTGGAAAACCATTCCCTGTTGGGACACATATGATAGGTACAACCCGAGTCTAAAATCCATTCGTCAGAATGGCATGCCAATGAAGAAACAGTCAAATTAAAATCAGAATCATCATCTCCATCGTGTCCAATGTTTGCATCAGATTTATCTTTGTCCTTGTTTTTTAACTTTGGACAATCATTCTTCCAATGCCCCTTTTTGCGACAAAACGCACATTCATCTTTTGCAGGTGGTTTTGATTTTCCTCTCGATTTAGAACGAGATTTACTACCAGATGTCCTAACATCTGATCTGCCTCTTATTGTCAATGCATCAGATGATGAATCCCTGTGGGCCTGTTTGTCCTTCTTCCGATATTCATTATTCATCAAAGCAGCAGACACAACATCATATTTAACCTCAGTCTTCCCGTTGATCAAAGTGTGAGTAAAATGATCATAACTATCGGGAAGTGAATTCAGAAGAAGTAATGCCTTATCTTCATCATCAACTTTCACATCAATGTTCATCAAATCAGCAATAATCTTATTAAAATCATCGAGATGTTCAGTCATAGTAATACCTTGACGATACTCGAAGCGGAAAAGTTTCTTCTTCAAATAGATCCGATTCTCCAAGCTCTTGGTCATATACTTTTCCTCCAATTTCTGCCACAACTCTTTTGCAGAAGTTTCTCTCATCACTGAGTATTTCTGATCCTTCGCGAGACATAATCTGATGGTGCTACATGCCTGACGATTGATCTTCTGCCATTCCTTATCTTCCATCTCTTTGGGCTTATCCTCGAGAGCAATTTCCAACTCTTGTTGGCTTAGAACATCTCTAACCTCACATTGCCACATACCAAAGTTATTGGTACCATCAAATTTCTCGACTTCGAATTTTGCATTCGAGATGGTTGTCTTTGCTGATGATGATCTTGCCATTTTGTTTTTGACTGTCAAACTAACAATCAACTTCGTTCAGATCATAGATATAGTAAATACGAATCCAACAAAAAAAAACGGAGCTCAATTCTGAGTCCGGATGCCTCCGAAACTCCCAAAACAATTCTGGCCGTCCAATTGGTCAAATCTGTCTTTGACTGTACTGTTCGCTGACGTGGCGCTGACGTGAGCAGCTGCTGGAACGGGCCTCTCCTGCGCGGACTGGGTCAGGTCGACCTGACCTGGACTGGACTTACACTGCAGGCTGGGCTTCTGGAACGAGCAGGTCAGATCTGACCCGAACTGACCTGCGCAAGACCCGGCCCAACTGGGTCTTCTTCTCCTTCTTCGGTTCTGGAACAGAACCAGTGACAGGGCAGCGACAGGGCAGGATGCTGCCCTGTCTTCTTCTTCTCCGGTGGCGACGACAGAGGGCGGCCGGAGTGCGCAGATAACGTCGACGACGGAGAGAATCTCCGGCGACTGCTGTGGTGGCGACGATGGCAACCTCTCCGGTAACAGAACGATCTTTTTCTTTGGCAGCAACTGACACGGCGATCAGCAGCGTCTGCACGGCGGCAGCGGGGATCTTCTCCAGCGAATGGGCAGCCAGACCAGTTCCTCTGGTCTGATTCCGGCGACGGCAGTCAGCGACTGCAATTCGTCTTCTTCGTTGCAGGCGATGGGCGACGCAAGGCGTCACTTGCGATCCAGTCCAGATCTGCATGACGACGATATGCTGCTCTTCTTCCCCGGCAACGTGCGAATGGCACAGGCCGCGGGCAAACTCCGGCGACTGACGATGACTCTACAAATTGAGATTCTCTGATTTCTAATCTCAGTGAGTCCAAAACGAGAACTCTGTTCTCCTCTGCGCAGCGACAGCCAAGACCACGTGCGGCCCACCTTGATCTCACCGATCTGGCGAGATCCACTTCTGCAAGAGGTTCTTGAGATCGACTTCACTGTCTGCTAAAACCAAACCTGATCTCCGTCGTTGATCGCGTACCACAACCAAGCTCTGATACCAATTTGTTGTGATCGTGTGTGCGGAAGCGTGCGATCAACAAGCAATCAAACAAGCCACAAAGAAGGAGAACACAGTTTTACGTGGTTCGGTGATTTCACACCTACGTCCACGAACAAAGCTCGTCTTCTTCTTAGTTTTCACTAATCAGAGTTTTCTCCCATACTACTAGGGTTACAACCACAAGGATAATATATAGGAAAATCAAATACTAAACTACCCTTGAACCCTAATTACATTGGGCCTACAAAACGAGCCAAAACCCAAAACCCATAAACCTAACACTATCAGCATATCATCAAACTCATCAGTCCATACAAATTTGTTAATGTTATCTTTCCTGTGAGTCTTCGACATTGTACCCTACATATGTATCAATGGATCATATGCATCATAAGTAATAAATGAAATCTAATGACAAATATAATTTTCCAAGTTCAATTAACAATGGATTACCAATGTACAGCAATCACTAAACAAATAGAGCGAGTCTTCTCTTATTTTTTTGATTGTTTAGTAATAATGCTTAAGATGCATTTGAAGATACATTAGAATTCTCCATCTACTGATCATGTTGATGAATTTCAGTTTTTAGTTAATTGAATGTACTTTTATTGAATAATAATTTCTTAATAGAATCCTGCAAATTGACATGGATAACAAAGATCGGAATTAGAAACAAGAGAACGAAAACAAGTTGATTTAACTCTGTAAATGGATGAAAATGGGTATTTCGTGATAAAATCTCCCACCCCCATCTTGGGTTTTATCAATACTTCATCACAAAATATTGTGAAAGTATCGAGATAAAAAAAATTTATGTAGAAAATTAATTTTATAGGGATAATGTTATGATAAGATATTTCAAAGAAGGGAGATGCTCCTATGAGAGCACCTCTCACCTTACTATGAGAGATAAGGTGGAGGCCCTCACATGCTTAAATGTGAGGGCCCCCACCTTATATGTCATAGTAAGGTGAGAGGTGCTCTCATAGGAGCATCTCCCTTCAAAGAAATACAGTAAAAGATAACATAATAAATTCATGGGTGACTGTGACACTCATTAGCCACGACTTTGGGCTGTTATTTTAGGCCCTTTGGTTTAGTATGGTAGTAGCAGCATTTCTTTGTTTGTTTGTTTGTTTTTTTTCTTTTGGCTTTAAGAAAAGTACTTTGTTGTTGATGCACCAATGGGTTTGCCAAGTGGCCCACTAAAACCTCACAAACACCTAGAACACCCAACGCTCCCTCCCCATCACCTGTCCCAAATATATTCAACGAATTGACACATGCCCAAATTTGACCATCCTTTGCATATCATTAGATTGAGATCTAGGAATATATTCAATGAATTGACACATGCCCAAATTTGACCATCCTTTGCATATCATTAGATTAAGATCTACGAACCCCCACCCCCACTTTAGATTAAGATCTAGGAACACCCCCCCCCCCCCCCCCCCCCCGCCCCCGGTCTGCACCTTTTGGAGATTCTCTAATCCATGGATTTTGCAAAAAAAAAAAAAAATGCCAATCCATACCTATCCATAAGCAAAATACCTTGCATAGACTATAAAATCCATGCAATCTAAGGAATCCCTATTAGAAATCCTAGCATCCAAATAACCCATAAAAGAAGGTAGAACACTGCTTTGAAGTATGCCAGCAGGGTAGGCATGATTATCTTTTGGACAGATCAATGGTATGAGCATTGATTGGACCCGGAAAATGTCAAATAGGAATATCAAGTGGAGAAAAATAGTCTATTTCTTATGCCGCCCATCTATATTACTAAAGGGATGTACTCTTCCTCACATAATGACACCTGGCACAACCTCAAACTTTTTGTAATGCCATTTTCGGAGTTGCCCTTATCCCTAAAATCTCTATATCTATTACACACTCAAAAGACCTAAAATCTCTCCATGAAAGAATCATCTTCCATTCAAAAGCCTAAAATCTCTCCATGAGATCCCTAAATAAGCCAACACATTAGATCTGTTATATTTATATCAATCAATTCATGGGTCCCGGCCCGCATCATTTGATTTTATGGACGGTTAGAATAAAAATGGTGGACCCCATTCATCTGGGTCTCACTTAAAAATATTTGGTCAATTTGTTAGGTCTATGATCCTTTGATCTTTCTTAATCAATTCATGAGTCCCATCCCGCATAATATGATTTTATGGACGGTTATAATAGAGATGGTGGACCCCATTCATCTGGGGGTTTTACTTAAATAGGTTAGGTTTGGTCAATTTCTGAGGTCTATGATCATTTGATCATTTGACCTTTATCAAGCAATTCATGGGTCCTAGCCCACATCATATGATTTTACTAACGGTTAGAATGGTGGACTCCATTCATCTTTGGGGTCCCACTTAAATAAATTAGGTTTGGTCAATTTATGAGGCCCATGATCATTTGATCTTTATCAATCAATTCATGGGTCCCGGCCCGCATCATATGATTTTATGGACGGTTAGAATAGAGATGGTGGACCCCATTCATCTGGGTCTCACTTAAAAATATTTGGTCAATTTGTTAGGTCTACGATCATTTGATCTTTTTAAATCAATTCATGGGTCCCATCCCGCATAATATGGTTTTATGGACGGTTAGAATAGAGATGGTGGACCCCATTCACCTGGGGGGTTCCACTTAAATAGGTTAGGTTTGGTCAATTTGTGAGGTCTATGATCATTTGATCTTTATCAAGCAATTCATGGGTCCCAGCCTGCATCATATGGTTTTATGGACGGTTAGAATATAGATAGTGGACCACATTCATCTTGGGGGTCCCACTTAAATAGGTTAGGTTTGGTCAATTTGAGAGGTCTATGATCATTTGATCTTTATCAATCAATTCATGGGTCCTGGCCCGCTTCATTTGATTTTATGGACGGTTAGAATAAAGATGGTGGACCCCATTCATTTGGGTCCCACTTAAAAATATTTGGTCAATTTGTTAGGTTTACGATCATTTGATCCTTTGATCTTTTTAAATCAATTTATGGGTCCCATCCTGCATAATATGGTTTTATGGACGGTTAGAATAGAGATGGTGGACCCGTTCATCTGGGGATTTCCACTTAAATAGGTTAGGTTTTGTCAATTTGTGAGGTCTATGATCATTTGATCCTTTGATATTTATCAAGCAATTCATGGGTCCCAGCCCGCATCATATGGTTTTATGGACGCATCATATGATTTTATGGACGGTTAGAATAGAGATGGTGGACCCCATTCATCTGGGTCTCACTTAAAAATATTTGGTCAATTTGTTAGGTTTACGATCATTTGATCTTTTGATCTTTTTAAATCAATTCATGGGTCCCATCCCACATAATATGGTTTTATGGACGGATAGAATAAAGATGGTGGACCCCATTCATCTGGGGAGTTGCACTTAAATAGGTTAGGTTTGGTCAATTTATGAGGTCTGGATCATTTGATCCTTTGATCTTTATCAAGCAATTCATGGGTCCCAGCCCGCATCATATTGTTTCATGGACGGTTAGAATATAGATGGTGGACCCCATTCTTCTTGGGGGTCCCACTTAAATAGGTTAGGTTTGGTCAATTTGAGAGGTCTATGATCATTTGATCTTTATCAATCAATTCATGGGTCCCGGCCCACTTCATTTGATTTTATGGACGGTTAGAATAAAGATGGTGGACCCCATTCATTTGGGTCCCACTTAAAAATATTTGGTCAATTTGTTAGGTCTACGATCATTTGATCTTTTTAAATCAATTCATGGGTCCCATCCCGCATAATATGGTTTTATGGACGGTTAGAATAGAGATGGTGGACCCCATTCACCTGGGGGGTTCCACTTAAATAGTTAGGTTTGGTCAATTTGTGAGGTCTATGATCATTTGATCCTTTGATCTTTATCAAGCAATTCATGGGTCCCAGCCTGCATCATATGGTTTTATGGACGGTTAGAATATAGATGGTGGACCCCATTCATCTTGGGGGTCCCACTTAAATAGGTTAGGTTTGGTCAATTTGAGAGGTCTATGATCATTTGATCTTTATCAATCAATTCATGGGTCCTGGCCCGCTTCATTTTATTTTATGGACGGTTAGAATAAAGATGGTGGACCCATTCATTTGGGTCCCACTTAAAAATATTTGGTCAATTTGTTAGGTCTACGATCATTTGATCCTTTGATCTTTTTAAATCAATTCATGGGTCCCATCCTGCATAATATGGTTTTATGGACGGTTAGAATAGAGATGGTGGACCCCATTCATCTGGGGGGTTCCACTTAAATAGGTTAGGTTTGGTCAATTTGTGCGGTCAATGATCATTTGATCCTTTGATCTTTATCAAGCAATTCATGGGTCCCAGCCCGCATCATATGATTTTATGGATGGTTAGAATATAGATGGTGGACCCCATTCATCTTGGGGGTCTCACTTAAATAGGTTAGGTTTGGTCAATTTAAGAGGTCTATGATCATTTGATCTTTATCAATCAATTCATGGGTCCCGGCCCGCTTCATTTGATTTTATGGACGGTTAGAATAGAGATGATAGACCCCATTCATCTTGATCCCACTTTAATATATTAGGTTAATTTGTTAGGTCTATGATCATTTGATCTTTCTTAATCAATTCATGCCTCACCTAAAGAATAAAACATTTGGAAAAAAATATAAAGATCAAATTAGCAACAAAAAAAGGACTCACAAGTTTACTAATTAATAAATTTATTAAAAATAATTCATATCAGTCTGTGCATTTGGGGGTTTCGTGGTCCGTGCATAGCATGGGGTTTTGCTAGTGTAAATAATAGAAAAGGTGGTACTGGTATCTGGCCAAAATATCTACGTGGACTTCAGATTTTGGGTACATTACATCCCCCGTTTGTCAATTTTGGTTTATTATGGCCAAACTGACCAAAACTTATAAATTGTGATCAATAAGATTTCAGTTAGAATTTCATTCTTGTTCGACCCAATTCCAAATTTATTTTCGGATTGGGAGTTTTTGGCCAAACAAATACAAATGTCCATACTCCTCTTTTTTTTTTTTGGAGTTAGCTTCTTACCAATATGCCCTTCATTAAGGCTGAGCATGGATGATTTTTTTGGTCTTTTTCATTCAAAAGCATGGGCTATGAGCTCTTTTAGAGCCTTGGTTCCCTTCATTTGGCCGCTTCTTTGTTTTTACCCTCCTCTATTAATTGTTTCACCATAGCTAGGATTGGGATTAGTTGTTTGTACAAACTTAGATTTATGAATGGGTTTTGTGAGAAGAAAAAATGAGGGAAAAAGAAGAAGACAGATTGATGGGGATGGAAGTGTATGATCGTTCAAGGATTGACCATACTTAATATTTTTTCATATATCAGTACATAGAAGCCCCAGTTGAACAACTATAATTACGTAGAAGTCCTACATACAATAGAAAATTACTAACATGTCCCTTCACTAAGTAAACTAAGCACAAAACATTTATATTTCCTACACTCCCCCTAAAGCTGGTGATTAGATATCAGTGATCCCAAGCTTTGAAAAAAAATTAGTAAGATGGGTTTTTGTGACTGCTTTTGTAAGTAAGTCAACCAATGATTCGTTGTGTATGGGCTTCAACACTACTTCGTTTCGTGCCATCTTTTCTCGAACGAAATGACAATCAACTTCAATATGCTTTTTCCGCTCATCATAAACTGGATTTTTGGCAGAATTATTATCGCAATGAAGAAGCATAGGCTTCTTACAAGTGAAGCCTAGTGCTTGCATCAAATTTCGTAACCATAAGAGTTCACATGTTCCACGAGCCATTGCACGGTATTCTGCTTCAAAACTTGATAGCGCGGCAACTGATTGTTTTTCACTCTTCCATGAAACCAAATTCCAACCAACCAATGCACAATACCCAGTAGTCGATCTCCGATCTGCTTTAGAGCCTTCCCAATCTGCATCACTGAATATCTCAATGATCTCAATATCTACATTTCCATGTTTTGAATACATTATGCCTTGTCCTGTAGCCTTTTTGAGGTATTTCAATACTCGATAAGCCACTTGAAGATGCTTTGTGCGAGGTGCATGCATGAACTGACTCAATACACCCACAGCAAACCCAATATCCGGTCGTGTATTGGTAAGATATATATATATTAATCTCCCAACCAGCCCCCGATACAAACCTGGATCATTTAGTAATTATCCACCGTCAGAATATAGCCCATGATTCTGCTCAATATTACAGGATATTACAGGATTTATTTAAGGGGAGTTCTGTTGGCACCACGATTTTTTCTCTTCCCACCGAATTTCTCTCCACACCGATATATAAAATATGATTTTTACAGATTTTTCTCTCTGCACCCATCAATATACCCGAAATGCCCATGCCATTTACAACTCCTCTCTTCTCTTCCCACACATCTTCTTCACTGATTTCTCCCCATTCTCTATTCCTACTGTCACCGGAAAAAACTCTTCTACTATATTTAGACCTACATTTAGGCCTTTTGACTAGCCAAGAAGCACATAAGGAAGAAGGAATACCTCTTTTGTCACATAAACCTCCATTTTAGTCAAAGGTAAGTCACCTTCTTCCCTCTTCACCATTCTCGTTGTGCTATTTTTTCAAATAGGTCATTGTAGCAACTATTTTGTATAAAAATATGTTCAAAGGATACATATGCTTTGATAGTAATGAATCTATTTGCACTGGTGTGAGTTTTTCAAAACAAGTGTTTTTTCCTGCACCGTGATCTGTTCGGTCCTGAAAATTCGAATCCATTCACTATGTTCGGAATCAAATATTCGTACATTATATAAATGCTCGGAAAATGCTTTTCGGAAGGTCCAAGTATGTTCGGAACCTAATGTTCGAACATAACTCTTATGTTCGGAAATTAAATTCCGAACAATATAGATGTTGACGGAAGTTAAAATCTGAACATGTATGCTTAGTTCGCATTCACAGTTCCGAATAGTAACTGGTACATAATTTTTTTAACACTTTTCTTCCAATCGTTTCAGAAATGGATAGGCCAGATTAAGACCGATAGCTTCCAACAGGAGGCGTCGTCAACGAATTGAAGAGGTTGTAGAGCAAGCAGAGGAACCGAGATATGATTTGGAATAAGGCAATGAAGAAGAAGGAGACCTTGTTCCACAACTGTATGAAGAGGAACCTATGATTGAACAAGAAATAACTGTGGGGCCAGAAGATCGTTCTTTGTTGCCCAGTTTCAACACACACATAGCTGCATACATTTGGCATTCACAGGTATGTTTTTTTTTTTTTTTTAATTTTATATCAAGATCATGTATTGGTTACAATCTTTAATAATGTACCATTTTCGGAATACAAGAATGGGTTGCGTTGAAGTGTTTGAGCCATGGACAGAAAATACCACACTGGCAATTGAATGAAAGTGCCAGGTTCAGAGAGTTAGTGGATAGATCTAATTTGGGTCCACTTATCACAGCATCCTACCGCTCTATTAGTAAGATCCTCGTCTCTTGTTTTGTGGAAATGTGGCAACTTGAAACAAACACTTTCCACGTGCCGTTCGACGAGATGTCCATAAGTCTAGATGATGCACCACCATACTTGGGATCCCGGTGACTGGACGTTCTGTTGCGTATAGTGGTAGAATGTTATTTCAAGAGTCTCATTCACTCCTGGCTGACACTTTGGGAGTTGATCCAAATGAAGCAAATGATGAGCTGCAGCAGGTTCGGGGCCAATCCGTAAGATTGGAGTGGCTAAGAGGGAGGTTTTCAAGGATATCTGATGAGGATGGAGATGACATATACAATTGTGCAGTGAGAGCCTATTTCCTATATTATTAGGCTGCACATTGTTCACGGACAAGAGTGGCACACTTTCGACAGACTTGGACAGTGTCCGTACTTATGCATGGGGTGCCCCCGCTTTTGCTTATTTGTATTGACAGTTGGGATTGGCTACCCGTTATGAAGTCAAACAAATTGCTGGATATCTTACGCTGCGAGAGGCGTGGATTTATGAGCATTTTGAGTGTTTGGCTCCAACTCCCAACATTCATTATGGAGTCAGTCAGCCCCAAGTATATCGCTTGCTCCCTCGAAGGGAGACTACCGCTCCCCTACAAGCACTACGAGAGTGGCTAGATTACATGGGTGCAGACCAGGTACTTAACATTGCTTGTTCATGAGTTACTGGATTGAATGACATCCAATTTTTAATTTAGAAGAAAATTTTATAATAATTATTTTGGTCATTGCAGGTCACATGGGATCCTTATCGCGATGTTAGGCTCCATCATCCATTTAATGAGGTCGCCTTCTACCGTGGGTGCATTAAGTCCATGGACATTGTTGAGCCCTTTCATCCAGATAGGATCCTTAGGTAGTTTGGTAGGGTGCAGACTATTCCTCTACTTCCATTAATTCCCATTCGTGCTGCACGAGGCCCGACTGTAAATGCATATTAGATTGCATATCAATATTTTGATCAAGTATGGGAAAGACGGAATGATCACCTACTGTCTGGGTTGAGTCGTAGCACACCAGTTCGGCGTCCTTGGGATTGTGTACCAAATTACATGGATTGGTATGCACGAATATCATGGAGGCTGCTTCAAAACCCTAACCTCCAATCAAGTTTTCGCCCACGTCCTCCAGATGCACAACCTAGTTCAAACATTGATTATGAGATGGTATGGTTAATTGAGCAATATTTTTCCTTTGTTTTAATCTTTCAGTGAACTCATGAATTAATTACCTACCTGCAGCGCAATGCGGGTGCCCTAAGCATCCTTGATAGAGTCATCATTTGGGGGCCGAAGGGTTGGATTGAAGACCCTTATGGTATGTACACTCACGTCGAGCAAGCAACACGTGTTTTACGTGGAATGTCTGTAGAGGAGGCGAAGCGCACGGTCCGACACCATAGCATGATGGCTCGTTCTTACGCACGTAGGCCTCGTAGGAATAGTAGTTGATTTTAATGATTGTGTTTCATGACTTTAATGATTTTGTAATAGATTTTATAGGTTGTGTCAACATTTTTTTTGGGAACAGTTGATTTTATGGGTTGTATGGGTTGGCATTGCCAGTAAAATTTGAAACATGGTTGTAATCCCAATGTTGAAAAGAACTCAAATTGCATTTCTAATTATGATTGTTGTCCGTACATGGGATGATAATACATCCACATGCAATCCTACCAATTCCAACCAGATTTGATCTCTTGGTTTTTGCTAATATCTTTTCAAAGGCATTTCATGATATGTTCCTACGAAGCTCCTTAAATTTAGAGGGCTTGAAACTGTGTTGAACGATTGTCTTGCTCTTTTCGAATGAGGCTTTAATACTTGTACACTATAGTTCAAGCAAGCTGTGAGCTTTTGCCCAATTTGTCTCAAAGGTACCCTGAGATGATCCAAGCTGTCTCTTCAACTGTGAATGTGAAGACTCAGCCCTATATCGACAACATAAGAATTAATGATGCGTCACATTATAAATACGCATAAAGTATCAGTTCATCTAATTAAATCCATAAGGCACACCTGTTTGATGTAGTATTCCCAAAATGCATGCATTTATCAACTCACGCTAATACAAATCTCTCCTTGTATTCATCTAACCAACTTTCCTTGATGTACTGAAGTGCTGAAGGATATGTGCTGAACTCTTGGTTTAGCCTACGTAGATGATCAATATACCCTTATTCTGCGGACACATGGACCGACATATTCCACCAATACAATGTGATTCTATCCCACTTGTCCTTAGTCTCGAACAACTAATGGATACGAGTGTTTGTGCTATAAAAAAAATGGAGTTTGGTCAAACCCGCAACTAGAGTATATAATATATAACAATATTTGAAAATGATCACAATCATTTATATTTGTAGATAAATTACAAAAAAAATATGTTGATTTGGGATTTATCACAATCATTACATTTGAGATATTGTTTATGCTTGGTCAATCGAATGGTAGCAAATGAATGAATAAAATAAGTCAAGTTAAAATACAATTGGGTCAATTGCAATGGGTTGGTCCCAGGTTATTTTCATGTAGACCTAATAAATAACTATCACAAGATTACTAAAAACTTATAAATAAAAAATAAAATTGGGTTAATGGCAACAGGTATGGATCAGGAGTGTGGGTCACCTTCCTATGAAATTACAACGAGTAAATTTTTATAGACTCTATTAAGTCGTGATAATTAATAAAGGAGTTCTCATTGATAAAATTACTATTTTACCGTTATTGGTGAAAGTTTTGGAACATTTGGTAAGAGTAGCAATTTTGTTCCAACCCACTAACCTAATTTGAGCCCACTTGGTGATTCAAAGTTAAAGTTGATCCTTCTTAATTTCTTGTAGGTTTGAGTTACTATTTCTAACCTAATTGGATTGGAGTTAAGCCAATACATGATATTTGACCTCCCAATCCAACTTAATTTGCCACATTCCTTGACCCTATTACAACTCAACTTGAATGTGACTTAGCTTACTATTATAACTTCAAAGGTGGGTTTATATTGACATCTTTATCCTAATAAATCAATGGGTAAAGTTCAGGTTGAACACAAGCACACTACTACACGTGTAGTATAATTAATTCATTCAATTCTATCTTCCTATCCTCAAATTATTTTTTTTCTATTAACACTTGTTATCATCTTTTTGGGGTGACAATTTAGATGAGTGATGTTTGTAATCAAATTATTATCTTTCTATTAGCACTTGCTATCATCCTCTTAGTGTGAGAATTTAGATGAGTGATACTTGGAATCAAGTTTCCTTTATCGGAATTGGATCGATCTTAGCAATCATGCTTTCTATCTTTAAACTATCACTTTTTTTTCATGATATTTGTTATCATCTTTTTTTGTGTGACAGTTTAGATGAGTGATATGTAGAGTCACAACTTTGTTTTTTATAGTGATTGAATAGATGACTGATGGACTCGCTTTTTTTACGGCTTGCGGTGCCACTGGGGTCTGCAGACGTGAGAGTCCGTCAGGTCCAACCCTGTCACGACCGGAGCCGAGAGTGAGCATCAACATTTTTTGTACGGGTATGCCAGATTTTCTACTCTACTTAGAATTGACAAATGATGGTCCAGAGATCCACCTGCGCGAGTAGAAAAGGAAATCAACTTTTTTTCTAGTTTTTCATTGCACGTATATAAGAAAAGAGATATGTTTGTTTTGAATGCCGCGAAAGGCGATTTCTTTTGTTTTGCCGTGAAAGGCGATGTTTGCCATGAAAGGCGATTTCTGCGGTGAAAGGTGATTTACAATTTTTATCAATACTGAAATAAAAGAGTTGGGATTTTTTATGCCTCTTTAAATAATACAAAATACAATGTAAAGCAAGAAAATGGGGATCTAACTTCTCAGAAGATTGTGGGGACTCTTTTAGATTGACGGTCGCAAGTCGTATGTGGACTTCGCCATCATCCATCAGATGAGAATAGAGGGTGCTCTTGATTCACTTGGCTCGGCTTAAACCTCAGATTTTTAGAGGATAAAGACCAAGAGGAGGTCTTATATCCAATAAAAAGCTAAGTAGACGGGTTGAAAAGCCACGTCTAAGCCATGGAGACAAAAGAAGAAGGCGTTGGGGGGTGACCCCCAATGGACTTTGGTCACCTTTTAGTGGTGGTCGATGCAGAACTTCTTCAGTGGAGGAGAGGTTGTTGTAGCAACTTTGGCAGAGTTTTCTCTTGTCTGTAAGTTTTTCTGATCAATTTTTTAGGATCCGATCCGTTCTTCTTGGAATGACTCCCCTTTTATAGGCCTTTGGTGGCCATGGTGGGGTTTATGGCTTTCAATGTATTAAAGCCACATGATGGGAGGAGTTACAAGTTTTTAATTTTTTATCTTGTAACTCCTTTTTCTTGACTTCTGATTGGCCAATAGAGAATTAAGGGCTTTTAATCACCTTTAAGCTCCATGATGGGAGGAGTTACATGGTTTAATGCCATGTTTATGGCTGACTTGTAACTCCTTTTTTCTTTCTTCTGATTGAGTCGTCCAAAATAATGAGTTAATGACCGCATTAACTTGTCATAAAATGGGACATTTAACTGCATTAAGTGGTCCCCAAGGCGCTTGAAGAGACGTGGGCCGTGCCGCGTCTTTTGGAATTCTTTTACGATGATTGCCGCTAGATCTTCATGTTGATCGATGTCGGACGACCATGCAATTTTAAACAATAATTGCTACCAGTGAGCCGGCGCCGTCGGTCCTGTCGATTTCTCGATCAATCGGGCTGAAAGTGTGCTTTCTTGGTCGTCTGGTTCGTGATGTCGAAGAGATTGATGACGATTCCATGATTTCCGAGGCCTATCTATGATGTTGATGAAGATCGACGGATCCCGTGCCTCGAAAATCATATTTTGGAGAAACCACAGGGCCGAACATCTCTAAATGCGAAAAGGGATCGAAAACGATCTTTCGGCGAAAATCCGGTGACCCAGATTTCCAGGGTCGCCGGCGACCATGGGGGTTTTTTTCTTTTCTGGTAACCAGTTGTCGGTCATTTTTTAGTTTTCTCCGATTCTTTTTTCTTTGGTATTTTTCCTGACATTTTTGTACACATTTTGGCCTGATTTCCTTGCAGAAAACTTGAAGAGAAGCCTTGCATATCAGAGCTCAAAGTTTCTAGTTTTCCGGGAAAGTTGAAGACTTTGTCGCGCAGAGTTGTCGATTTGCCGTCAGAAGCCAAAACTGGGACAGAGACCTGACATTTGAGATAAAGCCTCCTGATCAATAAATAAGACCAACCATAGGTTTTTGTTTGAGTTTTGAACCCGTGTGGGGGTCCTATCGCCAATAGACTTGATTTTGTCGTGAGGAAGATGCCGCGCTTTGATGTACGGTCAACCGATGTCCGATTGACCTAAGATTTGACAGGGAGCCTATTGGAGTCATTTTGAGATGATCAAATTAGCTTTGATTTGGAAATCATGGTCTCGGGGAACTTTGCCATCAGGTTTCCTACTTTGGCTTCCGAGAGTCAAAATATGGCCAAATGTAGTCGAAATGACCTGAAACTTGACAATTAACTCTTTGGAAGCATTTTGAAGTCACCTATGTTCTCTGTTTGATGAGTGATGACTTCGGTGGTTCTCACCGCCGAGAGGCTTGATTTTGCTACTCGAGGGTTGATGTAGGGGCCCTTGTTGTCGGTTTGACCTGAAACTTGACATAGAGTCTTTTGGAGGTACTTTGAGACATCCATAGGCTCTGATCGAAGATCTGATTACTTCGATGTTGTCACCACTGGGAGCTCCTGTTCAGCTACTGGAAGAGTGAAGTTGGGCCAAATATTGTTGAAATGGCCCGAAACTTCTTGTGCGCTCTTCTTTTGGCTGTTTGATAGATCTTGTAATTTTTGTTTGATTTTGACAAGATTTGATGCTTGAAGTGGTATTGCATGTTTGTGGTAGGATCGTCTTCATGTAGCTTCTTGATGTCAAAGAGGCAAAATGTGACATTTTTTGTGTCAACAATGACACTTGTCAATCATCTATTATTCCTTTAGCTTATAAATATGATATGTTCTTCCATTTCAATTAAACACTCATCTTCATATCAAAACATAGATGAAGTCTTTAACCATTTTCATTTTAAAGGTTTCGCTTCCACTTATGCTTTTCATTCATGTGTTTTAATGTGTATATATACTAATGAGATAATATATCATAGAGTACATATGTAATAGAAAAGATAAATTTATTATTTTCTTATTTTTTTTTACGAACTTAGCTAGAGTCCTAAACCTAGATCCAAGTCAAAGTGCAGTAATTTCCTTTAAACAAGAGGGACTTAGGCATCTCCATTTTCCAAACTAGTAGATTAAAAGTTAAACAAGAACACAAATGTGGCCTTATACAACTTCTAGAAGGGAGAAATATTTTTGAAAAGGAGAATTTTAGGTATAAATATTTAATTATATTATTTTTGTTAATTTTATTTTTTCATTTTGGTTTATACTTATACTATTTTGAAAATTTCCCATAATATTCTTTTAAATATCCCCCTAAAGTTGATAGTCCATTTTTAAAATAAATTATAAAATTATTTATCAATTTATTCTTCTAAATTGAATTAATAAATCTTTATCGAGAATTTTTGGCATAGGAAAAAAGGTATGTCAATTTAAAAAAAATCATTTAACTTAATCTAACCTCGTAGTCTAATTTCTTTTTATTACTTCTTTAGTAAATTAACATCAAAGGGCAGTAATTTCCTTTAAACAAGAGGGACTTAGGCATCTCCATTTTCCAAACTAATAGATTAAAAGTTGAACAAGAACACAAATGTGGCCTTATACAACTTCTAGAAGGGAGAAATATTTTTGAAAAGGAGAATTTTAGGTATAAAAATATTTAATTATATTATTTTTTGTTAATTTTATTTTTTCATTTTGGTTTATACTTATACTATTTTGAAAATTTCCCATAATATTCTTTTAAATATCCCCCCTAACGTTGATAGTCCATTTTTAAAATAAATTATAAAATTATTTATCAATTTATTCTTCTAAATTGCATTAATAAATCTTTATCGAGAATTTTTGGCATAGGAAAAAAGGTATGTCAATTTAAAAAAAATCATTTAACTTAATCTAACCTCGTAGTCTAATTTCTTTTTATTACTTCTTTAGTAAATTAACATCAATTTTATCTCATCAATTGAAAAATTCATTGAAAAAAGGAATGTGGAAAACGAAGCTTGGGTTGTGGCTTTAGCAGCTCTCTATTTGTAAATCCCATAAACCTTCTTGATAACCTAAAATCCTTCTTCTCTCCCCTTCACTTCATCTCAGGTGACACCCCGTCCCGCCTTAATTGTGATAAATAGATAATTTATTGAGATTAGTTGCTTAATAGATGTTTTGAATGTATTTGAGTTTGATTAGGTAGAATTAGTCGGGTTGACCAGTAACTAGGTAGATTATGACTTTTGGAGTGTTTTGGATTTTATGCGTGTCTTTAGATTTTTGTGGGTTTTGGGTGCAGTGCATAGTGAATATCAATGACTTCGATTTTCATGTTTTGACCCAAGCAATTCGGATCCATTCAGGCCCATTTTTCTAGCCAAAAGCCCTAGATTGATATTGACCGCTTGAACCTAGACTTGCATGCAACATGTACAAAAATTCCATTTTTTTAGAACCAAACCCTTTCCAACGATTCCTTTCTCTCTTCTCGTTTCCAGCTGAAGCCCTCCCTTTCCATTTTCCCCTTCTTTATCTCTTCCTCTCAATCCCTTGATGCTAATTTGGAGAGTGCATGTCAGAGATTCAGCTACAGCTTTTCCATCTTCATCTTCTCCAAGTCTTCTCCTTCCCCAACTCTTCCCCATCTTCTACATCGATAAGTATTTCACCACGTTTTCCTTTCTCTTACTTCTTATCAGTTATAGGAAGTCTATTTGTTTCTGCATGTATGTTGTACTCCTCCTTCATTTCCTGCTATTTCACTATTGTAGGGTCGTCTCTTGACTTGTGCGTTTGGGGTTTTTTGGCTTTTCGAGCTTGTTTGGGCAATAGAGCTTCATTTAGTGTTATTTGGGTTCCAAGTACCTTAAGGCAAGTAAAACAATTTATATTTTGTCTTTCATTTCTATGATTCTTTATATGATTCATGTCTTAGAAATATAAATCCCGCACGTATGTTAAATTGTTTCTCATTGATGGACACGCATTTCGCTTGGCGCTACCGAGGTCGGCGGACGTGACATTCCGTTTGATCCAACCTCTTTGCGCCCGAAGGACAAAAACAAGCATCAACATTTTCTTTTTTTGGGTGGGTGTGCCAAAGTTTTTACTCTACTTGGAATTGAAAATGGTGATCCGGAGATCGACCTTCACAAGTAGAAAAGGAAATCAACTTCTTTCAAGTTTTCATTGCACATATATTTAATAAAAGAGACATGTTTCTTAAATGCCGTGAAAGGCGATTTCATTTTTTTTTGCTGTGAAAGGCGATTTTTGCCGTAAAAAGCGATTTTTGGCATTTATAACCGATTTTTAGCGTTTATAGCCGATTTACAATTCTTATCAATAGTGAAAGACAAGAGTTGTGATTTCTTTGTCTATTTAGAAAAATACAAACTACAATGAAAAGCAAGGAAAGGAGGATCTAACTTCTCAGGAGATTGTGGGGGACTCGTTCAGATTGACGGTTGCAAGCCAGGTGTGGACTTCGCCATCATCCATGTAGATGAGACCAGAGGATGCTCTTGATTCACTTGGCTCGGCTTCAACCTCAGATTTTTAGAGGACAAAGACCAATAGGAGGTCCTATGTCCAATAAAAAGCTAAGTAGAGGGCTGAAAAGCCACGTCTAAGCCATTGAAAGTAGAAGGAAAAGGCAAAGGACCTTGGGGAGGGGGGGGGGGGGGGAGGGGGATTGCCCCCCAAGGGACTTTTGTCACCTTGTAGCAGTGGTCGGTGCAAAACTTCAGTAGAGTTTTTCTCTCTTTTTTATTTCTCTTGTATTTCTAGATTTGGATGATCTGATCGATTTTTTTTATCTGGATTTCTTTGGAATGCTCTCCTATTTATAGGCCTTTGGTAGCCATTAAGGAGAGTTTATGGGCTTTAAAGCCATATAATGGGAGGAGTTACAAGATTTATTTCTTTATTTTGTAACTCCTTTTTCTTGGCTTCTGATTCGCCGGAGGAGAATTAAGGACATTTAATCACCTTTAATCGCCATGATGGGAGGAGTTTCAAGGTTTAAATGTCATGAAACCTTTAGTTTGTAACCCTTTTGCTTGCTTCTGATTGGGCAATCCAAAATAATGAAATATTGACTGCATTAACTTGTCATAAAGCTAGTCAATTAACTGCCTTAAGTGGTCGCTTGGACAGTTGAAGAGTCGCGGGCCGTGCCGCGTCTTTTGGAATTCTTCTTACGACGATCATCGTTGGATCTTCATGCGGATCGACATTGGATGATCATGTAACTTCAGACAATGATTGCTAATAGCGGGCCGATGCCATCCGTCATGTTGATTTCTCGATCGATTGGGCAAAAAGTGCACTTTCTTGGTTTATCGGTTGGTGATCAATGATGATTTCTCGAAGATGGACTCGTGACGTTGACGAAGATCGACATATTTGGTGCCTCGAAAGTCAGATTTTTGGAAAACCACAGGGGCCAAACATCTCGAAATGCGAAAAGGGACGGAAAAACGCCATTCTGCGAAAATCCGGCGAAAATCCGGCGACTTGGATTTCCATGGTCGCCGGCGACTGTTGACACCAAAAATGTCACTTTGCCTCTTCAAGATCCAAAGAGCTACATGAAGTCGCAACCTGCCATAAATAGGCAATGCTGCTTCCAAAAATCAAATATTGTCAGAATCAAACAAAAAACTGCAAGATTCTTCAAGACAGCCAAAAGAGGAGTACACAAGAAGTTTCGGGACATTTCAAAATCATTTGGCCTAACTTCGCTTCTCAGACAGCCGAAAAGGAGCTCTCGGCGGCAAAAGCATCGGAGACACCAAATCTTCGATCATGGCCGATGGATAGTCTCAAAATACTTCCAAAAGGCTCCACGTCAAGTTCTGAGTCAAACCGACAACGTTTGACCCTACATCAACCCTCGAACAGCTAAATCAAGCCTCTCGGCGGCGAGAACCACCTAGGCCATTACTCATCAGATAGAGCACATGGACGGCTTCAAAATGCTTATAAAGGGCTACACGTCAAATTTCAGGTCATTTCCACAACATTTGACCATAGTTTGACGCTCGGAAGCCAAATCAGGCCTCTCGGCGGCAAAGCTGTCCGGGACCATGGTTTCCAAGACAGAGCCTATGGATCATCTTAAAATGACTCCAATAGGTTCCCTGTCAAATTTCAAGTCAATCGGACATCGGTTGACCGCACATCAAACCGCGACATCTTCATCGCGACAAAAAGCAAGTCTACTGGTGATAGGACCCCAAACGGCTTCAAAACTCAAACAAAAGCCTATGGTTGGTCTTATTTATTGCTCAGGAGGCTTCACACCAAATTTGAGGTCATTCCGACATCGTTTGACCCAGTTTCAGCTTCTGACGGAAAATCGGTAGCTCTGCGCGACAAAGTCTTCGGCTTTCTCAGGAAATTGGAAACTTTGCAAAATAAAATGCAAGGATTCTCATCAGGTTTCCTACAAAGAAATCAGGCCAATAAATGGTCAAAATGTCAATGAAAAGTACAGGAGAAAAAGGAATAAAAAAACAGCAAAAACGGACACAAAACGGGACACAAAAGGGGAAAAAACCCCCCAGGGTCGCAGACCCCTGCTACCCTGGGCCAGGGTCGCCGGCGACCTTGGAACCCGGGGTCGCCGGGAAGGCCCCGGAAACCCCGGTTTTCGCCGTTTTTTTCGCGATTCGAAGAGCCCAGCCTCTGGTACTTTCCAAAATTCATGCTTTTGAGACACCAAGTCCTCTGACATCCGTCCAAAACACGGGTCAATCATCAAGAGTATCGAAAACAATATTGATCGCCACCCGGTCAACCAAAAAAAGTGTGCTTTTTAACCCGACCGATCGAGAAATCGACAGGACAGATGGCACCGACCCGCTGTTGGCAACAAACACCTGAAATTACATGGTCATCTGATGTCGATCTACATGAAGATCCATCGATGATCATCGACAGAAGAATCCCAAAAGACGTGGCACGGCCCGCGACTCTTCAGCTGCTCGGCGACCACTTAATGCGATTAATTGACTAGCTTTATTACAGTCATTAATCCATTTCTTTGGACGGCCCAATCAGAAGCAAGCATTCGGGAGTTACAAGTCAAGAGATTCATGACATTTAACCCATGAAACTCCTCCCATCATGGCGATTAAAGGCGATTAAATGCCCTCAATCTCCTCCGGCCAATCAGAAGCCAAGAAAAAGGAGTTACAAAATAAACAATTCAATTTTGTAACTCCTCCCATTATGTGGCTTAATGACAATAAAAGCCCATAAACCCACCTAAATGGCTACCAAAAAGCCTATAAATAGGAGAGCTCTCCAAGAAGAAAGGGAATCACAGAGCATCAGAAAAAAGCACAAACACACAGACAGACAGAAGCACAGAAATCCAGAGAAAGGAAAAAGAGAGAAAACTCTACGGAAGTTCTACACCGGCCACCGCAACAAGGTGACAAAAGTCCCTTGGGGGGTACCCCCCCCAAGGTCCTTGCCTTCTCCTCCTGCCTCCAATGGCTTAGATGTGGCTTTTCAGCCCGTCTACTCGGCTTTTTATTGGACATAGGACCTCCTTTTGGTCTTTGTCCTCTAAAAACCCGAGGTTATAGCCAAGCCAAGCGAATCAATAGCATCCTCTGTTCTCATCTGCATGGATGATGGCGAAGCCCACATATGGCTTGCGACCGTCAATCTAAACGGGTCCCCCACAATCTCCTGAGAAGTTAGATCCTCCTTTTCTTGCTTTTCATTGTAGTTTGTATTTTTTCAAAAGAGACAAAAATCACAATTCTTGTCTTTCATTATTGATAAGGATTGTAAATCGGCTATAAACGCCAAAAATCGGCTATAAACGCCAAAATCGGCTATAAACACCAAAATCGGCTATAAATGCCAAAAAAATCGCCTTTCACGGCAAACCAAGAAAATGTCTCTTTTCTTAAATATATGTGCAATGTAAAACTTGAAAGAAGTTGATTTCCTTTTTACTTGCGAAGGTTGATCTCCGGATCACCACTTGCAATTCCAAGTAAAAATAGAAAATCTGGCACACCCACACAAAAAAAAAGAAATGTTGATGCACGCCCCTGCCCCCCGATTACGAAAAGGTCGGACCCGACGGACTCCCACGTCCGCCGACCTCGGTAGGAACTCGAGCAGGAGCGCGGTCCATCAAGCTGGCACCACCCGGTGGGACCCGTTTATTTGAGAACACGATGCTAGAAATGAAATATTTGCATATCATATATTTTGCTCTATGCTTATATTTCTTTTCTCGATTCCTTGGCTACTTTATAATTGGTGGCCTATGTTGAATTCCGCATCTAAAAAAAAATGAGATGAGATTTTTTGTTTGGAAATTTCTAATTCTTTGAATTTATTTCCACTCTTTCTGGAGTTTATATTTTCAAAATCTTCAAAATCTTCAAAAAAAAAAAACTTCCGTCATTTTGGGTTTAGATTGGAGAAATCTTGGTCTTCTCCTTTCTGAGCACTGGCGCTCACGGAAATCGCTGAGACCGTGTTCAGATTGGAATGCCTTTTGCTCTCTTTGATGAACCCGATATTGACTTTTCAAAAAAAAAAACTCGTCATCTTAGATTCAGATCCGAGAAATTATGGTTCATTTCTTTCTGAGCACTGGCGCTCGCGGAAATCGCTGAGCCCATGTTCGGATCGGAATACCATCTGCTCTCTTTGATGAATCCAATCTTGACCTTTCAAAACAGAGAATCTCATCTCATGGATGCGGTCTCAAAACATTTGTGTCTAGCGGTACTAGTACGCCCTTTCAGGGTCTACTGTATTGCGACCGGCACATCTGTAACTCCAACTTTATATTCTTCTTACCTTGAGCAAGCTCTGCTTCTCGATAAGTCGAATTTAAGTTCACAATTGCTTCTAGCAGTCACTAGGACGCTCATTCCGGGCTTACCATACCTGCGATCAGAACAATTGTACCTTCTATGGCATTTTGCCTTCCTCATATTGCTTGGGTCATCTACCTCGAGCAATTTGAAAAGACGAAATCATAGAACTTCCCATTTATGATCATTATATTCTTGTGATTACTAATGGATGTGGTCTTGTTTCAGAAATTTTCGAAAACTAACAATGGCAGCTTCACTAACCATTACTTTCGACGAAAACAAGCACCAACTCATGCTTCAACAGAAGCAAACCACGCGCACCTACAAGCGCCCCATCAGCTGCCGAAGTGTCAACTCCCTCGGCAACTCTCTGAACTCCGGGTCGACCTCGACTCCCCGGACTATCGTCTTTGGGACGCTGGGACCATTCCCACTTCCTGAGGAACAAACTGCTCCCTCCAAGAAGCAGAAACTCGCCTCTCAACGTGTCACTACCGTGACACCAAAGGCGAGCACCAGAAGGCCTGAAGCCCGTGGCAGCCCCACGAAGCCTCGACCTGCAAACAACCAGGTCTACCCCAAGACTTGGTCCCCAAGACCTTCACCAAAACAGAGAAGGTCCCAGACATCCACTAAGCCATCATTCCTGGCCCCACTCAAGGAGAACCAGTTCTATCCTCTTGCCTACATGAAAGAGGAGAGACCCATCTCCGACTCGACTTCCAAGTCATCCCAGCATGAGCCGGCTTGTTCCTACAAGCCCAAAATCAAGTCATGCATCACAAGGCCTCCACAAGCACCTGCTAAGGCCTACAAACCTGCAGTTCGAATCACGAAGGATGAATGTCTTGGCTACAAATTCTGAGCCACCACCCCGCAATCCACCTCCAGAAGATGCGATCACCCGCATCCAGCAGTTGGAACAGGGCCAGCAGAGGATTGAAACTCTGATGGAAAACCTTCTCCTCGCCTTCCAAAATCAGGCGAACAATGAACCTCCTCCGAATCATCAAGACGACGAGGTAAATAGAGAAGAAAATGAGTCACGCGCCCTTACCAAAAAGGACGTAGACGGTATCCTCGCCAAAGCAAAAGAAGAGGATATACTCAAGGAGCATGGGATCAAGCCACCATATCCCTTATGGATGGACTCGGTCCCGTTCCCCACCAAATTCAAGCATCCTACTCTCCAAACATATACGGGAAAAGGATCAGCCAGACAGCACGTCATCCACTTCAAGATCCTGACGGGAGCTATCGCGGATCAAGATGCACTCAAGATTCGCCTCTTTGCAAGTACCCTAAAAGGTACGGCCTTCGATTGGTACTCCACTCTGCCGGAGGACTCAATCCAAAACTGGGCCATGCTAGAGACACGCTTCCTGACTCACTTCAAAGGTGAAGATCATCCCGCTACTATGGCTCAGCTGTGCAGCCTAAAACAGGGGGAGAATGAATCAACATATGACTTCATTCACAAGTGGAAAGCAATGACATACAAATGCTCTGATGTATTGCCACAAGCGTCGCTAGTCGACATCTGCCGAAACAACATGAGAGCCAGAATCCGCTCCATGATCATCGGCAACAAATCAAAAAACCTGGGAGAACTCCTAGAAGCTTCCATGGAAGCTGAAACGGTGATTAAGGACCTCAACAGTCAGAAATCATCAAGAAAAGAGCCAACCGCCATTACGACCTCAAAACCAAAGAAGAAAGAGGTCCTCAATGTGCAGACCAAGTCAGCTCCTCAGCCACCAAAGAAAGCTGAAAACAAAGATGTTGGTAAGAGACCTGAACTCTCTGATGCCTTCAAAGAACGAGTAGAGAAGAAATACCCGTTTGATGAAGATGTTGATGAAATCTTCGGGGCTCTTGTGGCAAACGGCAAGCTCACCTTGCCTGAACCAAAAAGACCGGGTGATGTTGGCAAAACCAACGATCCTCGGTACTTTCCATACCACCAGATGATCTCGCATCCTCTCAATCAATGCTTCATTGTGAGAGAGAAAATAAATGAGATGTGGAAAAACGGAGTCATCACCTTTGACAAAAACTATGGGTCTGCCTCCGTCAACATGGTGACATGTGGACAAACATCAAAATCACCGAAAAAGAAGATCACTACTTCCTTCAAGGTGATAAACTCAATCCAAGCGTTCGAGCAACTGGTTCCTTACCCGACACCAGACGGACAACCGATATGGGTACATCCCGATCTCCTGGAAGATGAAAATTGGGAGGTCGTGAAAACAAAGCCTACAGCTCAACAGCGAAGGCAGGCTAGGAAACATCTCCTCAAGCTCAAACGGCAAGAGAAGACCCAGCCAAAACTAGAGGTCAAAGAAAAGGCAGAGGCTTCCTCTACCGCTTCACTGGAGGTAACAAAAACATCCCTTCCAAAGACTTCAAAGGGGGTAAGGAAATTCACTCTCAGTGATTTCATGCCACCTCAATTCAAAGAAGCCATGCAGGAGGCATCATACTCTTGCAATTCGGTAGTTGGATTCTCCATTGATGGATACGAGTCCAGCGACACCGATGATGGATTCGAATCCAACTACACAGATGAGTGGGAGGAGTCCCTTGAAACAGGAGAATATCTCTCCGATGAAGAATGGGTTCCTGAGTCTCATCTTATGCAGTAATCTGGTATAACCCCCTACAGCCACAAGGATCCTGGTCTGATGATGAAGAAGACCAAGAAGCTGTACAAGAAAATGCTGCTGAACCAGCACCTCTCATTACTCCAGTGGAAATCAACAATGTTGAGCCACAAAGAGATGATGAAGAAGAAGATCCGGCTCCCATGCCTGATCTTGAAGAATATGCAAGGATCTCGCAGCGACTCGCTCTAGAACAAGAGCAAGAATGCGTCAACGAGCCTCCTCGCAATCCAGAGCCTGAAGTCCCTGAAGACCACCAGGTACATCCTCCCTTAACTCCTGAAAATGGAGAAAATTGCTGGATAGACGATCCTCTCACATCCGATGGATGAGTCTGACTCCGATCAGGCACGTCTCCCCGTCAGAGCTTCCTATAATGTGATAATTCGGTATTATAGCTCTTCCGAAGCATCGTCTGATGAGAGCACTTACACTCCGGCGACGCCTAGCAATATATCTTCTGGAGCCACCTCGTCTCACGTGACATTCACTAAGATGACACCCTCTCAGGTTTCTTCTCCTGAGACTGTGACTTCAAAGTTCACACCCTTCCTGACTGAAGAATTCCCAGCTTGGGACGATGAATTAGTCAACAAAGAAGAAAGATTGCTGGATGCTGTTCAGGACTTGTTCCCGGAAAATGCTCCATGCAACACAATCACTGAGGATGGTAACTCTGCTGCTGATACATCCTCAGCAAATGAAAAATGACAGCCTCTTGATCCTGAAGACAATCTTCCAAACGAAGACCCTTCTCAAGAAGCTCTCGAAGTTGGTAGAGGCACCCGCTCTGGCCGGGACTACTACAAAAATTACAACCAATCTTCCTTTACATATGTAAATCCTTCGGGAAAAGATGTTGTAAGCGCCCCTAGTGGCAACAATGATGAACATGTAGGCCCTAAGGAGGCTTTCAAGTATGACTTGATTGAACATTTCAAGCACATACCTGCACGTCTACACATCCTAGATTTGTTGCGAATGTCTCCGCACACTCGTGATAATCTCATTTTGGAATTACAAAGCTGAATGAGGATGTCGACAAACATGCCCCGCAAGTCCTCCAAATTGAAATGGATCTCCGGGTCAAAAACTCAGAAGCCTCCTCAAAGGGAGAAAAGAATGAGGGATCATGCATTGAATGCCTCTCGGTTAAAAAAGCAGCCAGTGCAACCATCGCCTTCACAAAGGATGACCTCCTACTTGGCGAAACCAGGCATAACCGACCCCTGTACTTCACAGGGTATATCAAAGAAATGCCTATGCATAGAGTTCAGATCGACCCAGGTTCTGCACTCAACCTCATCTCCACATCGGCTCTTGAAGAGTTGGGCATCCCACCCAGCAAACTAAGCCACACATCTGTATCTATCTTTGGATACGATGGGAGTACTCAAAGGCCTATAGGCAAAATCAGGTTCGAGTTGCAGATCGGTGATCTTATCTCTGAGGTCACAGTGTATGCAATAAAGACCCCTTCATGCTACAACATCCTTCTCGGACGCCCTTGGATTCATGAGAATGGTTGTTGTCCTTTCAACTCTACATCAATGCATCAAGTTTGTTGGCGACGACGGCATGATACTCGAGTCTTTGCGGACAGAAAACCCTTCAAAGGTAAAGAAGTCCACTTCGCAGACTCACAGATGTGTGAAGGTGAAAAAGAAGAAGAGGAAAAGCACACAGCATCCTTTGCCGAAAATCTCCAGAAAGATAAGGCAAAGCTCCTCACAATCACCGGAAGAAAAACAAACCATCCGGTAAATCTGAAGAGAGCATGCAAACTCCCTTCATCATCTCCCTCAAATCTTCAAAACCTTTGGTCATCACAACTAAAGTGAAGAAGGCAAAACAAAAGCCTGGGGCAAATTGTTGTCTCTTTCGTGTCTATCATGCAATGACATGGACTCGGATTCAGAGCAAGAAGACGACACATCGTCAAGCCAAGCTGACACCCAACAAGTTCAGCCTGCTCTTACTCCAATGGAGACAACTTCTGACATAGAAGATCCTACGTCAGCTTCCTTCGTTGTTCCAGCAACTTCACAACAGAAAAGCCGATCTTCTTCCATAGATCGGATGCTTCTTTATCAAACTCCATGCTTGAACCTTTCCAAAATAAAGGTACGCCTCAACTATCCTTATA